>OZ018320.1:154976295-155099824 GCA_963969495.1 Ceratothoa steindachneri
TGGGAGATTTTCCATTCTGAAGCCTCTCCGAAGCACCAATTAGGCTGGGTTTGGGGATGGCCGTAGAAGGGGACAACGTGACAGGCGGAGTCTTTATGGAAGTCGAGGGGATCGGATTAGGCGTCGTGGAAGTTGCATTTAGAGAAGATCTATGGCTTCCCATTAGTGTCGTGGTAGTGCTGCTGCTAGTACTGATTGTAGTACTGTGGCCTATTCCCCTTGGAAGAGGATTACTCGGTTTGGGATTGGAAGACGTTGGTACAACAGCCATCGTCGGTTTCGTAGCAACTGTCATTCTCCCATGAGCTGAAGAGTTATTGAATGAGTTCTGGTGGTTCACCACTGACCCCACAGAAGTGTTGTTGTTATTGGTATTGTTCGTGTTAATTTTCATTGTCAGACTGTCATTAGAATTGGTCTTATTATTATTGTTTGTATTTTGTTTTAACTTGTTATTCAGGTGCTGTTGTCGCATGCATTCGATAAGCTTTTGGTTGGTGATTTTGAAAACTGGGTCACCCGTTCGTTCCCTATCTTTATCATGATCCCTTTTCTCTTTCTCCGCTTTACTAGAGTGACTCTTAATGTGGACATTAGGAATTTTTAAGGTTGACTGAGATTTAGGTAGAGTTGTTTTCGAGTTTCCTTGGTTTGGCTTCAAAAGCCGGTTGCTACTACTGATACTATTATTATTGTTACTGTTACTGTTAATACTGTTACTCGTATTCATTTTGTTTAAAGTGTTAGCAACGTTATTGCCATGTCTCGGTGTTACATGTGGGTGGGAGCCCTTGGGAACTTTATGGTGTAGGGAGGAGAACCGGACAGGGTTTTTGGACATCGTTCCATTCTCATTGGCGCTGCTGCTCTTGTGTTTGAGTAGTTTGGATGAAGTCTTTGGCTTTGGATTACCCTGGTTACCAGGAATAGGACTTATGGTTAACGTATCACCAGAACCATTGATGAAACTTAATGACTCGCTTGCTTTCAAGTTCTTCAGTACATTGGCCTGCACTTGAGCCTGAATCTTCTGCGCTTGCGCTTGGGCTTGCGCTTGCGCTTGGGCCTGCGCCTGGGCATGCGCCATGGCCAGCTGCAGTTGGACTGCTGCGTGAGAGAGAGTTACCAGATTCCTGAAGGCGGCTGCGTGTGGAGCCACGGGGGCGCCTACTAGAGGAGGACGAGCCCAGTCGAGGGGAAGCGGGGGCTGTGGAGTAATGACTGGGGAGGAGGGTAAAAGGGTGTTTGGTCCAGGTGACAGATCCCGGGATGTGTCATTCCCCTGACCGAGTTTGAGGGCACCCTTTACCAGCTTCCTTGCACCGTTTCCTTGGGTCACATTTAAGAGGTTATGTATCCTATCACTCTCAGACGAAGGAGGAGACGGCGAAGGAGTCACTGGAGAGTCTAGATTCCCTCTTTGCGCCCGAACTGTCCTCGCGTGACAGGAGAGGTCAAGTACTCCGCATTCGTCCGCACCACTCGACCCGTTCTTCTCCTTTTTGGTCTCGGTCGAAGAGGCCGTTCCTGTGGCCTCTTCGTCGGAATGAGGATATCGAGCAAGGTCGAGAGGCGTCGTGATCTCGGTCTCGGAGTCTTTGTCCTTCGTCACTGACTTGTGGGGGTCAGGTTTTCTTTCCTTGGCGTTAATGGTGCTCCGATTGATCCCTGAGTCAACGTCAATGGAGTCAGCGCTAACGTTGAAATCCGTCTCTTTTTCGTCGCTGTCCATGACTTCGCTAGCGCTCGTCTCGTTGACATCGATGGCGCTATCACCTTGTTCTTCCTCATCGTCGAGTTCGTCCGCTTTACGCGTTTCACCACCGTCGCCGAATTTTCCGTTACCTTCCTCCTGTTCGCCGTCCATCTCGACTTCGTTTTCGGCTTCAGGTTCCGTCTCGTGGCTCGTATCTACCTCAAGGGGAGCCTCAGAATCCTGGTCCCCGGCAAAATCGGCCGACGAATCCTCGTCCATCCGTGCGTTGTCATCTTCTTCCTCGGTCAAGGACGTGTTGCTCCTGTCATAGCGCTCCTCTTCCTCTTCGTCGACTCCACACAAGGTATTGGACGCTTTGAGAGCGCCCGTGCTCTGCCCGTAGACACGGCAGGAGTCTCCCGCCAAAGGTGAGGACGTGGTGGTTTGGACATCTATGGAAACATCCGCCTGGAAAGGTTCGGAAGCCTCAGACTCAAACTTATCACCCTCGGATAAAGGGGAGGTTACGGGATCTCTCTTGTCCAGGCTGTATCGGGTCGAGCTAGGGTCTTTGACCGACTGGAACGCCCTGCAATCGTCAGGCTTGAGTGTAGGGGATCGGGGGAGGAAGCTCGAAGGAGGGTCTGATTCTGTGTTCATATCAGCGGGACCGTCTGGAGTCTCGGGTGGGGTAGGGGGTCTAGGATGTTGTTCATCGGACGTGGCGGAAAAAGACGCTGGTTCTTCGGTACGTGGAATTTTGAGTGGGGGTTCCTGGCATCCGTTCCCGCTTTCGCGGGGGTTATTTGAATCACTGGAAGGTGATTTGTGGTTCTTAGAGGGGCTCTTTTTTCTGCTTCGTAGTTTAACACGTTTTTTCTTTACCTTCTTCGTAATTATAACTTGAAAAGTCAGCTCCATTGGCGATTCCTGAAATGAAACGAAACGAAGCACGTTACAAACACGTTTCTGACACGTTATCAAAATTTATTCCTTAACATAAAAGTATCCTTTAATAGTACCTTAAAAATACCAGATTAACTCATATTATGGATAGACATACCCCACCCAATCTCACTTCACCCTCGCAAGGGACCATCTACCATCGTTATTAAACATAGGTTCAGGATAATTGCGCGCTCTTCCAGTGATCAAGCCCCGCCCCACCCCCATGTTTTCTACTTCGATAGATACCCTCGATGTTTTGTCAGTTTTTATTGAATACCAAAACAACCCAATTCATTTATTCTAACCACGTTCAACCTAACCCAACCCAATGCGAAGAGAATAAAATGCGTTGAGTAAGGTCTTGAATGCTCAAGTTTCCATTTCTATACGGGGTTACAACTCATGACGTCATAAACGCAGCAATAATGACGTAGGAGAACGTCGGCTTCGACGATGACGTAACAGTTACGTCATCAGTTACTTTCGTTGAAAATTTTAAAAGCCCTTAACTTCCTAAGGATTTTTTTTAAATGGTATTTATTATCTAACACAGAGGATAAAATATATTTAATTTATTCTCTGATAAGTCTTTTCCTCTTAATTTTTACCACCATAATAACAATTTTTATGTATTCAGCCCCTAAAGAGTTTTCAAGTTCGTACTTTGATTATATTTATGTGCTCTTTTTAAGAATTTATTTTTGGTGATATGAAATGGTTTGGTTCTTTTTTATACGTTTGCTTGTATTGTTAAACCTTTTGTAGCTTCCTCTATTTAATCACACTCTTCGCCTGTCTGGACCCCCCAGATTCTCCACCTAGTAAAGCGGGATTGTTTTCATGCTTATCATTATTTTATGGATAGAAATAACAATAAACAGAAAGTTTGTGCCCCGTATACGATGAAGGAACAATTAATGTGAGCCAGTGCCAAAGACGGTTTCAGGACGACCAGTGGAATTTGGTCAATATCTTTTAAAAATAACAATGGAAAAAAAAATCCGATTTTTAACTTGAACAATTGGTTGAAAAACTTCATACAATCCCTTCCATTGTGCATCGTCATTTAGAGGAGATAGACAAGCTTTCCCGAATGAAGCAATGGATTGCTCCTGATCTGTCGAAGGTACACTTGCAACAAAGAATCAACATTTGTTTATCTCTCCTTCCTCGACTAAGGAATGATCCATTTTATTATGATTGTTACACGAGACGAAAAATTGTCTATGTACAATAGTATTAAACTTTCTAGACAATAGAAAAAACCCAATACACCGGGCGAAAACAATGCCTTATCTTATGCATTTGGTGGAGCATGAATGGCATAATCTACTATGAACTTTTACCCTAAATCAGACTATGCCCAGAGAGGTTTACCCTGCTCAGTTGGGACATTTACATCCAGCACTTGAATAAAAAAAAAGGTCAGCATTAATCAATAGAAGAAAATTGCTTTTTCATCAAGATAACTCACTACCCCAAATCGCAAGGGATACCATACAAAAGCTTAACAATTTCGAATGGGAACTAATGAGTCCTCCGTCATACTCAACGTCTTATCTCCATTATATTACTATCATCTGAAGAGTGTAGCGAATCACCTAAAGAGAATGAAAAGGTCTAAACAACCTTAAAGAACTTTTTTTAAAATCAAAGTATTAAGAATCGGTGTAATTTATATTACTTATTAAATAAATCAATAAATACGTATTTAAATATAAACAAGTTCAAAGAGTTGTTTGATTTCTAGCCATAAAATAATAATAAACATAAAAAAAACGACGTATACATGTTCCTGAGGACCAGAAAGGAAAAATTGATTATTGCAAGTATTACAGGAGCGCTCATTAGTGAGATAATAAAGAGCGTTAAGCAAAAGTAAAAGAGAGAAGGGCAATAAATAAGGAAAACCAAATACAGAAAAAAGATAGGGACGATGAGAGTTTAAAAATGGACCAGTGATCCATGCATTTATGTTGTTGTTGCCCGTAGACAGATGGAGGCGGGGATCAATAAATACCAAAGTACTATAAATCGCTTGAAACAAAAGGTTTCAAGAATTGTAAGGAAATGGCCTGATGGAAGGAGGAAAAGGAAATAAGCAAATATATATAAAATAAGGATTTTTAACAAACGAGCGATCAAACTTGAATTCGTGCAATGCCTTTTCAATCGCATAAAATAAGCAAAATTTTATCTTATTAAAATGATCCTAGCGTGTGTTGTTTTTTTTGGGGGGGGGGAGGGGGTCCGTCTGTGCACTTAAAAAAATTTGTGAAATTTTTTTTTCTTGCACACCGATTTGGAATGGATTGGAAAATAAAAAAACCCACTTTTTCATAATCATAATTACTTAATTTTGTGAGCGAAGCGAACAAGCGCCGCAGGCCTACCAAGAACGCCCGTATGGCGGAATTTTGCTTGTAATCATAATAAGGAAAGCAACACAAGTGTATTCGTCCCAATTTATAAAGCAACCCAATTCATCGCACTTTATCAAGCAACGTAAATTTATTCGTTTCTCAGGCAACTTAAAAATATCCAAATTTATGAAGTAACGTCAGATGCAACCAATTAACACGCGCAAATTTTGCAGTGTAAAACTAATATGCATTGGCCATTGGACATATAAAGAGAGGAAAATAGTAGTAGGAGATTTTTAGTAGGAGAAAATAGTGCGGAAATTTTGGGGGGCGAAATAGGAAAGTGAAAATGAAAGTAGAATGAAAGAACAGATCCCTGGTGAAAGGTTATCTATGGCTCTCTTTGCGTTTTTTTTTATGTTTTTTTAGTATATATATATATATATATATATATATATATATATATATATATATATATATATATATATATATATATATATATATATATATATATATATATATATATATATATATATATATATATATATATATATATATATATATATTATAGAGAGAGAGAGAGAGAGAGAGAGAGAGAGAGAGAGATATGTGTGTAAGGCATTCAAGCAGAGAGGTTTTTGGTCCCTACCGCTATGGTGAAGTTTTTAGTCTGGGTTTTTTATGCTCGTTTTTTTTTTTTTTGGAAATCTTATGGTGTGTTGGTTGTGTTTTGGGAAATTAGTAATTAACTAATTTTTGAAGGGAAAGGGGGATAAGTGTTGACTTTGTTATTTATGTTTTAGTGTTTGAATACTGGAATTTTACGTGAACATTGGATTTATGTGGTTGTTGCCCGTAGACAGATGGAGGCGGGGATCAATAAATACCAAAGTACTATTTTGCCTGTCTTATGTCATTAAAGTCCATGTGCTCGAGCACAAACTCGAGAGGCGACCTGCCGTCTTAAGGCAAAAATGCGATTTTTGAGATTTTGGTACCGTTGGATTCGTATCGACGAGACGCATCTAACTAGAAGGTTGCCAGTTATGCTATTTAATTAATTAAAATTTTAAGAGAGCTCAAAAAGCATTATCTCCACCTAAAATAAAAGGATTTTTCAGGCAGAAAGCATTAATCCTTTCTTTTCAGGCAGAAAGCATTAATCCTTTCTTTTCAGGCAGAAAGCATTAAGTACAAAATTTTAGCTAGATAATGCGTTTTGCCTGCAAATGTCAATGTGAATTCCCATAGCAAGTTGCAGACAAAATGCATTAAGTAGATTATACAATATGATTCGCATTGAGAACTCAGCCTGAGCTTCAATTCCGTCATGTTTCTGCAGGTTCTGATCTGTTTGAACAAAGCAAAACATGATTAATTTCAGGTACCTATATCTCGATCATAATTTGAAAGAGGGATTTCATTTCACTTCTGTCCTTCTAATTGAAAGGTCTGAATAAATTGTTTCGTAATGTTTACCAGTGCACAAGCCGTTTTTAGGGAATTGAGGAAAAGGTGAGTAACTTCTTTTAACTGATGATATTATGTTTAAATTCTATAGCTAATGTTAATGTTGAATGTCAACCTAACTTTTTTGTTTTTTTTTAAATATACAGGGTGGGCCAAAAAAAGGGGCCTATTTTTAAACTAAACATTATCTACGGTTTAGTTTTAAAAATATAAAAATAAATTTTAAGTAAATTTTTTAATAATACCCCATTTTTTTTGGCCCACCCTGTATTTTTCAAGAATGAAAGAAATAAAAATTGTACAGCTGTTTAACAAAAGACAGTGCTTTTCCGAGAAATCATTTCCTTTGTTTGAGCACAACATGATTCTTTGTACAATTTCTCTTAAATTAGTGAGGTTAATATACTAAAATTTATGTGAAGTAGAGTTTTGGATGTCTTTCTGTGCATGTAAAAGTTATATATATGTAGATCAAGTTTTTGGTTCATAACTTTTTAACCATTGGTCATACGGACTTGGAAATAGTTTTAAGCACCCCGCAGCCCCAAATTACATAAGATGATATATATTTTTTTTTTCCCAATACGCCCCCATTTAGGCTCTGCAGAGTGTGACACACACACACACAGATAAGATCAGACTTATATCATAGTATATACATATATAATATATATAACTCAATTTTCTATATCGTTTTCTATATAATTAATAAGCTAATAAATTTTTTTTATCCTTCACAGTGGAGTAATTCCAAATGATGATGATGCTGAATCAAATAGGAGTATAGATGAAAATGAACATCAAGAAGTTTCTCAGAACATTCAAATTCCCCTTGAACAAAATCATCAAGAACCCTCTCAGAATAATCAACTTCTTCTCCTGGAACAAAGCCCTCAAGAACCCTCTCAGAATATTCAACTTCTTCCCCCTGAACAAAATAGTCAAGAAACTGCAGCAGCTGATGAAAGAAAAAAATCAGAGATTACGAACAGCTAAAGCTCAATTAGAAGCTCAAAGAGAAAAACATCCATTGCTTCCTCCCTGCAAAGATTCGTGTAAGCAACAGTGTACTAAATCCACTTCTCCTGAATTGCGGAATACCATACATAGTGAGTTTTAGAAAATGGACAAATCTGTTCAAAAGCAGTGGCTTTTAGGAAGAATAAAGAAAAACCCCACGACTGAGCGCAGACGCTCCAATTCCTCATGCTTTACAAAGTCATGCACCTTCGTATACACTTTCTTAAATGAGTCAGGGTCAGAATTCAAAGTATGTCAGACAATGTTTTTACACACAATAGGCTTTTCAAGTAATCGTATTATTTTGGATGTGTTTAAAAAAGCTTCTACTAGTTTAGGTGGATCTAATTCTTTAAGTGATTTTGAGTTTTTTGATATGAGGGGAAAACATGAACCTAGCAACAAGAAAAATGAAGAAATCATTATTGATCACATAGAAAAGATGAATCCCCAAATTTCGCATTATAGGAGGGGGCACGCTCCAAATAGAAGATATTTATCCGCTGAATTAACAGTGAAGGATTTATATAAAACCTTTATTGAAGAGAACCCTGATTTTTGCTCCTACGCTACATACTCAAGAGTGTTTAACAAACTAAATATTGGATTTGGAACTGACTCTACTGATCTTTGCGACACCTGTTTATATTTTAAAAATTATTCAGGTATATTAGATGAATCACTGAAAGCAAAATGGACTATGCATAATGAACTTGCAAAAGATGCACGAAGAGCATATGATTACGATTGCTCTCAAAAATGGGATTCTACAACCCAAGTTTTTGCTGTTGATATGCAAAAGATACTTCTTTTACCTATTATGAAAGGTTTAAAAACTTGTGTATTTACTCCACGCCTGATAATTTTTAATGAGACATTTGCATGTATTGGCCAAAAAGAAAAATCAACTTATAATCATTATGCAGTCCTCTGGACAGAATCAATTGCTGGCCGAAACAAGGAACATGTGGCCAATGCTTATTTAGACTTAATAAGAACAGAAAGAGATGCTGCTAATTTCATTTTTTGGTCTGACAATTGCGCCGCCCAAAATAAGAATTGGGCACTTTACAGCGCAATGATAATCCTTGTTAACACCAGTGAACAAGTCAATAGCATCACCTTTAAGTATCTAGTGCCTGGGCACACCTTCATGGCCGCCGATGGCATCCACGGCCACATAGAAAAAAATATTAGGAAAAAGGATAATATCTATGACTATCAAGATTTGAAATCAGTTATTGATGCATCCGTTAAAAATTTGAAAGTATTAGATATTAATTTTAGTGCCTGTTTTAACGATATTCCGGATATTTCGGTCAAGAGAAAAACTCTGCTTCGTGAAGGGATAAAAGAAACAAACCTTCCATTGTTAGCAGAGATTGTGGAAGCAAAATTTGAAAAGGGTAGCCGTATCTTAAAATATAAAACCAACTACAAGGGAGACTTTAAAGTTGCAGACTTTGTTCATGCTAGTTTAAATTTCACAAAATAATTATTGGAAAAACCTATGTCAGATTGCCCAAGAGGCTTATCTTCAAAAAAGAAAGAAAATATTTTAGACAAGCTTGTAAGTTTAATGCCTGAAAACAGGAAAAAATTTGGGATCAATTTACCAGAAAGCAAGAACAGCCCAGATCTTCTTGGAAGCGTATAAACCCCATTTTTTTTTCTTTTGATTGCTGACATTACGTATGCAGCAATGAGGTTTCAATAATTGCAAGATTTTGTTTGTTGGAAAAAAAAATACATTGATATTCTTACGTATAGGTAGGTAGCTCTATTCATATACCTAGGTATACTTTTGAACTATTTTTGCTCTATTATCCAGTTATAAGATTTGCCATAATTTTCATTATTTTTGCAAATATTTCTTTTTCATTATCGTGTTGTCTTTTGTTTGCTGCAATTAGGTATGTAGGAAAAGTAAAGTTTTACCAAAGATTTTTTTTATTTTTAGGTTTCCTGCATTAACTAAGGAAAAAATATTTTCAATTACCTACCTAGTTATGTTGTCTACAATGTTTTCTTTCTGTTTTCTGTAATAATATTGCTTTACAATGTATCTTTTTTATTTTCCTTTCCAAACTTTTCTGGTAAAAGTTAAAATGATAAAATATGTATTTACCAATAGAGTCTAATGATATAATAGGTACCTATCAATTATTTAGATATAGGTATACCTATACCATTTTCCACAAAAATCATTTTATTATAAGATGACCCAATTATTATAACTGTTTTCAGGTAAAAAGCATTAAGTCAAAATTTACTGGACAAATTTGAATATATTGAAGTTATTAACTGATTAAACCAAATTATATTGCAAGATTCATATAGATGAATGCTTACAATTACCAAAAAAAAAAAAATTACGATTAATGTTATTAGATCCTTATTTGAGGCCGAAATCCGTTTTTTGCGTTTTCCCAACATTGACAATTTTGCAGTTAATGCTTTTTGCCTTAAGACGGCAGCGCCGGTGTACGGTGTCCCAGATATTTTTTTCTCTTTGGTGAAGCTCGACGTTTATGTGGGTTAACCACAGTTCACCGTGGTACTCACTCTGCCTTCTCCTCTCTCTCCTTCGGGTCTTCGAAATAATTAAGACAGCCTTATTCTGAACCCCTGGCAGTTTAAGGACTTGGGTCTTAGGACTCGCGTTTATGGAAGCCGGAGGGTACAGGAGTTTGGATCGAATGCAAGCATTGTAGATCTTAAGTTTGTGGAGGTACTTAGGTTTAAGTATCGAAAAAAAATCACCTAAATCCCTCGGTGCATTCGCCCTATTTCCAGTTACATGAGTCCCATACCCAAAAGTCGTAATCCGGAGTCCCAAAACCGTGTCCTCTGTGCGGCAGGGATGCGTACACCTTCCACACGGATGTCTGCCAGTGTTCGTCGGAATAGTGGAATTATCTAGAACTTTTGGGCATTGGTGGATATCTTCCATCTCCTCTCGACAGAGTTGATGTTTTCGATTTCCACCGCTGTAATCTGTGCCATGTAATTCACATTCCGATAAGGTGTCAGAGGTTGGGGAGGGTCGATTGTATAGATGTTATAAAGCAGGGGACTTATACACCGCCTTGTGACACCCCCGCCTCGAGTTCGAACCTAGGGCGATTGAAGCCTTTAATGTGCACATACGTTCTCCTCTCCATTATGTAATCGCAGAGTGTCCTTTCAAGTATGGGGTCGAGACCCAGTTGTAGAATTTTGTATTGCAGCTCTCTTCTCCATACTTTGTCAAAGGTTTTTTTGACGTCTCGGAGTACCAGATTTGCGTGGCGTCTTTCAGCTTGTACTTTTGCTAACTTCTCGGTTATCACGGCTCCGTTCCTCGCTTCCACCCGAAGCCATGTTGTTGGTTATTGGGCATGTTGTATTTTCGAGGAAGGAGTTAACCGTGTTGGCCATTATCTTCTCAAAGATTTTGCCTGCAAATTTTACCCAATTTGAGGAACATCGCAATTTATACCAGATTATCGAGCAACGTAAATCATACAATTTATTTTGTCAAGTAACGCAATTAATCCTAGTTTGTCAAGCAAGACAATTTATGCAAGTTAATCAAGCAACGCAATTATTGGTTTAAGTTTATCAAGCAACAGAATTCATCCCAATTTATCAAGCAGCTTAACTTATCCAAATTTATCACGTAACGTTACTTATCCCAATTAATCAAGCAGCGTAATTCTTTTTCAATTATTAAGCAACACCATATATATATATGAGAATTAACCCACAAGACAGAAAAATACCAATAAAAAGAACAATAGGCAACTATTTTTCTGTCTTGTTTTTGTGTTTTTCGATTCGTTTGTAATATGTGATGGGCGTTTCCTTCCTTCGTATCTTTGTACCCTATATAAGGTTGTCTTCTCCATTTTCATGCTATTCCTTGAAAATGAACTTGCAAAAACTCACTTTGTGAGTTTTTTCATCATATATATATATATATATATATATATATATATATATATATCCATATGGAGCTCGGCCGTGAAGCCTGCATTTAATATTGAGGATAAATCCCAGAGCCACGAGAAACGGATGTAGCATCTTTTAATTTTTCACTACGTTTCGAAAACTACAAGTTTTCATCTTCAGGCTAGAATAAGTTTACAAAGTTAATATGCATAAAGAAAACTTGAAAAGGCCAACAAGACATTATTTTACAGGTGACCAATTACAGAATATCAGTAGAAAGTACTAGCCCCTTTGTTAAACCTACCATTCACTCTCTAGGATGGATCCGCTTTAGTAAGTACCCAAATTTTCCGTTTTTATATTAAATGTTTTTAACTGTTAGTCTTTACAAAATTTAATAATAAAAAAAAAGTTTAAATTTATTATCTTTAAATAATGCCAAGTCAATTTCTCTTAGTTTGTAATTAATTTCTGCAATAATCTTTAAATTTATGAACTAATTTTTGAGTCAGTCTTAAAGCAAATTTAACTGTTGCCAAGTCATATTAAATTTAACTTGTAGTACTTTCTACTGATATTCTGTAATTGGTCACCTGTAAAATAATGTCTTGTTGGCCTTTTCAAGTTTTCTTTATGCATATTAACTTTGTAAACTTATTCTAGCCTGAAGATGAAAACTTGTAGTTTTCGAAACGTAGTGAAAAATTAAAAGATGCTACATCCGTTTCTCGTGGCTCTGGGATTTATCCTCAATATTATATATATATATATATATATATATATATATATATATATATATATATATATATATATATATATATATATATATATATATATATATATACCAATTGATCAAGCAACACAATTTACCTTTATTTATCAAGCAATGTACATTTATCCCAATTTAACAAGCAATGCAATTTATTACTAATTACTAATTGTTAAGCAACGCAATTTATACCAATTTATCAAGCAAGTAAATTAAATTTAATTCAACTAACATAAGTTTATGCCAATTTATCAAGCAATGTAAATTTATCCTAATTCACCAACAACGCAATTTGTCCTACAAAATGTATGACATTTTTTTCAGGAAGTGCAATTTATCCCAAATTATCTATCAACATAAATTTAGCCCAATTCAGCAAACAACCCAATTTATCAAGCAACGCAGTTTATCTCGATTTATCAAGCAACGCAATCCTTCTAATTCTCTCAAAATAATTAAATATATTCCATTTTATGAAGCCATGGACGCTGTTTATTCGTCCCAATTCATCACCCCACCAAATCCTGATTTTCTTCTTTGAATAAATTGTTGATATTGAATCTATATTAGTCCATTTTAATCCCCACCTATCAAAAACAATCAGAAAATCTTTAACTACAAGAATTAAAGTGGGAATTAATTTCGCTCCTGCTCCCAGTTCCATCACCTACTCCACCCACCCCTTTGCCCTCCTCGCGAATGCATAATTCCTAGTTCCTGGTCTCGCTTCACTCGCAGCTGGCTTCGTCCGTATCGAATGAGAGCGGAGAAGTGGAGGGTAATATAATCACCATGATCCCAATTATCGTGGAATTGAATGGGTGCGTTGGGCAAGTGACGTGCACGCAAACGCAAATGGCGAGCGGAGAAGTCGCGTGCGGCTCATGGCCAATAAATCAGCGAAATCGATGGAACGAGAGGTTGTCTTCGAGCACGGATATACCTAACGTAGCTAGACAAGATACACAAGGCAGTTTACACAGAGTCGAGTAAGAATACCCGACTAAAAGGGATTATACATGTGTATTTGTATACCTGAGTTCACAACAGGTGGGATATCGTAGTGGGATCACACAAGTGGGCAAATCTACGTGACTTGGCACAGGTGGGCTTATAATTACAGATTTACAGATGACAAAGTGGCACAAAGGTTCATCAATGCCACTTCGTCATACTATACAGAATTACTATTTGAAACATTTACTTGGGGCCATATAAAACATCCGATGTTCATTCTCACATAATCAACATGCACAAATCAAGGATTCCAAACCATTTTAATAAACTAAAAGTTTAGGTATGTGCACAAAGCATGCTATACATTTACAGGATTATAACCATACTCGTATATCATGAATTCATCTAACCTATGTTAACCATTTCTTCTAAACTAGTACTGTTTACAAAATGTTTGGGCAAACTTCCAGTAGACAGCTACTCTATGACTAAACAAGTACTTTCGTATGTCAAGAATACAACTTTCATATTATATATATATATGTCCTTGGATATTATTCTCATCTAACTTAACGAAGTGATCCACCTTTAAATTAACAATTCTACATTTTTAAATACCTGACTCATATCACCATTTACCAAATGCTGTTCAACAGAAAACATCACATCATAAAGCCTATCTTCGTAGCTCAGATTCCTATGTGCCTACATCATAGGTGGGCAAACTGCGGCCCGCGAAGGCTTTTTTTTATGTGGCCCGCGTTTCATTTCAGAATTCGACGAAATATTGAAAATTAATTAATGAACATTTTACCAAAAAATGATCTTTAAAAAATACGATGCTTTATAAATATTTATTCTCATTACCCTTATCTTACACGCTCTCTTTCGCTCGCGGAAGTTAAGCTCACGTTGACTGTGGTTAGTACGTGGATGGGAGCACCTGGATAATGATCGCATGATGTAGAATTGTAAATCGTGGTTCGGATTCCAAGTTAAGTTGTAGGTCTCAACTCTGATATAAATCTGGAAACAGTTTAAAAGGGAAGAAAAAACTATGCAAAAAAATTTCCCTTAGTTATTAATGTGCAGCTCCATCTATCACTATGTAGTAATTGCAAACAAATGCACAAAAGTAATTGCAATTAACTTCTATGTATTCGAAATTTGCATCTAACTGTTTAAGTGAGGCCCGCAGAGCTTTACATGAGCTTCGATGTGACCCGCTATTTAAAATGATTGCCCATCCCTGGCCTATACCAATTTAGCTGTTTCACGCTGCACTGAGTGCAGCATACTCGTATTATTTACAACCTGCTTATGATGAGGAGACCCAGCATTAAGGCCATGCAGCTGAGGTCTAACGTGGCATTACATACCATACAAAGTAATTTCCTAATTTTGTAACTAACATTTCTGCAGTTCTCGCCCAACATCCTAATTTGCCTTGTTCTTAGATTATGCTTTGTCCTTAGTTTTTTTAGATCTTCAGTCAGCTACGATCATTCACTTATCATTTTAAAATTCTTAGAGCCAAGATCCCTCCCATATTGTATCAAAACTGGATGTTGTTTTTTTTTTCAAGTGTGCAGCATTTTGCACCTATACTGGTTAAAATGCATAGCCAACCTATCTGTCCATGCCCCTAACTTTTCCAAATTACTCGTACTTTAATTACTCAATCGGCTTTGTTAATTACTCACAGCAACTTGGTATCGTCCTCAAACAGCTTATTATAAATTTGCACAGGTGGCCAAATCTACGTGAGTTCCGCAGGTGGCCAAATCTACGCGAGTTCCACAGGTGACCAAATCTATGTGGGTTTTCACAGGTGGCCAAATCTACGTGAGTTTCCACATGTGGCGAATCTACGTCAGTTTCCACCCGGTGGCAAATCTACGTGAGTTCCCACAGGTGGCCAAATCTACCTGAGTTTCCACATGTGGCGAATCTACGTGAGTTTCCACAGGTGGCCAAATCTACGTGAGTTCCACAGGTCTCCAAATCTACGTGAGTTCCGCAGGTGGCCAAATCTACGTGAGTTTCCACATGTCGCGAATCTACGTGAGTTTACACCGGTGGAAAATCTACGTGAGTTCCCACAGGTGGCCAAATTTACGTGAGTTTCCACATGTAGCGAATCTACGTCAGTTTCCACAGGGGGCAAAATCTACGTGGGTTTCCACAGGTGGCAAATCTACGTGAGTTCCCACAGGTGGCAAAATCTAGGTGAGTTACACAGGTGGCTAAATCTACGTAAGTTTTCACAGGCGGCCAAATCTACGTGGGTTTCCACAGGTGGCAGATCTATGTGAGTTCCCACATGGAGCCAAATATACCTGAGTTTTCACATGTGGGGAATCTACGTGGGTTTCCACAGGTGGCCAAATCTACGTGAGTTCCTCAGGTCTCCAAAACTACGTGAGTTCCGCAGGTGGCCAAATCTGCATGAGTTTCCACATGGGGTGGATCTACGTGAGTTCCCACAGGTGGGCAAATCTACCTGAGTTTCCACATGTGGCGAATCTACGTGAATTTTCACAGTTGACCAAATCTACGTGAGTTCCGCAGGTGGCCAAATCTACGTGAGTTTCCACAGGTGGCAAATCTCCGTGAGTTCCTACAGGTGTCCAAATCTACGTGAGTTCCCACAGGTAACCAAATCCACATGAGTTTACATTGGCGGGATATTTTAATGAGTCTACACAGGAACGCATAGCTCAGTGACCACAGGGGTACCTATATCTTAGTGAGTTAACACATGTTGGTATATCTATAGGAGTTCACAGAGGTAAACATATATACGTGAGTTCAGACAGGTGGTATATAGACGTGAGTTCACACAAGTGCGAAAATCTACGTGAGTTCATACGAGTCTAATATCTTTGTGTGTTCACTCAGGTGGACATATCTGCGTGAGATCACACACGGGGTCATATCTACGGAAGTTCACACAAGGAGGATATACGTGCCTTTACACAAGTGCGACAATTTAGGCGAGTTCACAGGCGGGGACATCCACGTGAATTCGCAGACGTGGCAATATGCATTAAGGGAGAGAGTTAACACACATGATTATTTTTGCGTGTTTTCTTACGCAATGTGCACACGTTAGCTGAATATACGCTAGTAGGTATTTGGGAGTTTGCACATGTGTTTACCTACATTTAATTGTAACATGAGCGTGAATACGTAGAGGTAGGTGGGTGCGGTTAGAATGTGCATACTCGAGTTGCACGTGAGTTTCCACAGGTGGCAAATCTACGTGAGTTTTCACAGGTGGCAAATCTACGTGTTTCCTCAGGTGGAAAATCTACGTGAGTTCCCACAGGGGACCAAATCTACGTGAGCTCCCACAGTTGGCCAAATCTCCGTGACTTTCTACAGGTGGCATTTCTGCGCGAGTTCCCACAGATGGCTAAATCTAGGTGAGTTTCCACTTTTGAGTGTTTGCAAACTTTTCCTGGAGGTTTATAAGGTGCCCTACACTCCCCAGTGGTTAAGGTTTGTGTATTTTTTGCTAATGTAGGCTTGCTAAACCAGATCCCTTTCGTACTTCGTCCCTATTCACTTCTTATACTTCTTATTCTGCGAGGCCCCCCCCCCCCCCGCGTCTTATCCACTGAATTATATCCTTTGGAATACCCTATTTTCCTTTCAGACTTAAAAACGTACATTTAGAAATTCGTACAAGAAAGTGTATTCATAGGAATGAAAATGTACAAGTAAACTTATGGGTTAATATCAGAAAACCCCCCACCCCCTCCAAGTCGAAATAGATGTTAAAGGTAAAATGGGATTTGCAAGGGCACAAAACGCAATCCCGCTGACAAGGCACCAATATCATCGGAGTTGTTCTAGTTTTGCTATTATTCTTAGTTTGCTTCCAGAAAGGCGTGTTTGGTTCAGCAATGCTGAAGAGGTGTGGCATGGCTCTCTCGTGTGTGATTGGAATGGATCAGAACAATCCAAAACAAGTTCCCATTCGCTCAATCACGGAATTCGGTATAGAAAGAGAAATAGATCTGCCACGTTGTTCTGCTGCAGAATGAGTCCACTTTTCCTATAAAGAGCTTCCATCCATACATGCCATGTTCACCGCATGGGACAAGCATCGCAGCATCAGAGACTATGCACAGGACTACCGGGAGGGAGGCTAAAACAGCGAGGACCTTCTCAATGGGGGTAAGAACAACACCAGCTCTCCTGTCCTACTTAGCGGGCTTCTCTCGACACCAGCCTTGATTGGGTCAGCTGCATTTCCTTTCTTTTGCTGACGACCTCCTTACTTTCCCCACGTGTGTCACTCTTTTGTTCTTTGTCCACCTCTCCATGGCATCAGTTCGAACGAATACATTTCTGTGACGTCGGCTGACGTCACTGCCTTTCTTCTGACTAACTTCTAGCCCTAGAATCCAACCGCTTCATAGCCTGATTTCCCACTGACGTCACCAACGGCACGGAGGGTATCCGTTCTACGTCGACGATCTCTTCCTAGCAGAAGCTAACTCCAATAATCTACTTCCCTGTTGATTAACCGCGTCAGACTTTACTCTCTCAATTTTCCCTTTTTCGCAAGCGGAGATGGGGAGTAAACTGGTACATATGGTACCTGTAGAAACGGCATGCCCTTCCGGCCCCAGTCCCCCCTGCTATCTCAAACTAGATTCAGACTACCTAGGCTTTATTCTTTCTATAAATTTCCATGTTTACCCTTTTTTCCGCCACTATATTTTCAAATCTCTTCTCACGTTTCTTGGTCAGCGTATAATTTTGCAGGCTAGTCGCCTGAGCTTTCGTCCATTCATCTGTGGTCAGGGCTGGAAGGGTAGGTGTGGGTAACCTTGTTCTTCCTAATATCCGAAGGATTATGTGCGCCCCCCCCCAATCCTCCCTTAATGGTCTCAGGGGGATGTGCGGCTGTCTTTCACACATTTTCCTCCTCTTGCTTCATCACTCTATTTACAGAATTCTCCTTCCAAACTTTCGGCGGGAGAGGACTTCGTTGCTATTGCGCTTTAAATTCGAGGCAAACCAAATTCATTATTGTGCTTTTTTCAATTAACTTCCTTCAATATTTCATAGTCACCTCTAATCTAATGTAGATAAACCATTAAAAAAACTGTTGTACCATCCTTAAGATAATCAACCCCTCCCTTGTTGCTCTCCAGTAGTGCTCCCTTCACCCTCCTCTCAAAGTGCGGAATCTCTTCGATTCAATGGGATTTTTTTTTAAGGTAAAACAAAAGGGAATAGATAAAAAACGCGAAGACAAACACAGAGGTCGAAAGGAGAGAGAAAGAGAGAGAGAGAGAGAGAGAGAGAGAGAGGGAGAGAGAGAGAGAGAGAGAGAACATGAAGGGGTACTGCGAAATAAAAGAAAATCGATAGTAAAAGGATATAACGTGGTGGGGAAACAAGATAAAATGAAAAGGAATAGATAAAAAACGCCAATACAAAAAAAACAGAGGTCGAATGAGAGAAAGGGAGATATAGTAAAGTAGAAAGAACATGAACGAGAACCGCGAAAAAAAGAGAATCGATAGTAAAAGGATATAACGTGGTGGGGGAAACAAGATAAAACGAAAAGGGATAGATAAACAAACGGGAAGACAAAGAACAGAGGTCGAAAGGAGAGAAATACAAAGAACATGAAGGAAAACTGCGGAAAAAGAAAAGAGAATCGATACAAAATGGATAACGTGGTGGAGGAAACAATATAATTTCCTCCTCATTCGCCATCTATGACACGCCATAGCGCGGAAGTGCTTATTTCATTAAAAGTGTCAATATAAATCTATAGTAAATAGGGGGAGAAAGAACATAAAGAAGATCCCGGGAAACACTCTCTTTCACACACACACACACACACACACAAACATACTGTGTGCATGGATGCAGGACTTTATGTGCGTGCACGTATGTGAGTCTGTCTCTCTGTTTCTCTACTGTGTGTGTGTGTGACTCTCACGCGTATTTAAACTCACCTATAAGAGATAGGACTCTGTTATGCACATACACTGAAAAAGGGAGGCACACACACATACATACACTCACAACGGAAATCTTCAATATTTGTGTATATATCTAACTTAAAAATTATTCGCTTACACAGGATAGTTTTTATTTTTTCCGATATTCATTTAATTAAATTACAAAAAGTATCTCTCCGAAACACACGGAAGGGAGTAATCAGAGTCCCAATTTAAATCAGTTCCCTAAGAATCTCCGTTTTAGTCGCGTGCGAGTCTACGTCTCACTATGTCGGTCCCCGTTTTGCATTTTTTTTTGTAATAACACTGTAACTATTCAGCCGATTCTAACGAAATTTGAAACCCTTATGTTGTTCTAAATTCTCTTTCGAATGATATAACTTTCATGGGACTCCTAATGATAGTCTTTGAATTATTGAAAGTTTTAGAGGTCGTAAGGTCATAAATCAGAATAAATGAGAACCGCGACTTTTTGATCAGCAGACCTTGTTTACTTGACTGTGCTGTTTTTCTCGATGGGATCCTCCTTGTTTGGGCTATTAGCTTTTTACTTTTCCAAATGGGGCTTGGTTGCAGTTGGGTGAGACACGGAAACCATTCTATTCAATGATTTTAGAAGCGGAAGAATCGGTTCTAATAGATTCAGTAATCAATGGAACTCACAGTATTGAGTATTCTCCCATTATTTATTATTTTTAGATCCCCATTATTCATTATTTTTTGTTTCCCATTATTCATTATTATTTATTCCCCATTATTTCCTTTATCTTTATTTTCCATTTTATTCCCATTATTTATTTTTCTCGCATCATGATTTATTTCTCCATTCATTCTATTATTTGTTATTCCTAATTCCTTCATATTCCCTTATTATTCCTTTTATTCGTCATTCTTGATTCCTTCATTATTTATTATTTTTTTAACCATAGTTTGAAGTCTTCGTGTTCTTGGCGAACTCTGACGAGATTCTCAGCCCCCTTCCCTCTGCCGCGGGCCCTTTGTTGAGGCCGACGGCGATTTCATTGAATAAAATGAAGAGTACAGCAATCTTTCAAGTCTTTAACGTGTCACTTTGGTAAATAGATCTGCATAAATGAATTCTGTTATTTTCTTTTATATGGAAGTTAGGTCACGATATATATATATATATATATATATATATATATATATATATATATATATGGTGTGGTGGGTAATTTGTGACCTAACCTCAACATAAAAGAAAGTAACAGAGTTCATTTTTACATTTATTGCTTTACTTACGCACTACTTTGTGAGTTTCTCATATATATATATATATATATATATATATATATATATATATATATATATATATATATATATATATATATATATATATATATATATATTATGGCACAAAGATCACAAATTCAGGCATAAACTGTGGATATAATGTAAGGTAAAAGGCTAGACAATGTTAATTAGAGTGGCTAGACAATGCAAATTAAGGTGGCTAGCTTGAGCTATTAGTGCTAGTGACACTCGCCTATGAGAATGCGTTAAATCATGATGTATCATTTATTCGCGCCCTTTCGAAATCATGCAATGGCGCAAATGCAGAGATCTAAAAATCCCCATGATTCGCAATGATAAGTTGGATGCGTCTGTTGCTTATAATGAAAGGCGCAGCTCCTGCCTGACCTTCCAAGGACAGGGCGGCTCAACTCTCTCATTATGTGAGACGAAGATGAGATCAAATGGTCAGGTTTTTACTACCGAACGGAATTCTTAATACGGGTTTTATCCCAAACACTAACTATTTTGTAGGCCTTTTATTTCTCGGTGGGGGGTTCTACAGGTTAGCGTGGGATACGAACGATGGGTATGTTACAGCGTGTGCTCGAGCCGTGAAGTCAACCCGAATTGAAACTCCATTTGGCGACTAACCAGACCCTATGTAGCTTAACTTCGCTAAAATCAAGGGGTGTGATACGAAATCTCGCTAAGTCCCTTTTTGAGGCCATTGTAGCAAATGTACGTATTATTATTATCTATTTGTGATAAATTATGAATGGTAACTATGTGAGTTGTAAATATAGGTGGTAAGGCACGGGTGGGAAAATATGGGTAGTAAATTGAGTGGTAAAGTGGGGGTCGTAACTATTTGGGTAAATCTTAGCCTAAATTCCTCACTTGAACAGATTTTAACCCTAGACAGGACTCAGCAAACCCGCCATTTACAGATTTTTGAGCAGAGAAATTGTGTAATCCAACCGAGAAATGGTCATTAAAAAGTAAATGATGAAAGAATAAGAAAGAATCATATGATTTAAAATGACAAATCATGAAAAAGAAAGCGAAAAACAAGGATTATCGCCGTGTCGTCAACCATAAATTTTGGAGTTCAGGGCTCGCTCACTTTGGGGCCTTGAATGCCAAGATCTAAGGTGCCCCTGCTGAAATGTGGGGTCCAAAGTGGCTCTCAGCGATGCATGAATCATTAAAGTGTTATTTTATGATATGTGAATATGTGGATACAAGAACCTGGTGGCAAAAATGGATGTACCACTCGCGGGCCGCCACGTCAAATAGGTCGGCCACTATTAGTCCATTTCAATATGTCCCTTTCAGAAATCGGTAAATCGGCTTCAATTAACTAGGGCATGAACAATCACTGGATAAAATGGAATAGACAAGGGAAGAATAAACTTAGACAACTGAAAATAAGAGGTATTGAAATGTTGTGTAAGAAATTGAAAATCAGCAAATTAGGAAAACTCCACCGCACAAGATTTCCACCATCGCATCATTTTCTCGATATATTAATATTTCCTTATCTTCTTTCTCTTCATTTGTCCATCATTCATTTACGTCCCTTCTACATTTCGCATTATTCGTTAACATTCCTTCACTTCTGCTTTGGGGCAACACCCCATCTATTAAGTTATTAGGATCTCAGGCAGAGGAGACGTGACCTGAACTCAGACATGTTTGAAAGGTGTTAACCGACCGAATTTTGCGCGTTTCAGAAAAGTCAGTGTGTGTGAATATACAGTGTCTCTGAGGTCTGGACACAGGTAAAATGCATATTTTCAATAAAAAATGTACTACATTTTATTTAATTGAAATGTTAATAAATAACTACAATGTGATGTCCATCATTTATGATGCAAAGTGCGCTGCGTTTTGCGAGACTCGTTCACTCGATGAATCCGAATTGACTCGAAATTTCCGTCAATTTGAACAGATTCATTTATGATGCGCTGTTCCTTCAGGTGTCTCGGGTCTCTAATTTTCATTAAGTAATACACCTTCTCTTTTAGCATACCCCAGAAAAAAAAGTAAAAAATGGTAAAGTCTGGTGCACGAGGAGACCATTGTGATGTTCCCTGTGTCCATACTTTAAGAAACCCTGTGTGATAGACCAAGGTGAGATTCACTAGATGAACCCGATGCATTGACTCCAAATTTCCGTCAATTCGAGCACATTCATTTATGACGCGCTGTTTCCTCAGGTATCTCGTGTCCTTAATTTTCACCTTCTCCTTCACCATCATACCGCAGAAAAAGAAGTCAAGGTGGGGAGGGGGTGGTAAAGTCTGGTGAAAGAGGAGACACTCGTGAGATTTCCTGGGTCCATACTTCAGGGACACTGGATATAGCGAGATGAACGAGATTTCTTGCTTTGTTTCGCCTATAACTCTTATTATATTACTGATGGTGCGCATGAAGAGGGCGAAAGGAACAGCAAAATACACTGTAAAAACAAATATGAGAAACAAACAAACAAGCAAACAGAATGGAGTTATTTGGAATGTGAAACATGTAGATATATAGATTTGTTGGCGATTTTCTGGGATTTAAGAGGCAATGTTCGGCATTTTTGTATAAAGTAAAAGATACCGAGCCCATCACCGAAAACCTTTGGAGAAGAGGTATATGAAGAAAGTGGTGAAGTTGGTGGAGGCAAAATTGCGAGATAAAATAACCTGATTAGAGAACTTGGGCGTGCAACTCTCCCGCATTTGTTCCATTTTCATATCGAAAGTAGGTGTCACCTTTACAGGGTGGGTGGGTGGGGGGCAAATTATGAGGGGGAGTGGGGAGGCTGATCTACCAATCATTCATACCACCCTTCTCCATCACCCCCTCCCACCACACAGACCAAAGATTTTGGCACTGTTTCAGAGGTCCCGGGTTCGAGTCCCAATTAAAGTCTCCCTTCCTGGTTCTATTAGTCATTCCACTACTAGGAGGAAGGACCAAAAGGAATGGGAGTTAGTAGGTACAATACAAAAACGGGGAACTAGTTCCCCGATCAAGCCTTACGAATTCAAATGATTCGAGCTCCTTGAAATTGGAAAGGCTGGAAGAATACGCGCAAAACAAAGAAACTCAGGTGTTCGAACACCTGTAAGAAAAATCAAGAACAAAAACCAATAACAAAAATGACAAGAACAAAACTGATACGAAAAAAAAACAAAAACAAACAAACAAACTCGCGTGGTATATATTAAGGTAGTCCTCTCCTGCACCTCGTATCTTATTTAAGAGAGATTTAAGCTTTATCTATTTAGGTCAGGTAACCTAACCTAAAATATCCCATCCTTAGTGTTGGCATAATTCGTCCTGGTCTCCTGATTGTCATAAATAACGGATATTCATGTTTTAAACGTCTGTGTTGCTTAAGCCAGTGCTTAGCACCCAGTTTTGGCTTATGACCCCCCATAAGCATTACTTTTACTTGGTAATATGCAGATTAATTCTATTTAACACTTGTAAAGCTTGTCAAATGCAAAATGCTTGCTTACAAATAAATTCAAATTCTATTATAAAATACCGAAGGACCCCAAAAAATGGGCTCCAACTTTCGATAGGCTTCATTTCTTAAGGTTTTGTCGAATTAAGAAATGAAGCCTCTCGAAAGTTGCGGCCCGTTTTTTCCGGGTGCACCCTGTATCTATAAACCAAGGAAAATATATGTATTAATATTTTTTTAATGAAATTCAACTACATAAATTAAAATTATCTTTTAACCTAACTATAATTTAGGCTTTAATAGGTTGATTCGTGAGGCTCCCCTTGATGGAGTCTGCGGCCCCTTTAAATATTAACATTTTCCCGTGGCACCCATCAAATGTGTCATGGGCTCCCGGTTGGGAAACAGTAGTTTGAGCTAATTTCTAAAGGGTAAAGAAGCCTCACTCAAAAAGGGAGCATGATGAACGTGAATGTGTCATAAACCATTGTTTACTTCAGACTGGATTGACAAATAAATTCACTGGTGGATTAATATATCCAACTTAACCTAGCCTGGTTACAGGTGGAGTCGGGTCATCGAAGTTGTTCCGGTTAGGTCTACTAGTGATGTCTTGCCCTCCAGCCTGTTGTGACATTGTGATCATGTGAAGATCCACTCAAACTCGTGTAGATGAAGAATTCCCCCCCCCCCACAACTATCTAAATAGAAATTCTGAATATGATCGAAAGTGTGTTTTTAGATGTGGGTTTTCATATGTTCTTAGAGAAGTGCTGAAGTGGATTTTAAAGAAATGAGGTTTACAAAGTTTAGTTTCATATATTTCTTCTTCTTTTTTTACACAAGTGAGTTTTCACAAGTTTTCAGAAATTGCCTATACAGAAGAGTTTTCAGAAGAACTTTTTACACAAGTGAGTTATCAGAAATGGCTTGTACTGAGGTAGGTTTTACAGATTTTCTTTTTTACAAAAATAGTTTGCATGAACTAGGTTTTAGTTGATTTTCAGAAGGGGGTCGTTACAGAGGTGGTCTTTAAGAAGTGTTTATTACAAATGGTTTTCAAGGTTGTTATTTTACCAACGTGAGTTTTCAGCAGTCATTTTGGGGGGCACAAATGGATTTTCAGGAGGGGGGGCTGTTTGATAGATAGGTTTTTGGAAGTGGTTGTTACAGAAGCGAGTTTTTCAGACGTGGGTAGTTTTCAGGGGGTTTTCAGTAGCGAGTTTTAAAGAAGTGGTTTCTAAATTATTGGATTTGCGGAAGTCATTTTCAGGAATGTCTTTTACTGGTGATTTTTCAATTGTTTTTACCGCGATGGCATTCAAAGTGTCGGTTTTAGAAGCTGGTTTTCACAAGTTTTTTAAAGTAGTGTTTTTTTCCAGAAGTGAGTTTCAGGAAGAGTTTTGACAGAAGTAGGGGCAGGAGTAATTACAAAAGGGGGTTTCGGAAATTATTTTTATAGAAATCCGTTTTTAGAAATGTTTTACGGAATTTTTTTTCAAAGTTTTTTTTAAGAAAGTGAGTTTTCAGAAGTGTACAAAAGGATTTTTTTAACTAAATGATTTATAGAAGTATGTACAATTGTTTACAAAGGATATTTTTTACTAAAGTGAAGTGGCTTTTACAGAAGTGAGTTTTCAGAAATGTTGTGTTTGCACAACTTCTGAAAAGCAAGTCACTTCCCTAAAAAAAAAAACCCTTTAAAATAACAATTCAGTGAAAATCTCGACCGAAAATCGAAATTGTTTAAAAACTACCGATGCAAAAACCACTTCTGTAAAAACCTTCTGAAAACCACCAGTAAAAGCCATTTCTGAAAACCCATTTGTTTAAAAATTCATTTTGAAACCATGCTTCTTTAAAACCTATTACTCAACAAAATATCCCTCTAAAACCACACTTCTCTTCTCTAATAGCCACATTTGAAAACTCACACTAAGAACCAATCCAACTCTGTAAAATCCAATTCACTAGTGTTTTTTAATAGATGAGCTTCATAATTGTTTTTCATGAGATTCTTAAGTTTCTTTTCATGAAGGGCTTGTCATAAATGTTTTTTAGAGGAGTGGTTTTTAAAAAAATACCCTTTACTAGTGGCTTTTGGGTATTGCGGCTACGTTAATCTCGTTGTTGGCACTAGTGGTTTTTCACAAGTGGGTTTTCCTGATTGGCTTTTCATTAACTGTTTTCAAACGGCTGGCTTTCAAACAGGTTTCAAACAGGGTTTTTATACATGGATTTCACAAATGGCTTTTCTTCAAATCCGAAATTGGGATGATTTTCTCAACAGTCTTTGTCTTTTTTGGGCCATCGATCCCCGGAACAATGGCCGTTTTGGGGAGCACATCATCTTCTTTATGAGCATAAATTAAAAAAAACAAACTTGGACGTAGAAACCATTCTCACAATCTCTTCGCTCATTAAAAAACGGAAGACTGAAAGACGTTTCAGACTTGGGACATGTAAATATGCTGAAGTTTCAGGACCCCCCGCCCCCATCCTATCACCACCACCAAACTAAAAAGAGACTTTTAATTTGTTGTAATTGGGAACTTTTAATTCGGGAAAAATTCTCATTTTCTCGAGGAAATGTATATGTGGGTGTATATGTGTACATGTGTGTTATATAGGGGTGTATATGGGGAAAAAGATCCAAGGAAAGAGTTCTTAAAGGTCCCCTGGGGTTAATCGACCGCTAGCGGCGGAAATGGTGACCGAGGAAGTGCGTGAAGGGCGAGATAATGGCTAAGGACGGGCTGTAATAGAACCTTGCATGAAAGATGTAGAGGGTAGGAAGAATGGAGGAGATCCTTCTTTCCAAGTAGATGATAGGGATGCCACGGGAAGCTACTGGAGTGGCAAAACGTTACCCGAGAAAGTAAAAGGATATTGGCGGAGAACAAACTGCGAGAGCGGACCTAGTTTAGAGGCATTAGGGAGGTCGATCTAGGATAATCCAATCCAGTCATCAAAAACTTAAACTACTTTAATCCAATCGACTAAACTTTAACTACACGTATGCACTTAATTGCATCCTCTATATCTATATTTCTATAAGGAATAGGAACTCCAGGGAATTTTTCTAGCGAACTAAAGAATTCTTACTATTACCCTTACCTATATATATATATATATATATATATATATATATATATATATATATATATATATATATATATATATATATATATATATATATACGTGTGTGTGTGTGTAATCGCCATGATTTCTTCGACAAAGCTTGAGTTTAATATTAAGTAAGGACAAAGCGAAGAAGGCGGGTCCCATCTTTATTCTCTCCGTTTCGGGTTATTTCTAAACCCACCTTCAGGAGTTATAAAGCAAATTTGAAATCTAAAGTTAACTCTATACTACGACACAAATACAATTAAAAATTGACGCAAACGGCGGTAAAATACTAAAATGAACATTATGTTAACGAAAACCAAACGAACAAAAAACTAGTGAAGTATCAACTGTATAAAATATTTGAAACAAAATTATATTAATCAAATGCAAACAAAATAAACGTAACGGTACAGAACTTAAGAATAAAATGGGGGGAGGGGGGTCAGAGTTGAAAAGAATATACAATATAGTAAAACTAAATAAGGAAACAGAACATTACCTTACATGGTCGAATAACAATGAGAAGTAAAAACGGGCAGGAAATTTAAGATTGAATATAGTTTGGTTGGTTGTTAAGTTATAAATAACGGAAAGGATGACTCGTCATTATTTAAATTTGGGTGGTTGTATTTAATACACTGAGATTCTTAGGTTAATTTTTAATTGTACTTGTGTCGTAGTATAGAGTTAACTTTAGTAGATTTCAAATTTGCTTTATAGCTCCTGAAGGTGGGTTTAGAAATAACCCGAAACGAAGGGACTAAAGATTGGACCCGCCTTCTTCGTTATCAATATATATATATATATATATATATATATATATATATATATATATATATATATATATATATATATATATATATATATATATATATATATTATGTACCTGTATATGCTACGGACGAAATATTGCGTTGCCAAGTCGACCACGATCACGTCCTAAAGAGTGAATCAGCAAGTGAATCTCTCCGGATTTTTAGTCGCGAGTGACTCTACATCTCACTATGTCGGTCGAGGGGATCGGTCCCCGTTTTGCTTTTTTTAATTTAATAACATTGTAACTATCGGGCCGATTCTAACGAAATTTGAAACCCTTATGTTGTTTTACATTCTCTTTCCAATGATATAATTACTAAAGTCCTCCCAAGGTAATCCCGAGAAATATTTTGTTTGGGTAATAACATCATAACTATTCGGCCGATACTCTGCTTGACTAGACTTGGCTATACTTTGCTAGGCAAGCCAAGAATAGCTATACTATGCTAAGCTATAATGTACAAGGGTAAGATATATTATGCTAATATATGATATAATATGCTATGCTAAAATAGCATATAGTATATTAGGCTAGCCAATACTAAGCTATGCTTGACTAGGGTATAATAGGATAGTATAGGCTATACTTGTCTAGGATAGTTAATGCTAGGGTATGAAGGGCTATACTATGCTATGCTATGCTAGGGTAGGCTAAAGTATAATAGGCTAGGGAGGGCTATGCTCTGCTATGCTAGGCTATGCTAGGCATTACTATGTTAGGCTACGATAGGCTAGCTAACCTAGGCTATAATAGGTTAAGCTATGCAAAGTTATTCTAGTCTAGGGTATGGTATGCTATACTAGACTAGAATATACTAGGCTAGGCTATAATAATATGATACCCTTGGTTATATTATGTTATGTGTGGTTATGCTAGGATAGGCTATATCTTTCTAGCATATAGTATGCTAGGCTAGACTATCGTATTTAAGGATATATTGGCTAGGATATAGTAGCCTATCCTAGCTTGGCTATACTAAGCTAGGTTACTCTAGGCGACGCTAAGCTAGGCTAGGCTATGGCATGCAATGCTAAGCCATGCCTTGTTAGGCTAGGCTAGGCTATAGTAAACTAGGCTACACTAGACAGTGTTACGCTAGGCAAGGATAAGCTAGGCTATACTATAATATGCTAAGTTAGACTAGGGTTTACTAAGCTAGGCTAGGTTATACTAGAATACGAATGGCTAGGCTAGTCTATTCTAAGCTAAGGAAGGAAAAGTAAGCTATACTATGCTAGGTTATACTAGGCTAGCTAGATTATACTAATCTAGGTTAGGTTAGGCTCGGGACAGCTAGGTTAGGCTATGTTTGGCTAAGCTTGGCTATACTAAGCTAAAACAGACTAGGTTATACTATGCTATACTATGCTAGGCAAGTTTAGGCTAGGCTAGGCTAGACAATACTACGCTATGCTAAGCTAGGCTATTCTATACTATACTATGCTAAAGTATGTGGCTATATTGTGCTATTTTAGGCTAGGCTAGAATATGCTATGCTATACTCTAGGCCTATAATATACTATGCTATGTGATACTATGTTATGTTATACTATGCTCTGCTATATTATGCAATGTTGTGCTATGCTATAATATGATATGCAATAATATTCTATAATATAATATGCTCTAATCTGCTATGGTATATTATGCTATACTATGGACTACTGCGCTATTAGTGTGTGTCAATCTTTTCAACGTTCTAATCACATAAGTGCGGGGTACTCAAAATCTGCAGCCCTAATTATGAATTCTAAAGGTTTTTTTTTATTTTAATATAATTTTAGTTCTACTTGGTTAGCTACTTAAAAGTTTGGACTTATTTTTGTCATCTTGGGGAATTAAATGACTATTATTATATTAATAATTATATCTATTTCACTGTCTTTAGTCGCGGGTGACTCTCTACATCTCACTATGTGGGTCTGTCCCAGTTTTGCTCTTCTTTTTGTTTAATAACATCGTAACTATTCGGCCGATTATAACGAAATCTGAAACCCTTATGTTGTTTAGCACTCTCTTTCGAATAATATACTTGCCAAAGTCCTCCCGAGGTTAGCCCAAGGATTTTTTTGCAATAACTTTTTAAGATTAATTCGGCCGATTACAACAAAACTTGAAACTCATATGTTGTTTTACATTATTTTTCGAATAATATAATTATCAAAGTCCTCCTAAGGTTAGCCCGCGAATTATTTTTTTTTTGGGGGGAGGGGTGTCAATAACATCATAACTATTCGGCCGATTCTAACGAAATTTGAAACTCTCATGTGAATGATATAATTACAAAGGTCCTCCCAAGGTTAGTCTGGAATTATTGAAAGTTTTGAAGGTCGTAAGGTAAAAATCAGAATAGGTAAGAGTATGTGACTTTTTGGTCAAAAGACCTGTTTTATTTTTAAAAAGACATAAATCTTTTGTCGTATCCGTATATACTCGATTCTCAAGTATATGGGGGCAAATTCGTTAAGTAGTTAAGAACCTAATTTACTCAATGTATGCAACTTACTATTATTACGAGCACTAATAACAAAATAAATGAAAAACCTTTGCTTTATTTTAAATCATACAATATTAAAGGAAGTGTTTAGGTGTGGTAGGATGCTAATATGAGCGTCAATTCATAAGGTGCCCAACCACACACTTCTTAGCCAAACAGGTTTTCCTCAAGAGTTGTTTGATGAAGAGGAATAAATTTTTAATTATATTAAAAACCACCTTATTTTGAGGGGGAGGGGGACAAAAATATCTTTAAAAGTCCTACATTTATTTATTTATTTTAGTTCGTGTTTTTTTTCTGAATACTTTTATTTTGTATTTATGCTTGGGGAAAAATAACAACTAGCGGAGGAAAAAGATAAAATAGAAGAAATAAGCCTGGTGAGAAGAAAGGAAACTAAGGGCGGGAAAAGAACACCGAGATGGGAACAGGAAAATATAGTGTAAAAGATAAATGAGGGGGGACGGGGGCGGAAAAGGAAACGAGCGAAAAAGAAACTAGGATGAGAAAAGGAAAAATTGGTCGAAAAGGTAAAGTAGGTTGCGTGAAAAGGAAACGCGCGACAGAAAAAGGAAACTGGGATGATAAAGGAATCGGGAGAAACAAAGGAACTGAGACGCTAAAAAAAACTATAGAGTATAAAGAAACGAGCAGAAATAAACTAAATGGAAAAAAGATACAAGAATAAGAACTTAAAATTGGGGTGAAAAAGAAACTGGATCGAAAAAAAGAAACTGGGAAAGGAAACAGGGCGGGAGGTACCGAGCAACTGAGGAGAGAATTGAGTTAGAGAAACGCCATAGGTGACGAATGAGAAGAATGGGATTAACCCGATTACGCTACTGAACTAGTCAATAGGCCCCCTTCCCTCTTGTTTCCAGCTACAATAAGTTCATGCACCAGTTAGTGGGAGCATGAAAATCTGTGGTCACCAGATAGATCTTTATCCATCTATGAGATAAAAGAAATACTTAAAAATCTACATCAACTAACGTATTATTTTTATAAACACAAACCCTAACACCTTAACAACAAGCAAATTAACAAACAAATCACGTAGGCAAATGAACAAACACTTGTAAATAAGGTTCGTGAACGTACCCTTTTCCACTGGAATATGTAGGCCACCTCCATTAACGTCCAAGAGTCGAGTAGATGCTCTTCCCCGTACAAGAGTTCGACCTGAAATCGAACATGAGGATGTAACTAACGAGAATAACAACTTAAAGCGATTAAGAAGAGAAAGAGAATATAGGAAATACAAATTCGGTTAACCTGAGTAGATTCGAACCAATGAACTCGATCGATGTCAGCTGAGGGGATCGAGGCACAATCCCTTGGCCCACTCAACCACCCTAACCTAACTTAAAATTGTTTAATTCAATCGCTATGCCACAGATAACCCCACAGGGGGTCATAACCCCTTAATACAAGGTTCTTAGTTCTCTTAGTTCTTAAGAGAGACACAGAGAGATCTTTATTATGGTGATTGGATAGGTTATTGTCCACGGCCCCAAGTAAGCTCCTCTTTAGATTACTCGATCTATGTCTTTCACACATTTTTACTTTCCTTAGCATCACCTCTTGCTTTAGGAGTCTCTCCTCAAGCATGTTTTAGTGAAGATGCCCGCATTAAATTGTTCTGGAATAATAATAATAATAATAATGGCTGTGGAGAAGAGGTCAAAATATGCCCTTGAGCTCCTAATCCTTTGATAAATAGGGGAGTTGTTTCCAATTGATTGTTATTCTCGCTTTTTTTTAGTCACTATTCATACCATGGCCCTTTCTTGGTAGTCTTTGTACTCGTTTTCTCCACCAATTATTTGATTCAATTTAATAAACACTTGTTTCATTCTCAGTCGTTCATTTTCTTTTAGTAGACGAGAGATAATTTTCCTCTTCGGAAAGTGGCGCAGGTCCAGGAGAGTTGCGTGATTCCCGAGTGACATGCGCAGACTTGGCGCGTGTACTCTCTAAACATTTTCAGTCACCCTAACTTTTTCACATTTACAGTGCGAACTTCTTTGGTGCTATGTAGATATGTTGATATACAAAGACCAAATCACTCAGTCTATGAATGTACTTTCCCCCTATTTGGCGTTCCCCTAACTTTAACAATTGCATTACGAACTTCATTTGTGTTGGTTGGATTTATGGATACAATAGTGATGTGGTAAAAAATTTACCACTCTCGGATCGAGAGTTCAAATAGTTTGGGAACTATTCATCTACTACCATAGCTCTCTTTATTCATTGGGCATTATTGCTTCCAACACACGTCCGAAATGTGCAGTCTTTAGCCATTCATATACACTCATTCTCACATTCCTCCTCACACGTCATTTTGATCTACAGTATCTATTCCTCTTACGTGCCAGTTTCACCCGGAACATTCATACCCTCAAATCATATATACCGTCTTACGTACTTGTTCTTCACCTCATCTCCAATTCACTCCATCTAGACTTCTCTCTATCTAGACTGCTCTCTATCTAGACTTCAGTTCACTCCATCTAGACTTCTCTCTATCTAGACTTCACTTCACTCCATCTAAACTTCTCTCTATCTAGACTTCACTTCATCTCCACTTCCCTCCATCTAGACTTCACTCCATCTAGACTTCACTCCATCTAGACTTCACTCCATCTAGACTTCACTCCATCTCCACTTCACTCCATCTCCACTTCACTCCATCTCCACTTCACTCCATCTCCACTTCACTCCATCTCCACTTCACTCCATCTAGACTTCACCCCATCTACACTTCTCACGCCAAAAAAAAACCCTCTCAAGATTTCCATTCGTACTTCCCTCACTATTTCCCCCCCTTCAATTCTCCCATTTAATGTCCTAAATTGATTTATCCGACTTTGAGGAGTGGTAATAGAAACATCATAAAAAGATTCGGTGTTTATCATGTTTGATGGTTAAAACTCAAAATGTGAACACAAACGAATACAGTAATGTTCCCTCTGCGCCCTCTGGCTTACCCACCCTCTAGTGTATTTTCAGAGCCTGAATGGTATCAGCGAAATCCTGACTCGGAGACTCCCTGGCGGCGATAACAATGGACGCGATTGTCAGCCAAACAAAGCATTTGTTAGCGCAAATACTGAAATAGGATTGCGGGGGGGGGGGGGGCGATATGGCACCCTGAAGATTTTTAACCTATTTAAATGGTCTTTGAAGGCAAATTAGTGTTATTTGTTACTTTTACAATGGGACTGGAATAAATATTAACCCGTGGGAAAAAGAAGTTTGCAATTGATGTGTTCAAGTACGAGTCGGTGAGGGGAGGGGGGGGGCGAGATTAGGCATTAAATAGGATCGAGGAGAGACTAGATTGTAGTGGGTAGTGTGGAAGTACACCCTTCTCTCTGTTCTTTGTATTTATTTCATCTTTTCATTTGTTATCTCTTCTCTCAATCTGTTTTTATTGAGTAAAAATCCCTCTTTGGTTGAATTAATTTCCACTGTGTACAAATTCTGTCTATCTCTACGTGTTGCTATGGTAACACCGAAAAAGAGGCCCCTTTCGTAGTATGGAGTTACTGTGCTCTCGGGTACTTCCCCCCCCCACCCCTCCCTAGTATTCGAGGTTATGTTTATCCTATCAATTTATTCTTGATTTATTTTCTTTTTTTTATTATTTTTTCCATTATCCTTCTAGTCTCGAAATATCTTTTTCGTTATCTTTAGATCTTTAAGTACGAAAAAAGAGGATTTGGAGGCCCAAGGAACGGGGGTAGGGGGTAGAGGTGGGATTGAAGGGCGTCGTAAAAAATGGAGGGAAAATGAGATCGAATTCATGAGAGAAAATCTGGCGCGAAAAGGCAAAAGATGTCATTGGCCGATTCCTCCTCTCCTAATAATTTCAATTAATGCGATTATGGAAAATATTAGATTTGTTTATTTGAATTTTAATTATTAATATTAATTAAGTTAGGTTTACATTTTATTCATTTATTGATTTATGCATTTATGCTCCCTTATTTTTAATATTGCTTTGCTTTCTGGTTTTCTGCTGCTAATTGTCCCCTAAAATTACTCGATAAAGCAGCTTAAAAAATTAAATTTCTGCTTCCTCCCCCTCTCCCTGTTACCTCCACCGTATGTTGGTAGTAGGGGGCTGAGGAATGCAATTGATTTGTCTTCATCTAAGTTATGCCGACTCGTTTCCTGTAAGACAGAAATTTTCGCGATCTTCTACCCAAAGAATTGTCTAATGTGGAATGCAATTTTTGATTCTACAATAGTGTTTTGAAAGTGTAGATTATTTCAAGACAAAAGTTAACAGATTTCAGTAATTAATCTATAAATTTAGTCTTTTTTTTTAGTGTTGCTCTCTGATGGGATTAACCCTGAATATTTTAATAACACCTTTATAGTGCACCATTTGGACGTTTTATAATAATTTAAAGTTTTAATTTTAACTTTTATATCAAGTTTTTTAATTAGTTGTTAAGTTTTCTCCACGGATTATGTGCCTCGCTGGAACCTCTCTTTTGGGCTATCCCTTGAGTCCCCAGCATGGCCCTCACTTGGTGTACATATATAATAATAATTCATTCTTCTTACATGCTCAATCCACCTCAGAATACTTTCAGTCTCAACTTCGTCTCCTTCCCCCTCTTCCTATCATAAATACTCCTCGCCCCCTCTGTCTTCCCTTCTCACCCAACTCCCATCTCAAATTTCCCATTTCGCACCGCTCTCTCTCAATCATTCAATTGCATAATCAACACACCTTTCACTGTCTTCCAACCCATCGCACACCCACTGTCATATATTATACAGGATGATTTCGCCCCCCCCCCAAAAAAAAAAGAAAACGAGCCGCACCATTCGACAAAATATTAAGAAATGAAGCCTATCGAAATTGGTGGGCTCACCCTGTATTTACAAGTCATTCCACCTCAGTTCATTATCACTCACAACTCCTTTCATCCCTTGACAATTCCTATTAGCAGAACGGATGAATAGGATCAAACGTTGTATTATTTTGCAAGCTTTATTAAGATCCTATCCAAACAAAGCTTCCAATATACTGCGGCCTTAATTCAATTCCTTCATACCTTCTTCACTCCATAAACACCTCTTACACTTTCCTCACTCTACCCATCTTTCCCACATCAAGCATCCCCCCTCAAGTTGTCCTGTTCTCACTCTCTATCTGTCTTCCCCTCCCATACCATTTTTGTACATTAGTGCCAATTATTGGGCAGCTCGGAACCTTAAAGAGTGGTAATAATAGAAATGACTCGATAGGAATCTTAAGGGATGGTAATAAGAGAAATGACTCCACCTGAACCATAAGGAATGGTCATAAAAGTAATGACTCCATCTGAACCTTAAGGAATTGTAATAAGAAAGATTAATCGATCTGAACTTTAAGGAGTGTTAAAGGGGGAAATAACTCAATCTTACTTAACTTTATGGAGTGGTAATAAGAGATATGACTCGATCTGAACCTTAATGAGGTGTAATAGGCGAATTAACTCGATCTGAACCTTAAGGAGTGCTAGAAGGGAAAATGACTCAATCGGAACCTAAAAGACTGGTAATAGTAGAAATGACTGGATCTGAACCTTATGGAGTGGCAATGTGAAAAATGACTCGATCTGAACTTTAAGGAGTGGTAATCGGGGAAATGACTCGAGCTAAACCTTAATGGGTGGCAATGTGAAAAATGACTCGATCTGAACCTTAATGAGTGTTAAGAGGGAAAATGACTCGATGTGAACCATTAGGAGTGGTAATAGAAGAAATGACTCGATCTGAACCTTAATGAGTTGTAATAGGAGAAATGCTCGATGTCGTTATTTACTTAAAAATAATAAATGAAAACTAAGGAGGGCATGAAAAACAGAAGGTTTGTAAGGATACTTTCGTAAATAAAATAGTAAGGTTGAGGAAAATGAAAATGTGTGAAAGGTACATTAGCTCAAGTAATCTAAAGAGGAGACTACGACGCCGCACAATTATTCTTAACTTATCCAACTTGCATAATTACTCGATACCCTAAAAAGTAACTAGGGTCGATTTTGTTCGTACTCTTTGAATACCTATGAGTACTTATGAGTACCTGGTCTTCAAACATGACCTTTCGACCCACGATGAAGATGCTGTACTCATCCTTTCCATAATTAATATTATTATCCTCTTTTTCTCTCTCTTTTGTTTCCTTTTCTCAATTCCACGCCATGGCTAACAAGACCTGAACATGTGTGAAAGATGGCGTTAAATCTCGTCTCCCCCTCAAAAAGGAGCGAACTGGCAACGACCGGAAAAACCTTGCTTAGGGGAAGACATTGATGGGAGAGGAAAGAGAAATAAAAACCATCGAGGGCAGTCCCGTCGGGATTTTATAAGGAGAGATGGATAAAGAAAATAGTGAAGATGAGAGAAGTGGAAATGTGTGAAAGATATATAACCGCAGATCCACCTCCGGGCTTTCGGCCCTGCAACGCACACAAAGGGAAGAGTAAATAAAAGAAAAAGAAGAGTGAAGGAAAAAAAAGAAAAGGAGAAGAGAGAAGAACGAACTGAGTCAGCGGAGGGAATCCAAGTGGAAGAACGGGGGTCGATAATGACCCTCTAGGATGGTCATCACCCTCTGGGAAACAAATCTTTTACAGGGTGGGGTCGGCGTATATCAATCCCATTAAAAACTCTTCCCCCTTTCCAAGTCAATGGTAAAAAAAAAGGACGCATAGCTCACCCGTAGGAAATCTGGTATTCGATACTTGGATTTGACCAGGGCCTTCAAAACGGACACCGGGACAATGGCTGGACAGCGGAAGTACCGGACTGTGTTGATTTCTGGGGCATCGGGGTCTTCCTTTTCATCGCCCCCTTCCCTGGACGATGAAGTTTTCTTGTCCCCTTCTTCACCAGCTTCCGTGGAAGCACCGGAAGTGCCACTGCGAAGGGAAATAACCAAAAATTAGTTCCTCGAACCAGGAACTTCTTTACCAGGGTTTTTTTTATACAGTGTGAAAACGAAATAATATATATATATATATATATATATATATATATATACACAAGAACTCAATGGCAAGTTATGGTATATGATAGTGAAACCAGTGTATAGGAGCCAAGAGTTTAATTTACGAGACTAGTTTCAGTATGCAGTTTATTATACCCTCTTCAGTCGTATACTGAGAATGTAATTGTTACAAAAGTCTATAAATAGCGTACATATCAGAAAAAAAACACAAAGAAACACAAAACGGGGGGAAAAAGGTCATTAATCAGGGGGTGCGAGTCTAAGATCGTTGACTAAGCTGTTTACGATGAGGTTACGGGAATGGCGGCTGCATTTCAATGAACGCTTCTTTGCTTTGCACATCAAAGCTTAATGCTGGTTACAAGGTTTGGTGAAGATTAGCTGTTGTAAAGTGTATATCTTAGGGAAGATCTTAAGTCCGATCCGCCACCAGTATGGATTGTAGAGTAAAAGGAAAATGGTCCAGGGTCCATTGATTTTACTTCAAATTACTTGAATTTACCTTTAGGGGATTTGGGCATTTACATTTATGTGCACGTGTTTTTGTGTGTACTTTTATTAGTATATGTTAAAATCTTAGGTATTAGGTGTATTAGTGTATTCCTTCGTTGGTTACTGCCATGGCGAGTTCTTAAAATAAAAAAACGAGGGCTTAGGGATTAAATCTGCACCTGTGTAAATTACACTTCATTGCCACGAACTTCTTTTCCCTGTGTGTGTGTGTGTGTATGTGTTGGTGTTGTTTGAAAATATGAAAATAAGTGTTAACGTGTGATATGCTCCAGCAAACAGATTTAAATAGTGGTAAAAAAATGTGCATAATATAGCATAAATAGCATTTTATTTTCTTCATTAGAGGTTGATGAAATTATAGTGGCAAAAAATGTAAGTATTCTTATACAGTCTGTGATATTCCCCCGTAATTCCGATCGTATCCTGTATCACCTCTTTCTTCCACATTTAATTAATTTCCCATCTCGCTGGACGTCGTCATAGCTGTTAAGGCAAGAGCATAATGACTTCAAAATTACAGGTGTAATCACGCCCCCAGAAGGCTTATTCTGACGTCATTTAAAGTTGCCACTTTCCATTTTTGACGGACGTTAAAATATTGTTTTTAATCAAGTTGCATTTAACATTCCGAGTGGGAGATTAACTGAATGAAACCTTCCATTAATCTCCTAATATTTCGTGGTTTCCATTTTGCTTATTTCCCTTCCCAAGCGTTCAGATATTTGCTGGTGTTAAGCTTTTTGGTTGATCTGCTTTTAAAGGTGAGGAAAAGGCAAAGGCGATTTCAACGGATTAAAAGAAAAATGCAATGGCAGATTCAACGGATTAAAAGGAAAAGGCAAAGATGCGAGTTAGGGAATAACCTCATCGGGGAATGTTATTGGGGAGAAGGCAGATATACGAGTGCAGAAATAAAATCGTGGAATGTTATGTAAGAAAAGGCAACTCATAAGATGCGACGAGGCAAAAGTCCTAAACTTAACATCAACCAGGGTATAGAAAATAAAGAAGCGAAAGGAAGTGAAAAAATAGGTGAAAGGCATCAGGACTAGGAAGTCAAAAGAGAGAACTAGTTGGTGTGGTAGAAAACGCGGAGTCGTACGATTCCTTACCCAGCCTTCATTCTCGAACGATGGTTCGTACACCTACATTTTGCATTCAAGAAAGTGCAATTTTCTAATGATAATTTAATATTAACTTTCCTTTTCTTTCTAAGTACTATACCCCTGCTAATGTGCGCATTTCTCATTTCGTTTGATAAATTGAAGATTCTTCCTCTTCGTCGAAGACCTGAACAACTTCAGTACTTCTTCAGATCTCGGATGCAGGAGGATACATTTTGCGTTTCACTGAAGCGAAGATTCCACGTTTCTGGCTGGCGACTAGTCGTTGAATGGCATTTATTGGCGGCTCTGTGAGTCCTCTACAGGAAGGAGTTGTTTCCGTCGGTGAGAGATCTCCTTTGTTTTGAGAGGCGCGGTCCCTCCTACATACAAGACTCCACCCTCCCTAAAGAGTCATCTCCAGCCAAACGCTGCTTTCATTTTTTTAATTGCTAGACTGCGTAGGTTGTTTGCTGTCCTGCTGTATTACTGATACTTTCGCAACCTTATCCGAGTACTAACATGATGAGAGAGCGCAGAGATGAATGGCAAGATTTTGTTAAAGGTTAACCATGATTTTCGTATTCAACTGTAAAGAAATATCTTTCACGCTCTTTTGTACTATACAGTTATGTACATTTCATTACACTCCAATCTTTGAAGAATTTTCAGTACTGTCTTAAACACTATTGTACTCTTATCCAACATAGTTTCTCTGAATACTATCATAATATAAGAACATAAAGATGGACTAAGATTGGTAAAAGTTTAACAACGATTTTTTTATTGTACTCAAGTCTTTGTGCATCCTGTAAACACTGATCTTTCATGTTCTGTTGTATTGTACAGTTGTTTTGTACATTTATTTGAATTTCAGTCTTTGGTGACTTCTTAGTACTGTCCCAAATGCTGTTGTACTTCCTCAAAGATATTCTCCCCTACAGTTTTTTTTCAGGATGCACGGTTGATGGAAATCATTCAAAAATGCCAGTCATCTTAGTTTGTTTTTTTCTCTACCACTCTCCATTGATTCTATCTCATCTCTTCCTTTCCTCAAACATCCTTCAATCAACGCACTCGAAACTTCACCTAGAGGAGGTAGAAAAAATTGTTCATGTATTACAACAATTTTAATGACCCGTGGTTTCCTGGAAAACCGCGTAAACATCCATGATTTTCCTTCATTTCTACACTATAAGAACATCTACCGGCACACTCGTCACTCTCTCTAACCAAGGAATAAAAAAAATAATAATTCGCTTTTTTACCATTTTCTATATTCACCCGAGTTTTCAGCAAGACTTTTATCCACTCGTGGTTATTACCATATGAAACGAGCCTGCATGTTTTGAGGGCTCCAACGCTATGGAGAGGCAGTGTAGGCGATATATTAACTTGTATCGAATTTTAAATGTTTTTTTGAATAGTAAGATGAAGATAACAAAAAAAGGGGAATATTTAATCAACATATGATCAATTTGAATCAATATCCCATTTATATAAAATTATTTCAGTCTATTGGTCACACATGAAATAAAAACACGAATTTTGTCTTCTCTAATATTGACCTTTTTATTGCGAAGATGGAGATCAAAGTGCTTCAACAGGTGATGATAGTAGTCGGTAGGGAACGGTCAAGTGTGTATGGATGTTACTGCCAAACTTTATATCACAACTAAGCTTAGACACAGCCAACTGAGAGGTGTGAGACCGGTCATTGTCATGAAGCAGTCATACCCATGTCTATTAATCATGCAGGCTGTCTGATGACCGATCTTAATGCAATTCAGACATCTGACGATAATTCGATTATACTTTTATTGTTTTCCCAAGTTATAAAAATAAATAATTATTTCGCTCTTCTTGCAAACTGTAACCAGACATTTTCATGTCATCGTATATGATCAGTTTTTCATCCTTGGTCACAATTGTCTTCGAAAATGTATCCCCATTCTGATACACAACATGCAATGACAGACGTCGCAATTTCATGTGGAACCCACTTTTCTAAATTTTTTTTAACCTTCCATATTGCCTCCTGATGACGGGATATGGCTGTTGTTAAAGTTCTATAGTCTTCGGTAAATCCTCAAACTTATTTTCATGTGTTACCACCAGCCATTGCAAGCGTTAATCATCCATCATTAAGAAGTTCAATATTAAAGTACATGTTTCCAGACCTGAACTTATTGAGCCAATAGTGAGCAGTTGTTACTACAGTGTTATCATAAAAAAACATTCAATTGTACTTGATTTACAATGCACCTACAAAAAAGAGATACAATTGCATTGGTAAATCATTCATTTCATGTGATACAATATCTTTCACATGTTTTCGCTTTCCCCCATCTTCATAGTTTTCTTTCTCTACTTACAAAATTTCTGTTAGACTTCATTGCCACTATCCCAGCTTACTTTGCTATAGCAGATGAACTCTTGTTTAAACTTTAAAGGGTGGAGCCAGTACTGCGCACACTGCACTCCACCTAAAACTCCATTGTGCAAGCCCACTTCTACGAACATCGGCCCTCACCAGTGGTCCACTCCTAACTGTGAACCTTTGAGACACACTGTTCAGCAGGTTGTCTGTTGCTTTGAGAACGCACGCAGGGCGGGTCTTTAAGACAAAGGAAAATGGTAAAAAAAACGTGTTACTGCACTACCAAACCAAGAACAACAAACTTTCTCCTACCATACAACCACTTCGTCCGGACCTGCCATCCCGCATCGGTCTCGTCAGTCACCAGCGAACCTCGAGCAAACGTGGACAGCCTCTTCCTAAATCTTCGTTCGCAAAACCATGAATGAATGAATTAATTTTAATATCTATTGCACGGAGACCTTGGGCTTCCCCCCCCCCATCATTCATTATTCTCCCACCTTACACATAGACTTCTTCCTTTTTATTTTAGGGTGTATTAGAAAAGATAGTTGTACTGTTGAGGTATACTGCGACCACAAGGTTATGAATGGTAAGAAATCTGGATAAAATGAGTGTTAGAGAATCGTAAGAGTTTGAGTGCGAAATGTGCCCTTATGAGAGTGTGCTGGTGGCAACGTTGATTTAGGGGAGCGAGACTATTGTATGGAAGGAAAAGGAAAGATCTCGAGTGAGAGCAGTACAAATGGACAACTTAAGAGGGATGTTTGGTGTGCGAAAGATAGAGTGAGGAACGAATGGGTAAGAGATATTTATAGTGTGAATGAGGTTGTAACTGAAGGTGTTCTCAGGTGGTATGTGTATGTAAGGAATATACTTGTAATGAGAATATACAAGTGTGAGTGACAGAGTGTGAGAAGGGTTGGAAAACGGCGTAAAAGTTGGGCTGATTATATGAATGAGTGATAAAGCGGATGATCTACTGTATAAGTGTGCATGGAGGTGGTTTGTGAGAGGGCGTCTGGGACCTTCTGTCCGTAGATGAACCCTGAGTAGACGTGATTCTAAAACACAAAGCACTCTACCGCCCTACCCTTACCCCCCCCCCATCCATACAAATCACCTATGGTGCTAATAAGCGTAGAGCTCCTAACCTTTTTGTTCGTGTCGCCTTCCGAACCTTGGGATGAGTACTAATGGGTATTGGCAGAGGCTGGGGGTGCACCGTCACGCAATTGGAAGATAATTTAGTGCAAGTTCTTGTTAGATGATGGGTAGTTTATGCATGTATTCCTTTACTTCCCCTATCCGTCGTTCGCTTATACACCTTGTGGTGGAATCGTGGGTGTATTTTAAAATCAACCATTATAATTACTTCCCTTTTGTATTTGACCCATTTATGTGGACGCATTGGTTGTTAAAAAGCCTCTTTGTTTATAGTCTGGACATATTAGTTATCAGTCCATTTTAACACAATTGGTGACAACAAATTACTGAAGAGGAAGATCAAAATAGATCTCAAACAAGAGAGCCGAGGTCATCATAAAATTTTAAGTCTAAAAGTAGAATAAATACCTTCTAAATTACGTTAGCAAACAAGTTTAATGAATTAAATGATCAACAACAAATTTCATCAGAGTACTGCATCAATAATATAATAAAAACATATTTCATTTAACCTCCAAAATAAAAAATGAGACTGGATTGAACAATTTCAGAAAGGATCGAATATACTGAATTGAATAAGCTTATCAAATACAATTCAGGGTCGAAAATAGAAGATATAATAATAATCTAGTGAAGAAAATATTGAAAACAACCACTAAAACCAATGAAATAACACCTAATAATTGATAGACATCAAACGACCGGACTAAAAGATAAAGAAGGAAACGTCATAAAAAGAGAAAAGATAATTGGAAGAGTTAAATAATTCTATCAGTAACTATATGATAGAAATGTTTGCATGACACCAGATGACATCTCGAGAAATGAGAAGGAAGTTCCCCCAGTAAAGAAGGATGGAATATCGAACTCACTTACAAGCATGAAAAATGGTAAAGTTCCTGGGTAAGGTGGGGAGACAATGGACCTTATAGCTGCTTGGAGAGGCGGGGTGGCTTCTTGCTAGAGACAGCTAGTCTGTTTACAAAATGTTTAAGGAAAAATAAAAACCTAATGGCGTGGTTCAACGCTTTCATTGTTCTTTAAAAATCCGAAAACAAAATAAAAAGGAAACTCAAAGAACTATAAACCAATCAGTCTTTTATCAACAACGTACACATTACTTGCAAATTCCATAACCAACATACTGATTCAAACACTCCACTGCAATCAACCCTCGGAACAGTTTTGTTTTACATGAATCTATATTACTTATGATAATCTGCAGACTGCTAAATAATTATTGCAAGGGGACAAATAATTACGGAATCCCTCTCCTCGTGGCATTCGTAGAATACGAAAGAGCCTTTGCATCGGTAAACACCGACTCAGTTCTAAAAGCACTGCGGAAACGACTAATTAACAAAAGCTACATTGACATACTCTTTTCTAGCACATAGCTAGGGTCAAATCTTTACCGAGGCAAATAATTGGAAAGTACGACTAAAGCTTAGGTATGTAGTTGAATATAGTCATGCCCTCAATTACACTAGGGTAGGCAAACAAGAAACCGAAACTATGCCATGCAATTTTTAATAAAAAAAACTGTACAAAACACAGTATAGAACATAGTACAAAACACAATACCCCCCAAATTACAGGACAATTCTTCTATGCTCGGAGGCATCAAAACATTTGATAATGTTGTCTCGGTTCACATCAAGATCTCGATGAACATGTAAAAAAGTTGAGTTCCTGAGCCAAGTCTTGAGGCGTCTTAAAGCAGAGAAGGAGCAATCACAGCAGCTTGGGCTGACTGATATGGTTAAGAGAGTTTTTAACATAAAGCTTATGTTTGAAAACAAAATTCCTTGTTTGCACGCAATTGATCTCACGGCAGAGGACAAATAATTGTAAATCTAATGGTTAGATGATTTTTTAAAAAATGAGCCAGGAAAATTAACCGACGAAAATGCCTAATTTGTCTCAATGTAGCTAGGACCAAGCTCTTATATATATATATATATATATATATATATATATATATATATATATATATATATATATATATATATATATATATATATATATATATATATATATATATATATATCAGTCGGGCAACATCATCAGCTAGGCAGCACTCCGTCAGTAATAAAACACAAAGAGAGAGAGGGGAAATCCCCTCTACCCCCAAAATACTTGAGTAGATTTTCGAAACTCAGAATGAGGGCAAACGGGAAGTATCACACGCTTCATCATCAGGATACTCTGTTTTATTAAGATAAACAAGTCGGTTACATAATAATACCTGGCAAAAGCAACAAATATTAAATACATACTGGACAATTTATTGCTTAAATCCTAAGGTACCATCGACAACGGTGTGAACATAAATAAAAATATAATCATTGGCTGAAGATTTTAATTTGTGAATGAAAAAGAATTCTAAAAGTCAGAGGTCAAATGTATCTTTTTTTAATACTCTTGTAATGTTCTCGAATGGTTGAGTGGTCGTTGTATCGTATTTTTCTCATCGAATAATATATATATATATTATATATATATATATATATATATATATATATATATATATATATATATATATATATATATATATATATATATATATATATATATAATGAACGCGAGCAAACCGCCGCAAAGAATGAGTAAGTTCTTTCGCGTAGCTGAGTGGTCTATAGGTTTGCGTTACCTTAGATCAGGGGTCGCCAAACTTTTTTCACAAGCGCGGGCCGCATAACCATTTTGTTCAATATAATATATTTAATACACAAAATTAACGAAAAAATAAAGACAACAAACATATTTATTTACCAAAAAGTTACCAAAGAAGGCGTCGTTAGCAATAAGATAGTATTATCACCCCCAGAGCGCACATTTCCGAGTCTCACAAACTAAGCAGCAAAAGAGGTTTGTGAACCTGGCGTTTAGCTTTTAAGATATCACCAATATTTGGCATGTAATTGATGCATCCACACTGCAGCGGCGGGCGGGATGGAGTGACATCCGGCCCGCGGGCCGTAGTTTGGAGACCCCTGCCTTAGATCAAAGCGGCGCTCGCTGCCTCAATGAGCTTGGTTCGACCTTGCACGGATTTTTTTTTTTTTTTGCGAGTAGGAAAAAACATTTTTCCAAAGAAGAATTCTTCCGTTTATCTTCTCTTTCTTTGCGGTTTGACTGATTTATTTTCATCACTCTCTCGCATTCATGATATATATATATATATATATATATATATATATATATATATATATATATATATATATATATATATATATATATATATAAGTCCTATATGGCAATTAAAATACCTGCCTTTGTCATTATTTGCCTTAATGTTGTGTTCTCCGTGCGTAGGCTGGTAGCGAGTGTGTTCCACTTTGATCCCTGCCGAAGGCTGTTTTTCTTTCATCATATTATATAACACGGGATTATTAAGGATTTTTGTATTCACTCATTTCACGTACACGGACAAATGAAGAATTGAGTGTAGACACGAATATACGCACACGAACGTGGGAGGGGGGGGTGGACGGAGTTTTTCATTATATCATTTCCCCACCAGAGGCGGCTGGCGGTTGGCTGACGGTTGGCTGACGGGCTTGTGGCCCGGCGGGTGACTGGCTTGAGTCTCACTTCGGAACATTTTTTTTTAAAGATGTCTGGCTGGCTGGCTCATGGACGGTTTTTTTTTCAAGAATTTGTTTTTATTTCAAGCACTCCGATTGTATTAATTGGTAAATAAGATGCAATTTCGAGAATAAAAAAAAAAAATACCAGTTTATTTAGGATGCCTTACTTCTCATTGAGGACCTACTGATTAACGTGGATTCTCAACCACGGGTATCTATCGCGTGTGGCAGCAGCAGAGAAGTCGACACGAAGCGTAACTCCATCCAGTTACTAACCATAGCCGGTGTGGCTTAACTTTGATGAAATCGGAAGCGACGTATTTATTTATTACGGCTAAACCGTAGTCATACCAAATTTACCTTAACGAGAACTGCAGGAGTACGTTAAGTGTTGCGGCCATACGAATGTATTTCAAAGAATCCAAGAAAAAAACCCTCCTAAGATCCGACCTTAAACTCTTTTAAGGTTCTTGAACAAATGCCATAGGAAATAAATCTAAATAATTTTTGCGGCAAAATTTTGTGCGGGTTGCAGCTTTCACACTCACTTTCCCTAATTCTATCACTTTCTTTACGTGAACGCTTCTGAAACTAGTAGATTTGCCTTAATGGTGTTCCTTAAAAAAAAAATAGTTGATACATATACACACTCTCATTCACAAGCACACATTCCCACATTATCGCTTTGCCCGTTCTGCTCAAAGTGTCTCTTTCACTTGTTATTGGATCCACTTTGCCGCTCAGATGGAGGCGAGTCGCGCGATCCAAGACGGAATCTGATTCCAGCTTCAAAACTTCCAAAAAAGGAGATCAAAGCTTCCAGTACCACCATTCCAGAGGCCTTCCTTCAAAACTAATTGGTTCGACACACCAACGCACTTACATGCAGACAGGCGCCCAACGCACTTATATACATGCAGCCAGACGCCCCGATGCGTATCAGCACACACAAGTTTATTGTGACGCGCGGTGAATTCCGAAATATTATTGATTTGTTTATTTTCATGTTTCCGTATTTATTTACTTATTTAAAAATGAAAACCAAGAAAGCAAAGGATTTGTTTATTTTTGTCTTTTGGTATTTATTTACTTAAAAGCGAAAACTCACGAAAGCATCAGATTTGTTTATTAGTGTGTTTCTGTATTTATTTAAAAGCAAAATCCAAGAAGAGCATCGCATTTGTTTATTTTCGTGTTTCTGTATTTTTTTAAAGGAGAGCAGCGCATTTTTTTTATTTTCATGTTTCTGTATTTATCTATTTAAAAGCGAAAACTAGACAAGGCATCTGATTTTGTACTTTGGAAAGAATTTCGTAGAGTTAAATTGCGGAAATTGGTGTAAGATATTAAACCAACAATAACAAGGCAGTCAAAAGCAGCAAACCCATGAAAGATAAAAAGCAAGAGAAGTTGTATAAATGTGTGGGAGTTACATGGTACGAAAATATCAAGCCCTTCTAAAACAATAAATCTTTTCCCACACACTCATAAACAATATGAAAATGTGCGGAAACTATATAATGCGAGAATGTCAAAATCTCTTTCACCCCCGATGTGGAGAGGTTGCAGTGTAAGAGGAGGGAGTTGTAAAGCGAGATGTAATTATGGCTGGGTGTGATCCTCTCAGAGACGGAGCGATTGGAATGAAAACCCAATTATGCAGCGACGAAATCATTTCATTGGAGGCTCCTGATAGGGGGAACTGGCAGTGCAGGAGGGTGGATGAGTGAAAGAGAGAGTGGGGTGGGGGGGGCTTTTATTACACACAAATTATCAAGTTCATTCTGTAATTTAGGTTCTGAATTGAAATTTTGTGCTGCTCAAACATCCAATTTTGTCAAACGCTTCGAGTATAACTTTGCATTTGTAGCCCCTACCCACCCGCCTAGCCCCGTAATTCTGATTTTATATTTGAATATTTATTTGTTCGTACTTCTGAGATTAACTGTTTACACCACGAAGATGTTCGCAAATTGGGATTCTAAAGTAGTACGTCGGAGATCTTAGTTCCTCTTCCACGCCAAAGGACGCCCCACACGTGGCACGTTTGACCCAAGAAGAAGTTATCGCATTGGGTTGGGAAGTTCTTATTCATCCTCCAATTCACCGGACCTTGTACCATCATAATACCATTTATTTAACTCATTACAACATGACCTGAATGGCAAAAGTTTACTCTGATATGAAAGAAGTGGAAAAGGATATAAAATCATGCGTATATGATCAAAACCGAGTGAATTCTTCAAGAAAGGAAGCCACAGCTTTATTTAATGATGAAAGAAACTGCCAATAATGAGTGCCACCATTACTGAGATCTTTGTCAAACATAAGTGCCACCATTACTGAGATCTTTGTCAAACATAAGTGCCACCATTACTGATATCTTTGTCAATAATGAGAGCCACCACTACTGAGATCTTTGTAAATGATGAGGGCCACCACTACTGTGATCTTTGTAAATGATGAGGGCCACCACTACTGAGATCTTTGTAAATGATGAGGGCCACCACTACTGAGATCTTTGTAAATGATGAGGGCCACCACTACTGAGATCTTTGTCAATGATGAGGGCCACCACTACTGAGATCTTTGTAAATGATGAGGGCCACCACTACTGAGATCTTTGTCAATGATGAGGGCCACCACTACTGAGATCTTTGTAAATGATGAGGGCCACCACTACTGAGATCTTTGTAAATGATGAGGGCCACCAGTACTGAGATCTTTGTCAATGATGAGGGCCATCACTACTGAGATCTTTGTCAATGATGAGGGCCCCCACCACTGAGATCTTTGTCAATGATAAGGGCCACCACTACTGAGATCTTTGTCAATGATGAGGGCCACCACTACTGAGATCTTTATAAATGATGAGGGCCACCAGTACTGAGATCTTTGTAAATGATGAGGGCCACCACTACTGAGATCTTTGTAAATGATGAGGGCCACCACTACTGAGATCTTTGTAAATGATGAGGGCCAACACTACTGAGATCTTTGTAAATGATGAGGGCCACCACTACTGAGATCTTTGTAAATGATGAGGGCCACCACTACTGAGATCTTTGTAAATGATGAGGGCCACCACTACTGAGATCTTTGTCAATGATGAGGGCCACCACTACTGAGATCTTTGTAAATGATGAGGGCCACCACTACTGAGATCTTTGTAAATGATGAGGGCCACCAGTACTGAGATCTTTGTCAATGATGAGGGCCATCACTACTGAGATCTTTGTCAATGATGAGGGCCCCCACCACTGAGATCTTTTTCAATGATAAGGGCCACCACTACTGAGATCTTTGTCAATGATGAGGGCCACCACTACTGAGATCTTTATAAATGATGAGGGCCACCAGTACTGAGATCTTTGTAAATGATGAGGGCCACCACTACTGAGATCTTTGTAAATGATGAGGGCCACCACTACTGAGATCTTTGTCAATGATGAGGGCCCCCACCACTGAGATCTTTGTCAATGATGAGAGCCACCACTACTGAGATCTTTGTCAATGATGAGGGCCACCACTACTGAGATCTTTGTAAATGATGAGGGCCACCACTACTGAGATCTTTGTCAATGATGAGGGCCCCCACCACTGAGATCTTTGTCAATGATAAGGGCCACCACTACTGAGATCTTTGTCAATGATGAGGGCCACCACTACTGAGATCTTTATAAATGATGAGGGCCACCACTACTGAGATCTTTGTCAATTATGAGAGCCACCACTACTGAGATCTTGTCATAAATGAGCGCCACAACTGCTGAGAGTATTGCCAATAATGATAGAAACTACTTTGCTTAATAAAGGGGGGTGGGCAGTTGGGGGTTGGGGGGCGGGTCATACTAAAAGTGACTTTTACTTTTCCTTTTTTTAAAGCGACATTAATTTCTTGATAACTTAATAAACTTCAGACTCAGAACTCGACAGAGTTTGGTTAATTTTTATCTCGAGTACTCCTATCGTGTTCCTGAGTACTATTTAATACTATCGAGTACTCTTATTAGTGCTCTTGTATATTCTTATTAATGCTCTTGAATACTCTTGTAATGTTCTTGAGCTCTTAGACTCTCGACTACTTTTTAGTGTTCTTGACTACCCGTTTAGTATCCTGAGTACTCTTTTTGGTGTGCTTTATTAAGCATTTAGTAATTCATCTTGAGTACTCTTGTTGGTACTCTTCAGCCTTAGTATTTTGAGCGGGATGGAACTACTTAAAGAGTTACCACTTCTTTCTGAGTGGCATTTTTTATCGTAGCAAAAATGTAACCATCGAGGGCATGTCAGCCTTAAAAGCAAATGAATAGAACCAGAATAAAGAAGTGATTAAAGGTGACAAAACCAGCAATAACAAGCCCAACATTGGGGCCAGAAAGGCACATTATAAAGCCCCAGGAACAAGTTCGTACAAAGGCTCTCGAAGATACGAGCTTTTAAGAATTTGAAAAGGGATGGCGTTGGAGGCCCATGGAAATAATCGCCACCTAGCTTGGGCGAAGGCCATTTACGCTGAAAGGAGTTAGAAGGAAATCAAGCGCCTTAAAAGACCATAGATCCATACTGAGAAGATGCTTGTGTATGGTCCTTAACCTACTACCTATATATAATTTTGTATAAGTTGAGAAGAAATTGGATAGTAAAGATGAAGTCTCTGCCGACCTTCCTCTCCCATCCGCCTCGCTACCAGGGAAAAGGAAAATTGACCTGGTCGAGTTGAAATAAGAGACACAACCAGGAATTTGGATACTTAAGCTCTGTGAAACCTACGTATTTATAACAGTAATAAAACAACAACAACAATAACAATATCAATAATGAAAACAAGAAAAATACTTTACATTAAATATAAAACTACGATGCTTGGAATCTTTTGTCCTTTGATTAAATTTATACACATTTTTATCGAATCCATATTTTATTTACAAATGAAAAACTAAATGTCAATGGTGATAAACTTATCATTTCACTTTTTTTTAGTTATTATAGAAAGAGATGGAGAGGAAAAGAGTGGGTGTTATGGGAGGTCCGCGGATGCAGTTAGAGAGTGCAATAAGGAATAACGCTCTGCGAGGCGTCGCCTTCGGGAACGCTCAAAAACGCTCTCTCCTTCCGTTAAAAGCATGATTAAGTCGGTAGTTACTTTAATTACCATGAAAATATTTAATTAAACCTGACGTTCATCGTTACTATTAACCACTTTCCCACAGTGGGATCGATGTGCATCAACGCCGCTAAAAATAAACCCTCCCTAACCAATTAACCCCCATAAAGGAGTGGGAAACTGGTATTAATTGGCCGATGACAGAAAGTAAGTGGGGGAGAGGGGGCGTCAGTTTGTATGTATAAGAATGTTTGTGAGAGGAGAGACCGTGTTGAATGTGGGAAAGAGTATCTGGAGGTAGTGTGTATGAGTCAAAGAGTATGTATATGTGAGTGTGTGAGAGATAAATCGTCTGCGTGACAGTGTACGTGAAAGCATGCATGTGAGATTGAAATATAAAGCTTTGTATGTTTAATAGGGTCTGGCTTAAATTATTTAATGTGTGGCCCTGACTGAGCCTCGGGTCGCGAATTGGCTGTCTCCGCCCACCCATTCAATTTGACCGAGAATTAGACGCGGAACAAAAGGCAGATATTTGATCTGAGGCCGCAAGTAAGCCGCTTAAAAGGTTCCAACCCTTTTCCCCTCATACAACAAATTTATATTTAATCATATATATATATATATATATATAAACTGCAAGCTGAACGCATCTCTTTTTTGTACGATCGAAAACTATCGGCCAGTTGTGGTTTGTGTGCAAACTAGCAATCATCTATCACGTTCAGGCTTATACAACCTGATTAAGGAAATGTGTGCACAAAGGTTACACATATACAGGAGAAGAGAGATCTTAGAGGAGATGAACCCGAGAAAAGCCACGAGGGGAAATAAAACTACGTCGACCTGGCAAGGACTCCCGCCATATTGAGAGGAGAGTCTTCTGGGTTTCTTTACTTAAAATATATCTATTTTAGGATTTCTTGAGTCCATCTTGTGTCGTTTCCTCTACCAATGTCTCATGCCCATTTTATTCTTTTTACTATATCTCTCACCCGTGTTTGTGTTCTTATCCAATATTCGTTTTATGGTTTCCAGGGGTTATTCCTAACATGTATCGTTCCATGGTTCTCAGAGGCGTGCTCGGTCTTCCACGGACTTATTGTGTTCCGTAAGTTAAAAGTGTTAAGATGTATTGATTAAATGCTTGTTTTTTAAGCATATGTAGAAGTACGTTTCTCCCGAATAGGTGGCTAAACCTTGCTACGGGTACCTTGCCTAATTTTGTTCTGTTAATGATTAACGGATGTATTACAGTTCTTTCTGAAACCTGCCTGTTTCGAAAGCTGATTTCAGTCGAGTATTTGTCTTAGTTTTTTTGTTATGACTCTTGTAAGTATTTCATAGGTTGCTCCTAAGAGTCTGTTTGACCTGTCTTTCATTAATTTTCACCAGTCACCTTTTAAAAAAAAGTACAACAGAAGTGTTGGACCATAACATTGAAATCCTATTTTTCCTTAAACATTTTGTAAACGGAGTAGCTACTAAGTCAGCAAGAACTGCACCCCCACGTCCAGCTTTTATTAATCGATTGCCTCTTCATCCTCTACAAACACTTTCGCATTTTTCATGCTCTTAAGTGCATGAAAAGGTTCGTCCTCTCCTAGTGGAACTTCCTCCCTATTCATTGAGAAATTGTCATATGTTGTATGGTATCTCTAGCTATCAAACAGTTCCTGATAGAATTCTTCAACTCTTTCAATGATCTTTTCTCTATTAATGATTTTACCTCCTCGTTTGTCCTTCAGTTGTCATTTGCTATTTGGAAATTTTTTGTTGTTTCACTAGTTTTTATTTTCATTATATGTTCTATGGTCAACACTTTTTATGTAACGTTTGGACCTGTGGTTCGGGTCCCAGGTTAAATTGTAGGCTCCCACTGAGAAATAAAAGGCCTAACAAACTGGCAAAGATTGGTGGCAAAACTAAATTCCATGGATATGGATGGATCTTTTGTCGATATAATAGATAAAAGTCTTATCTTGGTAAACGAATATGTGTTACTCGAGGCCAGAGCGTCTTTTCTTTTATCTCACATATTTCCCAGAATTCCTCAATTTGGCAGCCCCCTCCCTCCCACCTTCATCACTTCTCTAAAAGGAAATTTTTAGAAGTTTATTTTGTTCACATTCTTCCATGTCAACGAAAATTCTCTTTCTTTCAGTATATTTTCATCACCCTTATATATATATATATATATATATATATATATATATATATATATATATATATATATATATATATATATATATATATATATATACTTTTGGGTGTCTGCGTTCCCTTTTTTTCTAATTCTTTGTTTGCCTGAGATTGATTGTTCTCTTATTTCCTGTCTCTTGTTCTCTTTTCTGTCGCTGATAATTTGCTCCAATGGTGATTGTGAAGCAAAAAGCAATAATTCAAACCTGATTTTCCCTCTCCACCATCTTATCTTTTTTTACCTCTCCAACGCTGATGCGAGGAAAAACTCATAGATAAAAGTATTTGGCACTACCAGATTTAATCGCACACGATTTCTCCTATACACACGCCTATGACAACGACGTACATGTGCGTATGTATATAGTTGTACATAAAAGCCAATAATGTCATTACGAATTAAGTGCATCGCCGAAAACGCATTCCTGCGAGTTCGCGACGTGTTGAAAACGTGTTTCTGCAATTAAAATTCCTGCCGTTCGTCCGAAGTTAAACATCCAACGTTAATTTACGACCAAATTCCCTAAAAAATCATTAAAATCGAGTTTTTATGCTTCACTTTTAAGATATACAAGTTTACAACACAGTTAGGTCGGCATGCATCAGCGCCAATCAAACTACCCAACCAATCCCCCAAACTTAAGGAATAGAGAGGTTTCGATACAAATACAATAGGCTTTACAAAGCGCCCTTTAAACAATGATCTAATATATTTAATCACACCCAGAAATCTGTATTTGGCACTACTAGAGTTTTTAGTGATCGATTTAGGTATATTCATTCATTTCGTAATTATAGTTAGTTTGTTCGTAGCATAGGGCGAACGGATGTAGTTTAAATAAGAAAACCTGGAAACAAAACTTCACCTGTTTATTAATCTTGACATTTATAAAAAAAAATTGCCTGGATGGAATAGTAGGCACCCTCCCATAATGCGAAGACACAATAGTGCCAAGTACAGGCACACACCTATAATCACTCAATAAAAACTACACAAATTATGATCTACAGGGTGGTGCAAAATTTATTTGCCCAATTAAATGTTGCATAATGATAAGTAAGCCAGCCACACAAGTACCAAGGCAGATTGCCAGATAAAAAAAGGCACCTGCTTCTTATTACTTGGTAAAAACACACTCTTAACCAAATTCCAATCTACAGGGTGGTGCATAATGATGTGAATTAGTTATTGATATCAGAATATAATGGAGAGACTCCTAAAAGTGTCGTGAGACTACGAATGAATGTTATTACCAGCAGGCAACCACATTACTCCTCTCCTTGTAAGTAATATTCATCAAAATAGAATATTTAAGTCAAATCTGTTCTCGTTGGATTACATGAATAGTATATCTAGCGTGGGATATTAAGTTAATTTATAGTTTTTGGTGGCCGAGGTTCTCTGACGGTTAACGAAATTCGCATAATAATCCAAATGACAACGCTGGCAAGTCCGTGTGCACTAAGATACGGTTCTCGTTGAAGAGAAAAAGTAGACAGGGTGGTAGTACTATGTCCCCTCCCCTTCCCCTCGAAAGAGCAGGGGACCTTTCGTGGCCCAAGGAAGGGCTACCCGTTCCTCCTCAGGGGAGTGTGGATATGGAACTCTCTTCGACAGCTTCCGGGACTGAAGAGTGATAAGATATGTGTGTGAAGAGATGGGGAGGGGGTATAGACAGCGGTACAATGATGGATGAGGATGGGGAAGGTTTCTTACCTGAAATTATAATATCGAATTGACAGACTGACTGAATCTTCCGGGTTAAAGATGTAATCTTGGGTTCCCTCAACATCAGGCTCGAAATCTGGAAAAATGGGGCAAAATGCAATCAGGTTAAGGGGATTATGGGGAAAGGGGGGCATTTGTACTTTTAATAAATCATTCTAAATATTTTAAACTTTCACTATCACTAAAATCTCCGAAGAGCAATGATACCTCATGTACCTGATTATTTAAATACTACTACCAATATAATTAATCATAATAATCTTTTTTCCACAACTCTTCCTTTAATAACAAGCGTAACATCAATAATATTGATGATAATAACGACAACAATAATAATAACCATAACAATAATTAGGACAGAGATAATAATACCCATAATAATACGGATGACGATAATAATAAGGCTAATAATGTATGTGAGTGCTACACGGAACACACTCCCTTTAAAAGCAAACGGCGCAGTGCCCAGTTAATTTCTGATGATTATAAATCGTTTCCCGGCGATCCTGGATTCATAAGCGACCTTTTGCCATACTAACGATGGTAAATATCGACCGTTTCGACCTGTGGCTTAATTCGCGAAAGAAAGGTTGCAATTCCCAAAGGGATTTAATAATTCTCGACGCGACCCAACGTCGTTACCTCACGCATACCTGGTGCCATATCGCTATGGATGGTTAATGGCAGAAATGTTATCCTGTTCAAAATGGAAGTGATGATTTGGGTGGTTGTGAATGAGATGCTATTTAAACGTCTTTTATGGTCATTTCTGTTATTTTTTAAAGGATTTATTTTTTATAGTTTTTTGGGGATTAAATTTGGTATCATTACGATTCCCGCTTCGCTGATTGATATGAGCGCTCCTTGGATTATACAATGACTTCCGTTTCTGGATGGTGGTAAATATGTATGCGATTTGTAGAGTAGTTGGCGACAAAAACAGACTTTTCTTTGTGAAACTCTGAACTTTCACCAGAGCGGTGAAATGCATTAAATGGGGTGAATGAGGTGAAAAACATTGAATTATTCGTGTACACCTTTAATTGTATCCTCCTTTGGAGCTTTAGAACTTAATTTATATACACATTTGAAAAGCTGTACTACTTTATTTGTGTACACCATCGTCAAATTGTACACCTTATTTGCGCACACCTTTGGCAAGCTGTAACTATACCTTTATTTGTGCACACCTTTGGTAACATGTGCACCTGCACTTGTGTACATACGTAATTGTGACAATTTGAGATGTACACAATTATTAGTGTAGACCCTTGTCAATCTTTTTCTGCGCCATTAAGTGTGTATGCTTCTGTCAAAGTGCGTACAATTAATTATGTACACATTTGTTGACTTGTACACATTTATTTGTGTAAACCTTTGGCAAGCTTTTCTATACACATTTACTAGTGCAAACCTTTGGCAAAGTGTACACAATTAATTGTGTACATATTTGACAACCTGTACACATTTATTGGTATTAACCTTTAGCAAGCTTTAATGTGTACCTGTACTTGTGTAAATATTTGGAAATGTGTATACCTCTAATTGTGTGCAGATTTGGCAAACAATAAACCTTCATTTTGTGCACACATATTGGTAACCTGTGCACCTTCACTTGTGTACACCTTTGGCCAGGTGTACATAACATGCTTTGCTAAGAGGTATCCCTCAGAGGCAACACGTCTCGTTGCCGATGGGAGGTACATCCAAGAGAGTTGCAAGACCCTACTCATCTTTCACGCTCTCAGTAGTTTCCTCTATTGGCTTCTCAAGCTATTTACTTTTCAACTAATTTCACCTGCCCCAACTTAAGCACTTAAAAAAATCCTGTGCACAAGCCTTCTAACTACTATCCAGAGCCTTGCCCCTTAACTTTCTCGGCGATAATAAATCAAAGCTCCGTAATAAAAATGGGGAATATATATATATATATATATATATATATATATATATATATATGGTTAATGTAGTGGCATTATTAGAAAACTAAACTAGTTGAGGACCAGCGTGACATCCTTTCGTCCTTAGACAAAAAAAGATGGAAAAAGATCCAAGACAAATTGGTGTGGTTAATGTAGTGACTAATAATGTCACTAGATTAACCGTACAAATTTGCCTTGGATCTTTTTCCATATATATATATATATATATATATATATATATATATATATATATATATATATATATATATATATATATATATATATATATATATATATATATATATATATATATATATATATATATATATATATATATATATATATATATATATATATATATATATATATATATATATATATATATATATATATATATATATATATATATATATATATATATATATATATATATATATATATATATATATATATATATATATATATATATATATATATATATATATATATATATTTTTTTTCGAACACTGTCGCCCAATCCATTTATAATATAAACTGCCAAAATCGGTCATTCCCCATAATGTTTGTAAGTAGAGATCTATAATGAAAGTGAAAAATTGTGGAAGATTCGCCCAGATCTTCCTGCCTGTTTGGGGGCGGGAGGGCAGGCAACTGCGGGCATTGGGATTGGGAGAACGCGCAGTCCTTTAGATGTCAGAGGCATCCCCTGTCGGGTATAAAAATGATAGAAAAAGAAAGAGGGTAGTATAAGGAGAAAAGTGTATGGTGAAAAAACTAACGATGCCTAGAAGGAATAAAGCTCAGGTAGTCTCAATCTAGTTTGAGACTGTCTGGGGCATTGGGGCTGTAAGGGCTAAACTGGGTGCCCGCATATGGGGTGAAATTATGAGGCGTGATTGAAATGTGTCTGGTAAGAAAGAATATGCCGTGGGACGTATTTGATGTACGAGGTGTATGCATATGGGAGTAACAGACCACCTGATTGGGCTGTGTAAGGTTGACCCTGTTGGTGCATGGCTAAGAAGTGAGGAAGCTGGAAAGAAGGGAAGAATCAGAAGTGGAAGGTTGTTCGAATTAGAGAGAAAGGGGAGAGAATGTGAAGATGCTTGAGGGCAGAGGAGTGAAAATAAGTGTGAGCATGGAGATAGAGGAAAGGTGGGGCAAATTTAAGGGAGTAGTAGTATGTAGTGCAAGGGCTGTGTGTTAGTGTACCAGAACTAGAAAGAGGAAGCTAAGGCTGAATGGTGGAATTACAATGTGAAGCCTGTAGTGGAAACCAAAAAAAAAGGAGTACATGCAAATACTTAATGGTGCAGGTGAGAATGACAGGGTGATGCGGTTGAATGCATAGGAGATGAAAGGGAAATAGAAAAGTGATTAAGAGTAAGAAAATCAGCCAATCAAGTGTGTAAACACAAAATGAATGAGGCTCGGGATAGAAACAGGAAAATGAATGAGGATCCTGATGGGAATAGGAAGATATTCTGGAAGGAAGTGAGAAGGGTGAGAAATCAGGGAAAGAATAGATGTGTGAATGCGCATCAATGATAAAAATGGCTGGGTACTTGTGAGCGATGATGAGGTCGAAAGTATTTGACGAGAATACTTTGGTGATTTGTATCATGTGGGGATGGTAGATGTTGCAAATGTAAATATGATTGGCTTCGTGGGCGTAAATCAGGTGTAGTATCGCAAAAGATAAGCCTGCAAGAGGTCGTTAGCGCTCTGAGAGGTCTGATAAATGGGAGTGCAACTGTAGTAGATGACATAGTCTCAAAATGCTAAAAAGTGGTGTTTTTTGTGATATGAAACAGTTTGGTGGCTGTGTTGTCAGACATTTGAAGGTGGAAGAGTGCCTGAGGACAGGAAAAGTGCCGTAATAGTGTCTATGTATGAAGATAAATGGGAGACACCTGAATGCAAAAGCTAGGGGGAAATATGTATGTGGAGTGTTTTATGTAAAGTTTATTGAAAAAGTTTTGAGTGGAGAGTATAAGAAGGATAACAAAGGAGATTTAGAGCAGATAGGGTTCGTGTGGATGAAGTATTGCCCTGAGATATAGGTGAAAAAACAAGTGATGAGAGGTGTAAAGTGGATGTTGAGTTCATGGATTTGGAGAAAGCTTATAATAGTGTGGATGGAGAAGGATTATCTTAGGTGCCAAATATGTATGGAGTAATATGCAAATTATAGGATGTTGTGAGGAGCATTTATGTTGGAAGTAAGACGGACTGAGTGGTTTGACATATGTATGTCGAGGGGTAAGACAAGGTTGTGTAATTTCGTCTTGGCTTTTTAATAGCTTTACTGATGTAAAACTGAGAAATGTACATATGGAAATAAGGTGTGAGATTGATAAAGAAGGGTGCAGGATGGGTTTTATTTTGTTATATACTTATAGCGTGGAGTTGGTGGCTGAGTGTTAGATGGATTTGGAAATTTTGATTGTATATTTTGACAGCGTGTGTGAGAAGAGGTGATTGAATGTAAATGCGGAAAAGAGTAAGGTAATGGGATTTGGGGTGAAATGGGATGGGGTGTGATATCCGAGTCTGTGGTGTCACTCCTGAACAAGTACGATTACAGCGTAAGAGTTGAGTGTGGAATGTGACAGGAAGTTGCATGAGAGTATGTTGGTGCCTACCTAGGTGTATTGGAGTGTATGGAAGGATAAGGAAAGACCTCAAGTAAGAGCGATACAAATAGACAACTTGAGAGGAGGATGATTGGTGTATGAAATGTAGATAGCTTGAAGAAAGACTGGCTAGTAGATGTTCATATTGTGAAGAAGAGTGTGAATGAGGTTATAACTTAAATTATTGTGAGGTGGTATGGAGATGTAAGAGAATGGATGGAAATAAACTTGTGAAAGAGAATATTCGAGGGTGAGTGTCAGGGTGTGAGAAGGAGTGTCAGACTCCGTAAAAGGTGGGGTGGATTATGTGAATTGGTGTTTGGGAGAGAAAGGGTTGGCAGAAGATGGAATAGATGATATTATGTATGATAGAGGTTTTTTTGTGAGGGGGCATGCCAGGGGCCTTCTGCACAGGGATGAACCCCGAATGGAGGAGGTGCTACAATCCACTGCACCGCATCACAAGGAAGGGACAAATTGGGGTGGCAAAAATGATGGGTGGCATTGTGGTAAACGCGCATAAAGGGAATGAGGGGTAGTTTTAGTGGCGTTGAAGAGTGCCGACCACACTTTTAATGGGAAACTGGTAGATGTGGGTCTTTTTAAAAATTGTCATAGAGTGAATGTGCGAATAAGAGAATGGACTAGTTGAGATCTTGGCCAAATGGCTGCAACCCTTGATACTCGCAGTCCTTTGGAATGGTCGCACCATCTTTCAATCCCACTATTTTTCCCTATCTATTCAAAGATATCTGTGGATTTTGATGTTAGCCAATTCTAGGGAGAATATAATGTTCAACTCGTGAATTTACATTACTCTTATAAAAGGACAAAAGCTATTTAGAAACATTTTGGACGAAACGTTTTCATTCGATTGAATCAACTTATTAGCAGTGTCGGGCCGTTTATATGTATTTATGCATAGTGATTTTTTGTTTACCTAAGTTCCTGTATAAATGACATACGTCTACGCCACGTCTGCGTGTGTGTGTTCACGCGTGCATGAATCACCTGTTTGTGTGCATATATATATATATATATATATATATATATATATATATATATATATATTCGTATAGTCGGGCAGTAAATTTTCTTCGTAACATGTTTTATTGAAGGCGACTGCTAACTTATTGTTAATTATTTTCTTTTCGAGTCTTTCGATTTGTCTTATGTTCCGCTTTTGGTCTTGGCTTAACCCATGGATTAGTTCAGCAAAAATTCATTTGACAGTCGTGACGCACGAGGGCAGGAAACTGGTTCACTAACCAAAACGAAATTCTTTATTGCCCATTATTTTCAAAAGCTACCCAGTTGTGTTAAGGAATAAGATACAGGGTTATATATATATATATATATATATATATATATATATATATATATATATATATATATATATATATATATATATATATATATATATATATATGTAGTAAGCTACGTTAACATTTATACGAACACATTTATAGGATGTGGGATTTCTCTAAACACAAGATATACATCCAAATGGTTGAGACTCTATAAAGGTCACAGGATTAACATGGGAAGGGATTATTATTAGGGGCTGGTGGACAGGATGATGGTAAGATGAATTGCGAATTTGTTTGGATATTAAATTTCGGTTGCTTCTAATATAAGCAATTGTCGTCGGTGTCGGACGTGTGCTAAGATTTCAGTATTCTCTTCAAGCGAATCGGGTCCAAATGTTTTCCGTGCCTATCCAACGTATGTGTCCTGGGGGTACCGTTGCTCAAGTGGCAGGTCATTGTTCGTGTTAGCTTTGTTTCGGTCATTCCGATATATGAATGAGGCTAGAGTTCACAGTCTCCCATTTTACAAGTATATTCATATATCAGGGAGGGGAGATCGAGTAGAGGGGGGAATGGGATAGGCGGATGGGGTGAGGGGGGGGTGAAAGGGAGACGAGAGAGGGACATGGGGGGGAGAATAGGGGTGTAGGGGGGAAGTTGAGGGGAAGAGGTGGAGAGGGAGGGGGAGAGGAAGGGGGGAGGGGAGAAGAAGGGGGGAGGGGAGAGGAAGGGGGGGAGGGGGAAGAGAACAGAGAGAGAGAGAGAGGGATTTTTTTTATCTTGATTTGGATGTCCTTTTGTAAGGGGGAGAGGGGGAGAAAGGAGAAGGGAGAAATGGAGAGGGATAGAGGAGGGAGGGGAAGAGGAGGGGTGGAAGGGAGATGTCCTTTTGTAGGGGTAGGGGGATAGGGTAGACTTGGATAGGGAAAGGGGGATAGGGCGGACGAGGATAGGGGGAGGGTGGTTGTGAGAGGGGGAGAGATGGGAGAGGGTTAGAGAGTGAAGGAGAGAGGAGAGGGGGAAGAGGGTTAGCACGGGATTTTTTTATTCCTATAAATGGAAAAACACACTTCATTTTTATTATATATATATATATATATATATATATATATATATATATATATATATATATATATATATATATATATATATATATATATATATATATATATAAGGATTTTAGCCTAACATTAGCTGTGAAGAGTGACGAGCGATGAACTGTGGGTGAAAGGAAATCATTTTTGAATTATCGCTTTTTGTCGCTTTCGCCATTTGAGCAAATTATCAGCGATGGGGAAAAAATGAAGGCAGACATTTGGCCCTGCTCGTCTTTGTCGCCTTTAATTTCCGACCCCTAAAAGGAAGAGGGGAGCAAAGCGTGGCAGGTGCTTAGAGATTTTTTTTTACTTATTAAAAAAATGTGGCAACTAACGAGGGCTTTGTGAGAGTAGCTGAATAAAGGTTTGTGTTAGGGAGGCGAGACATTAACGCTATCTGCCTCCATTCCGAACGAGTGAAGGTCGCCCTGAAGGAGAGATTCAAGGAAGAAACAATGATAAGAATGGATATAGGAATGAATAAAAAAAGATAAGAAAAATGAATTAAGGAATTTCCATTTAGCGAGTCGACAAAAGAATGCATGATAAAAATGAATAATAGAATAAATAAAATATTGAATAAAAAATCGATCCAATGTCAATTCTGAGCCGAGTTCGATGACGCATTTCAAGAAAAGGTTTGCGATAATGTTTGTGTTAATGTATGTATATAGGGCGCAATGTCCACCAGTCCCCCCCCCCCTCCTCCCTCTCAAGCACGTATCGAAGTCGGGGTGACAGAATTGTATCTTTCCAATTTATTCATGATATCGTCACCGTGGCAACGGACAGGCGTCATTGCCTCCTTCAAGGATAAGGATTCTTTGTAAACTCTCGCGAATGACGGAAAGTGGATTTTTAGAAGGACCATCGAATGAATTTAGAGCAATACAATGTCAAATTTACGCCACTTGTTCCTCATCTACACCTCTTGACCCCTCGAAGGGGTGTTAACCACTGGTTATCTGATAGATTACGCGCCCTCCAGGTCCCAACACCAGCAATTGGATCGCCCAAAATTGCTGCGGTTGTGAAGTCCTTTTTAGTTTTTACTTTTTAGCGCAAGTGAATAATAAAACTATTCATAAAATCCATTACTTCTTACCCAACCTCTTCCAGTAGATCACAAGTTTTTCGAGGCGTCCCATTTTCTTTGAGATTTTACTTAATCTTTTTCCTATTTTCCATAGACCAGGAAGTGGGGCGCATTGGCGATAAAATGGGCAAACCCTTAACGTCTGTTTGGCAATGAAATGACACCATTATTGGTGGCACTGTGACACTAGAAGGAATTGTTAAGGTGTGATTTAAATGGCACCTGACCTCGGCTGACCTTGGGGCTAATATTTTTTTAGGAGGACAAATAAATGAGACCTTCATAGCGCCCAAATCTTGCACACATCTGTTCGGTTGGCAAAATCATCTCTCCTTTCTTAACACGTTTTCACTTAACTTTATATCTTTTTACACTTTGAGGCTCAAATTGATTATATAAATAAAATATAATAACCCTTAAATCAATATATATTAAGAGCCAAAGTGGCTTAAAATTCTGTGGTTCAACACGTCACCATAGCTCTTGAAAGGGTTGAAGATCTTTCTAGTAGGGATTTCCTTATTGGTTATCTCTTTCTTTCTCTCCCTTTCTATCACACAGCATAAATACATTCCCTGCCACACATTTTCATTTCCCTTAATTTCCACAGCTTTAAGATCTTTTAAGTAGTATTTCTTTGTCGATTTTCTTTTTCTTTCTTTCTTCTTAACCAATGGTAAATCTCTTCTAGTTTAGAGAAATCAAATTTTAAGAAAGAGTGTAATAATTTGTTAGCGATTGTCCCTTCTTTTCAATCGTGCGCATCCACCACACACACTTCCTAATCACCACCTCCCACCAAAGCAACAAAATTAGCTTCCAGCGCGTGTCTCCTGTCAGTCAATCTCACACCAACACTAACAAACACCTTAAACTTGTCATGTAAATGAGCCTTTAATGAAGCTTCAAAACGAAGACTCACATTCACACATACACCTCATTCTCCAGGTGATGTCTGTTTTTATATGACCGTAAAAGCGACATGGTTGCGTTGTAACCTCATATGCAAAGCACCTCGGGATAATTGATTAATGCTGAGTGTGGAAATGGCTGGAGTACACCGGCAAGTATGGATGATATGAGTTCTTCAATCTTCATGAGCGATCGTAGTTCTGAGCACTTTTGTTCGTACATATACGCAGAGCCGTATCAACCACCCCCGAACCCCCTGACTATAGGGTCCCCGGCTCTTGAAGGGGCCGCACTATGGCCCAAAGTTTTTATTTTATTAATGAAAATATATAATTTTCGAATACCCATTTTCAGTAATTATCTGATTTCTCTCTTCCCTTTCAACTGTGTCTATTAATGATAGACCAAAATATTTGTATTACAGGAATATTGTTATGGGGGACCCCTCAATCTTGATTGGAGGGGGGGGGGCACTAGATATTGCTACGGCTCTGCATATACGTACATATGTGAGTCTTGGATGTCTCAGTACCCTAAGAGCAGACAAGCAATGGACATCGGCTATTGCCTTTTCACGCATTCTTTCCTCTTTTTACCCATATATATTTCATGATTTGCATATTCACTCTTTCTTCCTATTATTCTTCTCTCCATTCTTTATTAATTTTACCCATATTATTTCTTAAATTATTTACTCATGCCTTTTTCTTCTTCTTTCGACATCGATAGATGTTTTCTTTCCTATTCCTTGAGTCTATATTTCTTTCATTATTCAGTTATGTCTTAAACCTCTTCCTTCTTTCTTCTGATTTCGATAAATCACTTCTTTCCTATTCCTCATTTCATTTGCCCATTATTTTTCATTAGTGTCATAAATTTATTCCCCTTCTTTTTCCCTTCTCCACCTTCTTCCCCTATTCACCATTCCTCTTGTCTTTTAGCTCGTTCTTTGATCTGTTCTTCATACACATCCGCCCCCACAAAACATTGTTCCCCGTAATAAGGAGGGGGGGGGGCACTGGCCTCAAAGCATCGCTCCGGCCTGTGGCCAATTATATCTGAGGACGGGGCAGTAATCTGCTAGTGGCATTTTGAAAAGAGGAAAGCGCTCATCAGCCGGGGCAGAGGGCCTAGTCGAGGGCAATGGAGAGAACACAATGAAACCAGATCGAAAATAACAAGCTTAACGACACCATTTAGTAGTATTAGTAGTATTTTTATAATACTTGCAGAGGGAGAAGTGAGGTAATTGTAACCATTAATGTGTAGGAGATTCATTGCCGGACTCAAGAGAAGAGGTGACTACTCGTAGAGCCGGAAATCGGCAAAACGAGCTTCTCGAGGGACAAGTTCGCATTAGGAGGAGGGGTGCTCGAAAGTATACACCGTGAACACCATTCGATGTGATATATGTATACTAATATAACACTCCTCCCCACGGGAAAGAGGAAAAGAGACAAAATCTTACCTGAATTTGGGTGAGTTTGGTAGAACTGGATGCGCCTGCGCATCTCGGTCTGGAAAAGTCCAGGAACAGTCTTGTACACAATCGATTGCATCACCCGATCCGATCTGCAACAAAGGCAAAAAATGGATTTTCTTTATATCAAGATTTCAACATAGAAAGAAAGAATCTCTATCATAAGGTATATATATATATATATATATATATATATATATATATATATATATAGAGAGAGAGAGAGAGAGAGAGAGAGAGAGAGAGAGAGAGAGAGAGAGAGAGAGAGAGAGAGAGAGAGAGAGAGAGAATGAAACTATTGAAAGGGACTGTTCCTAGTGAGACGCAATTTAATCCGGAGTAAGAATCCAATGGCAAAGAGAATGAAGTATTCATTCTTTATTTCTCCTGGCTACGTTTCGAGCAAAGACAAGCTCATCTTCTGGCCTGATAAATTGAACAAAAATTAGCTTTAAATAGCAAAACAAATTAACATTTTTTAGTGATAAATCATAAAGAGTTGATTATTTAAACAAGGATTGAGAAATTGTGAGCAGTTATGAGAGTTACGCGCATACGTGCTCTCAAATATATATATATATATATATATATATATATATATATATATATATATATATATATATATATATATATATATATATATATATATATATATATATGTTACTTTGGACTCTGAGCTACGGGGATAAGAACTTGAAACGTGTGTAATCCCAAGAGGAATCCCACCAGGTGTTTCCTCTTTAGATTACTCGGCCTCGCTCCCCTTACGCATTTTCGCATTTTCCCTTTCTCACCACTTTCCTAACAAAACCTCTTCGAAATGTCTTATGCCCGATGCCCTCGTTATATTTCCCTTTAAAGTCTTTTAATATCTCGCTGGAGACCAACGAGGGCATTGGATGAACTAGACCACCATTCATTATCCTTAAAATAAATGAAAGACACCCAGAACGAGAAGGTCCACCCATGATTAGTCCAGTTATAGAAGGTTGATGATCGCCACAGTATGCAAGGGTCGACTAAAGTTATGTGGGGGTTCTGTTGTGGTCGACTACAAGGTACGCTTGGTTTCTATAGTAGTAAGGTTCTGTGGGGCTTTTGTGTGGTTGACTAAGATCCTGTTCACTGTTGAATGAATCAGGACGAATGTATTTATTATAATTAGAAAACCAACGAAGGAATTTGTCACAAAAAATATGAAAAGAAAATGGCGGTGAAATTAGGGCAAGAGAAAATGTGTAGAAGAACAAAGCTCGAGAAATCGAAAGATGAGACTAGTTTGACGGTTTTGAAGGTACGCAACTCTCCTAAACATGTCCACACTCAACAACGACTAATTGCACAGGGATCGAACTCGTGCACTCACATAAATCTACAGATGTCAGATTCATGCACTCCCACAAGTTTACACATATATGGATGTAACAGGTACATGTAAGTGCAGCCATTTTTTTATGATGCACCATGTAGTTAAGCTAATTGAAAATAATAAATGATTCATGTCGAAATCATGTGATTAAATGATAGTATAGCATGTTTATAATTATTTTCATATATCGCCTATATAATATTACCTGTAAATGCGTGTGATGGTGGCAATTTCATGACGTAACCATGAATGACATTACAGGGATGAGTGTAGTATATCATAAGTATGATTGTAAATTCTACATGACACCTGGTTTAATGCATTGTTTACATCTTGATAATGAATTGTTTACAGCTTGTTTACGTTTCGTTATTCAATTTATCTCTGGTATAATGTATATCTAGAGCTCTTTTTCCATGTTTCTAGTTTCTAACAACACTTTATGCTAGTTTGCGACGGAGAGTGAAGCAGCAAGACTTTCAAGTTTCAAAACTGTGTGTGAGAGTGTGTTTATAAACTCTTTATGAACCCTGTTCACTATTAGCATTTTTGATCATTTATTAAAGCACTAATTAACGTATATTTCTGCAATAATATTTCTGTTTACTTCCGTTTGGCATCCAACTCAAAAACAGAGAAGAAAAATAACACCGACAAAAAGTCACCGTTTTGGTTACTACAGAACCTTTTCAGAAATTTGTCTGTACCCCCAAACCTTAACCCTCGTATGTAAACTGTTAGGTCCTCGCCAGTTTTAATGGATGTATGTGTTCTACGAAACACATATATCCTGCCAATGCAAGGTCTAGTTTTAAACGGTTTGGTTTTTTGTTTTTGTTTTTTTACATATTTTCTAGAGTTGCAGACTTATATGTGTGACTTTCGTTCACGGCCACTTTCTTAGTCTTATTGAATTTGTGGCATTCTTCGACCTTCCTCTGTAGAAATGCGCACTCTTTCTACATAAAATAATCAGCAATAAGTGGTCCAATGGTGAGCTTACTGATAAACCATTAGTTCGTTGGTATCAGATCCTCCCGAAAGTCCGTGCCTCTTGGGAAAATTAAAAAAAAATTAAGTATATTTAATAATTATCCTCCATAATCATTATCATCATCACTATCACTAACTCTATAATCTAAGAAGGGGATTTTTTTGAGTATTTGAATAATAATTTCATCTTAGTTTGGTTATGACTTATGTTTTTTTATCAAAGTTTTTTCTAATAATTCAATTATAATATCAAAAAACAAAATGGTGAAGTTCAGAAATAAATATAGGTATGGAAATTTTGTGAATTTTTTAAAACCCAAAGAATTACAAATGATGAAGTTCAGAAAATTTATTTTTATATATCTTCTTCTATAGCTATATTTTAGCAACGGGATATTTTGAAAAGGGAAAATTTAGTTAAGAGTTTCTTTTTAAAATTATTATAATTGGAAAAGTTCAGAAAATTTATAAAAATTTAACCATGGCTGCTTTTTTTTAGATTTTAAATTTTAATCTTAGTAGCGAAGCCATTGCCTGGTTGGTTTAAAAAAATCTGAAAAAAATTTGCTTAGGCCGCTTGAACAAAACGCATGCCAATTCTTATTTTTCCAAGGAATTTTGTTTCGTGTGTTTTTCACACAAACAAAATAGTAACTATTTAAATATAAATTTACTTAGAAATATTCGGGGGTGTTTTTTGAAGCGGCACGAACTTTCCGAATGACCCAATATATAATCTTATTAAAAGTGAACCAGTAAATGAAATGGTAGGATATGCCAACAAACTAGTGATGTAGCAAATGACTCCTATGAGATCCCTTTTGCTAAAACCTAACTCCAAGTGTTAAAATACGGACGTGAGAACGATGATAATGAGAAGGTAGATGTTTGTGGATGATTGGTTTGCTATTTTATGTTCTCAGTCTCAAGCTAAAGAATATTTTAAAATTCCCTCTACAATGTTATGTACGGTATACATTTTCCGGGTATTGCGATCTTTCAATACTTCTCTATTTATAGTCTAATAGTCAAAAGCCTATAAATTTTATCTCTTTACTTTATTTCTTCCATATTCATTCATATATGGGAATGACCGAAACAAAGCTAACACGAAGAATGACCTATCACTTAAGCAACGGTCTCCAGAGGAGGATACATACGTTGGATAAACGTAGAAAACAACTAGACGGGAAGTCACTTGAAGAGAACACATAAATCTTAGCACGCGCTCCAAATGCATAAAGGAAAAACAGCCGAAATTAGATATAATGCATAATTCATCTTGCCTTCCTCCCGTCCACCTGCCCCTAATAACAATCCCTCCCCATCTTAATCCTGTGAACATTATAGAGTCACAGCCATTTGCATGTACCTTCACGTGTTTAAAGAAATTCCATTTCCTATAAATATGTTCGTATAAATGTTAACACAACTAATCACATATATAAAGTTCTGTATCTTATTCCCTAGTCACAACTGTTTAGGCTTTGAAAATGATATTTGTATATATCGAAACGCGTCAGGCCAATTAAGAATTTCGTTTTGCTTAGCGAACCATTTTTCTGCTCTCGTCCGTCACGACTTTCTAAGGAATTTTGGGGAACTAATCCACGGATTAAGCCAATACCAAAAGCGAAATATATGACAAATCGAGACTCGAAAAGAAAACAATAAAATATGTTATGAAGAAAGTCTACTGCCCAACTATACGAATATATATATATATATATATATATATATATATATATATATATATATATATATATATATATATATTATACAGTAGTTATCATGGTGATATGGACACTTGGGTTTTATTCACAAAACTTACAGTAGATTGAAACCAAATAAGGGTAAGTAATGCATGATTGTTGTAGATTGTAGATGTTAGGATGGCTGAAAATGCGTTACACAAAAAAGAGTATTTTATCCCCAAAATATTGTTGTCAAAATGATGAGGACAGCGTAATTCTATTATTTCTATCTTTGAGACAACCACCGAATTTAGAGTACTAACTTACTTCCATGAATTCTTAGCACTTTCATTCATTACTTTGTCAAGTTCCAAGCAGCAAACATAGCTAAGGGACCCACTACACCTGCCTATATCCAGGAACTAATTGTTAAGGTACGTCAAGATCATCTCTCATTCAGAGCCAGGGGGGAAAGGTTTAAAAATGCCCCCAAAGTGTCATATTTAAGGGATGATCAAGCCATCGTCCATATCTCAAACAAGGTCTGCTGACCAAAGTCGCGTGCTCTCACTTATTCTAATTTATGACCTTGCTACCTTCAAAACTTTCAATAATTTCCTGACTAACCTTGGGAGAACCTTGACAATTAAATCATTCGAAAGAGAATGTAAAACAACATAAGAAATTCACACTTCGTTAGAATCGGCCGAATAGTTACAGTGTTATTACAAAAAAAAAGCAAAACTGGGACCGACCGACCGACATAATGAGATTTATAGTCGCACGCGATTAAGCGCAGGCGACCTAAAGGCCGATACAAGACACCAGCCAGGAAACTATGGGCATTAGTGTCTGAAGAAAAATCTTCAAAATCGCGCACACTAGCAGTCAAAACATAGATCAGGCCTAAGAACGAGGATAAATTATCCTTCGTCACTAAGCACGTTCTATGGACGTAAGACCAATTCAAAGTACACTTCAGTGATGAATCGAAGTACAATTTGCTTGGTTCAGACGGCAGGAGGTTAGTCCGTCGAAGACATGGCGAAAGATCATCCGTGAACTGTTTGAAGAGCAGCGTCAAGTTTGGTGGAGGAACCGTTATGGTATTGGGAATAATTTCGGCGGAAGGTATTGACCCACTTGTCCGATCAAGTATATAAGGAACTTCTGTAAACACATGCTGTACCCCATATGAAAGCCGCCTCTGCCAAACCTGCCATTTTTATGCAGGATAATGAATGCACCTTGTCACACGGCAAAGTTGGCGAAGAATTTCTTAGGTCAGGAGGAACTAAGTGTCAATGACTGGCCATCTAAGAGCCCGGACTTCCTCAATCCAATTGAGAATTTGTGGAAGACGCCCGAAGAGAAGTATGGAGAAAAATCCAAGCACTGGCGAAGAACTTTCGGAAATATTACAAGAGGAATGGAGGAAAATAACAACAGAAGAATGCCTTGGGTTAGTGCGCTCCTGTGGCAAAAGATGTCAGTGTGTAATTGATAGTAAAGGTTTACACACACCAACTACTATTATATTGTAACAACCGAGAAATATTTGTTGATGAACTTATATCATTGTAACTTCTCATCTACGACTTTTATGTTATCTGTCCGGATCATTTTGACCACCATATTTTTGGAATAAAAATGCTCTTTTGCACATAACTTGCAGTTTCACCCATCCTAACATGTACAATGTACACGTATAACTTATAGCCATGCTTATTTTATATGTGTAATTCATCATGAATTACCTACCATTATTTGCTTTGAAGCTACCGTAAGTTTTGTGATAGAAACTCATGTGTCCGAATCATTATATGTATATATGACGAATGAGGCCTAATTTGGGATGAGGGTGTGGATGATTCCCTTTGATGCCCCCCCCCTCCTCCCAGCGACAAAAAGAGATCTTTGAATGAAGTTGAAAGCGCCAGTTTGTAGAAGGGATTCAGTCAAGGAAAAAAGAAAATATAAAATGAAAGTGTGTATGGTGTGTGTCTCTCGATATGTATGTGTGAGAATGGAATCGTGCATGTGCACATGAAGGGGTGAATCAGTGAGAGGGAAATGCTATCAAGCCATGATTAACAGAGATTGATGGTTGGTTTGACATGAGATGAGAATTAGACACACTTACACTCACTCTCCCTTGATGTACCTCTTCGGCTTCAAACTCTCTCTCTCTCTCTCTCTCTCTCTCTCTCTCTCTCTCTCTTCCTGATGCAGCTGAAATCTAGATGATTGCGTGCCTTCCAGGCCCCAATGCCTGTAAGAGGATCTGCGTGCGGTTATATACTTTCCACTCATATTCACTTCCTCCATCTTCGTTACTTTCTCTATAGATTCGTCCTTACAAGCATATTGGGGAGACTCTCTCATTGGTTTCTCTTGTACTATATATATATATATATATATATATATATATATATGATTACTCGTCGTAGCCTCTAGGTCTGTGGGCGAATGAGAAGTTGTTAATTGCCCATTACACTCACTCACAACACACAGAATTAAGGCTTCGGGGCACAAAATAAAAATGCGATTCCGGTTGGACATCGGACCTCTTTCAGGAGACAGCTTCGGTCCTAGAGTGGAGAGCTTAACATCAATGGGCCAAAAAAGAAACGCCTCTCATCTTCATTGTGAAGGCGGTGAGTGGGTAAACAAAGATCAATCAACAGGTTTATTTGGAGATGTTGAAGGAGAAAATCATCCCTTGGGTGGGTGCCACCATAGGAAATGCCGGTTTAACACTTTAACAAGATGAAGAAACTTCCCACAAAGAGTAAAAAAAATTAAGAATGGCGCCAGGCAGATTTTTAAGTTTTGGGGGGTCAGTTCGCCAGATTTGAACCACATGAAATTTGTACTGTGATCGATGCTTGAACAGAAGGCCTATACCAACTCTCTTCAAACTGTCGACGTTACGAAGTGAAAACCAGAAAATACTGGGAGAAAACATCAGCTGAAACCATGCAAGCCTATTGAGACTCCACCTAACCTAACCTAATCTAACCTAACCGTCGTGTCATCGACGCAAATGGTGGTCACATTGAACATTAGTTACATCATCTTTTGTAGCTTATAATTTTATCTTCAGATTTACTCTAAGCATTATATATATATATATATATATATATATATATATATATATATATATATATATATATATATATATATATATATAAATATATATATATGGAGAATTAGGCCTATTTTTAAGGAGTTTAATACAAAATTTAGAATTTATGAGAGAGGCACATTTAAGGAAATAAAAGTGTTTGTGTGGTTCTTTGTGCGAACGCGCTTCTCTGGCACTTTGAGAATGTTGTTGGAATTGTATTCTTTGTCCTTAATTGTCCTGTGAGGGCGTAGGAAAGAGACAAGAGGGGTGGAAACAGAAGAAGTGTGAGACATTTTCGGTACTGGTACCGCTGCAATGAGTCTCTAGGGAGAGGAGGAAGGGAGTAAGTGTACCCCTTTCGTACACACGCACACATACGGGCGAATGAGAGCAAGAGAAATTTTGTGAAAGCCGAATCGAAAAATACGACCGGGTTGTTTGTATGTATGTGTAATGTAATATATAAATTAACATATTAAGTTTGGGAGAGTGGTGCTTTAACAATGTGCCAGTGTTAATGATATTTAAAAAAGTCAGTGATAGGGTGATGATATTGGGATGTAAATCCAGTAAGTGTTGGTGTTGTGTAGGTGCATTTATGCGTATGGTGGGGAGAGGAAGAGGAGTGGGGGAGCATGTGAGTCTGTATCAGATGAATGTACGTATGTGTCGATGGAATGTATGTATCGGAGGCCTGTATGTATGTGTCTGATGAATATATATGCATATATGTGTGTGTCGAAAGAATGTATATGCATATGTGCGTATCGGGAGAATATGTGTTGGGGGGAGTGTGTATATGTGTGTGTATGGTAACCCGCGTATTCAAATGAGTCTCGTAACTGTATATATGAGCTGTCGAATTCTGATGGCAATTGTATGAACGAAACAGATGGAAATTGCTGAAATCCAACGAGGTTCGCCATTGTGGCGAGGTAGGAGAGAGAAGAAAAATGAAAGGCCTCGGAAAGGTAAAGGAGAAGGATAAGGGTACCAAAGCACCCTCTCAAGAGTGGAGCGAGACGGCCATTTTAGAGATGACGGAAACAGTTCGTATAAACGAGCACACGAACTCCGACTTAAATACCCCCGTGACATTTATTTATTTATTTATTAATATGGGTGAAAACGGACGAGGAAATCTCGGTCAGAAAGGTCTTTAAATGAGGATCGTGGAGAAAATGGTGAATTAATAGGAAGGGAAAATGTGTGAGGAGTACTGGCAAAATGAAGAGTACTCATGGAGTGCAGACTACTGGCAAAATGAAGAGTACTCGTGGAGTCAAGGGTACTAGCGGAATTAATAATACTCATAGAGTGACGAGTACTGGTAAAATGAAGAGTACTCATAGAGAGATGAGTATTAGTGAAATGAAGAGTACTCATAGAGTGACGAGTAGCGGTGAAATGAAAAGTACTCCTGGAGTGAATAATGCATTTGGAGTGAATGGCATATTTAAAGTGAAGAGTACTCTTTGGTTTAAATCGGATCTAGAAATTACTTGATATCTATACTGTGTAAGCCCCCCCTCCTCCTCCAATGGTGTTCGTACAAAGAGGTCCTTGATCAAGACAAAAGTGCAAACGAATTCGAAAACGAACCAATGATTCTTTGAGAAAAAGCTTCAGAGTTGAAGTACGTACTTCAGAGGCTGTATGCTCGTATATACGAACTTATACTACTACTATGTCCGGGTAGTATTTTATACGAAAATTATCCTGCCTTTGATTAATGTGAAATTTGTACGAACTTGGTCGTACCTTTGAGGTCCTGTTCTTTTTTACTTGTTCGTGGTTTTAAAGGTTATTTTATTAAGCTTTGTTCGTACTCTCAAGTACCTGGCCTCCATATACAAACTAGTTCGTACCCGGTTTCTTTTCGAAACGCTATCAGTCCTTGTTACTCTCTATTCCTTTCCATTCTTCTTTATCCACCTCTAGTCATCTCCACTTTCCTTCAAGTGGCGAAAATGCCATCGTTGGTTGCTTTTTACCCAAGATTAAATCTAGAAAACTCCAGTTTTGTCTGTGTGCGTACGTACATGTTCGTGTGTAGACAGACGTGCACGTATTTACTCAAGCGAAGGCTAAATCTTGAAAAATAAGGGGGGGGGGGATCGATAAATCAGCTGAGTAAATGAAGACCCGGACGCCATATTTGTTGATGGCATTTTCATTTTATTTTTCCTTATTTGTTCTTCTTTATCTTTTCGACGAAATCTCGGCAGATAACGGAGGCCTAATCCCCTGCTAGGGAATGAACTCGAGGGTCATCCTTCTTTTTCTTCTTTATTCAGCCTTAAATAAGGACCTAAACTTTACTTCCCACCCGACCGAGAGCTTATGACCGTGCGGGTGGGCGCGCTCACCTCGGCTCAACAAGTCCGCTAATTGCTTCAACCGCTGCAAAGATGTCTCTCTCCCCTCTCTAATCAACGTGGGGGCAAGGGGGGTGCAACTCTCGATCGATATGGCATGCATGCCCCCCCCCACCCCGGTAAGGGAGGGGGAGGGGTTAATCGAACCGGGGTGATAGATTTATCAGGGCGACCGGCTTACCGGGACTCCTCCAATAACCTGACTGATGAATAGAATATTGGACGTTCCATTATAGGATATACGTGTATGTATATGTACGCGTGGTATACATGTGCCGTAGATGTGTGTGGTGGTGTGGGCGTTTATGTACGTGACTGATTGTGTTTTCGTGTGTGGTCGTGTGGGTAATTATATTTGTGTACATGAATGTGTTTATATGCGTTACTGTGTGTGCTTTTATATGCGAGTCTGTGTGTGAGTGTGGGGGGTACGTGACGGTGTGGTATGTCTGTACGTATACAAGCTAACGTAAGAGTCGTTCTTGCGTGTTGAAAGTCGCGCGTCTCTGTTCCCGCATTTAGAAGGACCTTTATTTCATGGCAGGCCCTCGATGAAGCGCACACAGACACGACCAAGTGCAAAATAGGTTCCTCTTAATCCGAAAGGCGTTGATTATTATTATTATTATTCCGAAAACGAGAGAATCTCATGACAAAAGCTCTTAGCGAGGTATGTAATGAACTTGGTGAGGTTAGGGAAAGTGAACATATGTGGAAAGATTATAGCGTGATTAACCTAAAGAGGTAACTACCTGGCGCACTCACAACTGGATAGGTTGAGCAACTCCCCAGAATTTGATTGAGCTCCACCATTAAGCTAAAGCCGTCTGCGGGCGGCATTTGGGTCGGGAGGGCACGCAATATTCCAGGTATCACTGCATCATGTTAGCCCATGCTGCTCCCAAGCCCATACAAGTAGTAGTAGTAGCAGTATTAACACCATTGACAATAGCAACAACAGTAGTATTAGCATTAACAGTAGTAGTAGTAGCAGTATTAACACCATTGACAATAGCAACAACAGTACATAGTATTAGCATTAACAGTAGTAGTAGTAGCATTAATAACAGTAACAGCCGCAGCAACAGTAGTAGCGGTATTCGTAAGTATTGTTGCTGACGATCACCGTAAGACCCCGAATCGTTCTCAATCCATCTGAATTATGGGCTTCTTGGGTGGATTCCCCCCACCACTCCCTGCACGCAAAACCCGACCTGACCTCGGGATTGAGCTAAATGAGGACTCATCACACCCGGTGTCATTTATTTCCTCTCACACACAAGGATCTTGACACCTTCCGCTCATTATAGAGCGTTGATTGATGCGTTTAAAAATCATAGGAATTGCGATTTCTCCTCGAGTTGGGGCTTTTTATCCGGGGACTTCTCTTTTGTATTTGGAAACGGGGTCTTTCAAGTAAAAACTAAGCTCCGCTGGTTTCTTTTGCAGTATTTATCATCATTATCATCATTATCATCATCATCACTAACTCTATAATTTAAGAAGGGGATTTTTTTTTAGTATTTGAATAATAATTCCATCTTAGTTTGGTTATGACTTATGTTTTTTATCAAAGTTATTTCTAATCATTCTTTTATTATAATATTAAAAGACAAAATGGTGGAGTTCAGAAATAAATATATGTATCGAAATTTTGTGAATTTTTTAAAACCCAAAGAATTACAAATGGTGAAGTTCAGAAATTTATTTTTATATATCTTCTTCTATAGCTATATTTTAGCAACGTGATATTTTGAAAGAGGCGATATTTAGTTTAGGGTTCCTTTTTAAAATTATTATAATTGGCGAAGTTCAGAAAATTTATAAAAATTTAACCATAGCTGCTTTTTTTAGATTTTAAATTTTAATCTTAGTAGCAAAGCACAAGCTTCCCACGTGGGGGGTAGTGGCGAAGCCATTGCCTGGTAGTTTAGATGCAAGTGTTAGTGACGCTTCCTGTCATTCTATAGGGTCTTTCAATAAGGTCGTTCGATTTTTAAATGTAAATAAAACAAGTTGTGTGTGATATATGCACTCAATTTATTTTAAATTTGAAACTACATTTTATGGCATTAAGTGTGGAATATGACGTCGTTCAAATGTCCGCCGCGGCTTCGCTTGGTGGAACGTATTCGGGAGGCCCAATTTTCGATGACTTTGTCCCATAAATCTGGCTGAATTTGCTGGATGGTGTTCGTTATGTTGACTCTGAGGACATCAACTGTTTGCGGATTATTCGCATAGACCTGCGATTTAAGGTAGCCCCAAAGAAAGTAGTCTAATGGCGTTAAATCGCATGATCTCGGTGGCCAGTTGACGTCGCCGCCGCGCGAGATGACTCTGCCCTGAAATCGCTGGTGCAAAATGTCTATCGTGGCTTGCGCAGTGTGGCACGTAGCGCCTTCCTGTTGGAACCACATGTCGTCAGTATCCATATCAGGCATATAGTCCAGTTGAGGCCACAAGAAGTGGCTTATCACCGATCTGTAGGTCTCGCCGTTGACGGTTATGGCAATCCCATCTTCGTTCTCAAAAAAATACGGACCGATGATTCCGTTAGACTTTGTTAGGATGCAATTGGTGCGGGTGTATCTCATGTGGATTGATTTCGTGCCAAATCCGACAATTTTGCTTGTTCACAAATCCATTCATCCAAAAATGGGCCTCGTCGCTGTGGCGAGGATAGAAATCGCGTAATGCGCGGAACGTTTGTCGAACGGAGCACTGATTTTGATAATAACATTTGATGATTTGCACACGCTGTTCAACGCTATAACCTTCCATCGTGACTTGCCAAGTACCACTGAACAGTTCACAGTGAGGTCGCCAGATGTCGCTTTAATAACATGACTACTATCGCCTGACAAAGCTCGAGCGTCCTTGTTGAAAGGCCCTTTATATGGGCTTTCGGGTACTATTCCTCTTCACCAATACAACTTCTCAATGTTTTGAGAACGCAGTCATACTGGAAAATGATGCCACTGAAACACCAAACACTACTTTGTCTTAATGGTTACAGACTGACGCTCACGCTAAACCGGCAAGCGACAATTTTTTGTACCTTTTCAAGATCTGACAACTTACCTATTTTAATAACCAGTCATATAAACCGCTGCTAAACAGGTACAATCTATCAAGCACCGGTACAGAACACAAACAAAATAATGTAAGAACTCCAGTTTGTTTTAGTGTAGCACATACACATTTCATGAGTGACTTGCCAGATTTCACAAAGATGAAATATTGTTCAAGTGCGTTTTGCAAGAGCGTCTGTAACCATAACAGCTAAACTGTTCGGTCTTTTAAGAGCAATTTATGCGTATATGTGTGCGTGGTGCATTATAAACATTTAATGTGTGTATTTATTTGGGCATTGCGTGTATATTGATCATTAAGGAAACAGCCTGCCTAAGAAAGCAGCTCAGAAAATGATAAAAAACATATTTTATGCTTCCCAAATGTGTCCAGTCATTCATTCTAGTGGCGCACATTTTTGGCGGGAAACGAACTATCATTGATGAGTCTCTTATTTTGGTATTGCACGGTAGCTTCCTCTCACACAATCACACACATTTAGTGCACTTCCTGCGTCTGACCCACACAACCTTTTGCGTGTGCTAATCGCATAGACGGTTATTTGTACCATGCGCCAAGGAGGGGTGGGGGGGTATCGCGTATGTGTAGAATTTATGGGCATTTTAGAGACGCCCACAACAAACCTCTTTCACTTTCATGTATTTCCTGAATAATGTACGAAGATAATAGTATAAAAAATAAATAATTCTTTTTCTTGTAAAAAAAAAAACAGGTATATAGTGAAATGCGAATAAATTAGATGTGTAAATTTGACTTGGGAGTGTAACCATTATATCAGTGTGTTAGAAGATGAACTTAATTGGACGAGATATCTGTGTCGTATCTCAGGCGCTGTTGTTTATGTTGTGGCAGCTCATTATTTTAAATACTTAAGCAACCTTCTTTCGAGAAGACACTTCATCAGCGCATGCCAAAATGCTCTTTTTGTCCACAATAAATGAAGCTTAATTTCACCTGCATTTTTGCTAGGTATCAAATTCATTAGATTTTTACACAAGAGATCGAGTTTTGAACCTCGGATTCCACCCATTTCCATTGGAAGACTTCATAACATTGGCCAACACAATTTTTCCTGCCATATTCATTGAGACTTGTTTCCTATTAATATAGGGGCGCTGAACCCCCTTATGATATTTTTCTTAAATTTCTTTTCTACAGCTTTTCCCATTTTATATCAGTCACCCAAATAACGCACGCGATTAAAGGGGTTTCCTCGATTACTTCAATCCTATTATTGTCTCTATAGTAGCAGGTGGTAGTGCGGCTGGTAGTCGACTTCCACGTTACAGATCATGGCCGCTGTTCGGAGAAACTGTTCGAACAACGTAGATTTGTTTGATTATAGATGTGGTTGTTTCAGTGTACCCAGTCAATGGATGAATACAAATGGTTTTGTGAAGAAGGTGAATTTTGTTAACTTTTCATTAAAATTTGGTGATTGGGACAAGTCGTGGACGAGAGAAGAACAAAATTGAGATTTGGCACTCCATTGGTATAGAGAAAACCGATAAACCAAGTATTTGATTTATTTTTGCCTGATAAGAACTTTAGATTTCAATAAAAAAATACTAAACTAAAATTGTGTTACTCAAACCAGGATTTTACAATTCGCCCATTGCCCCATTCTGATAAAATACTTGTACCACTTTTTCAAGAAATTCATTAACTTCATAAAGATATGATTAATGATAGTGACAAACAAGATGCTGTGTCGGATTTTGAAGAGCCTGATTCAATCACAAGGTATCGATGCTTTTATCAAGTTAAAATGAATGACTTAGTAAGAAATTTAGATCTTTCAAACAATCAACAGAACTGCTGCTATCTTCACGAAGGAATGAATATTATTTAATGCTACAACATGGTACTAAAGCAACGTACTACCAAACACGGAGAACCTTTTTACAATAAGTTACAAATGACAATGGTAATATTAGTGGTACGCTAACCTGCCTTTATCCAAGTGGATCCCGACTGAATAGTGAAAGATACACTAAGGTCAGTATAACGACTGCTGGTGAGCCCGAGTGCACCAGGGGCCGATCTTTTGGGGGAAGAGGTTCCAGGAAGTTTTATGTTTTGAGACCAAACAGTTTTCAGGTATAACCTTCGTCGCCCCGAGTCGGAGGTTTGTGGATATAGATACTTATCGGCAGGATTCTTTGGAACAGAGAGTGTATGTGTTATGATGCGAAGAAAGGAGATGAAAGAAAGCAGTGTTGTAATTATCATAATGTGTCAGGTTTATTAGATACAATGGGCGTAGCATCATACGACCCAACTGAATGGCGATTGTTTTAGAACAGTTCAAAGAAGAGCCTCAAGTTCACGATAGAAATTCGTTCATATAGTTCAGTTGCAATCGGTCATTCTGCAGATCTTAGAAAAGAATACAAAAAAAAATACTTTCAAGTTAATCAATTATGATGATGGAACTGGACCATTAAACTGTGTGAATCTTAAAATAGATAACTTTTTACACAGTCAACATGGAGGATACTACAAATAACCACGTTTCTTTTGCCTGTGGGGCAGTAAACCGGAGAAGAAAAGTTTGGGCCGATGAGAGCCTGATTAAATGTCGGAGAAATATATATCAGAAATCAACCACTAGTCTATTGGGATCCCTAAAATCATCTTTCCTCCTCTCCACATCCCGCCGGGTCTATGGAAGCAGTATGTTAAAGCATTGGACAAAGAAAGTGAATGCTTCCAATACATATACGCCAATTTCCTGGCCTCAGTTAGGAAAAAATACAAGCTGGTGTGTTTGACCGGCTACAAATCAGAAAAAAAAATGATTAGAGATCCTCAATTCACAAGCTTTGTGAATGATATGGAGTAAAATAATGTATAAAATTCGTAGATAGTTGTTGTGAAAGGTTTCCTGGAAACTATAACAACAAAAACTACAGAGCTCTTATTGAAATATTGCTTCAGCATAGTCTGGATTGTAGATTTGAGCATTAAGGTTCACTTTCTCAACAGTCACCTTGATCATTTTTTTTAATATTTAGGTGACCTAATTAATGGGTAAATGGAACGATTTGCCCCAAATATATAAAAAAAAGAATGTGCAGAAAGAGAGCAGACCCAAAAATCTTACAAACGAAAACTTATTCCATGAAAGACGGATTGAACAGATGTAAGTAAACCAATGCCTGTCAAGATGTTATTATTGTTATCTTTTTTATTGATAATTATTAATAAACGGCATTTTTAATAAAATAATGGTATTAAGATGATTGTAGAAAGCACTCATCCAAAATAGGGTAGGTGATAGAAAAGAAATTGACGTGAAAAGCCAAAAAATAATGCCATATTTGAGTTCAGCGCCTCCAAATTACTAGAAGACACGTGTCAGATCGTAGTCAGTAGAACAAAAATGAAAAAAATTGGCTGCTGTAATTGTTTGTCTTCTACAACGCGCAACTTGCATCATATCAAAAGTCATCCACCTAAAGTGCTTGTGTGAAGTAAAGTTCGTACTTAAGAGTCTAGCCTCAAATGTATGGACCGATTTTGATCCACTTTGGGGGAAGAAGTGAGAGGGTGTGGGGTGGGGCGTATTTATTCCGGCCGTTTTGAAAAAAAACTTCGTTCGTAAAAAAAGTGGTGATATTAGGGAAAGTGACACTGTATGTGGCACGAAACTCTCCTGATCATGCCCATGTTCGCCAAAGAGCCGCTTCTCATACCCAGAATTTTCCTGATCATTCTTTCTAGCAACTATACAGTACTGGTCATAGCTCGGATTCTAGGCGTTAGTTAGTGGTAATGATGGTGTAGTAATCGTAGTAGATGGCGGTCTTCGGCTTTCGCTGGCGTCGTCTTCGGTGTCTTGTGGGTTCGCTCCGTCTTCTTCGTCGGCATTTGTGGCAGGCGGTAGCAGAGGACAGTTCAAGCGCTGCCTTTTGCACTGCCATTCTAAACTTGGCTGTTATAATCCTATATTTAAGGATGAGAGGAGGGGGGAGTCGTCCCCAAGAGGGACGCCAATTATCAACTGGTTTCCATGTATTATTTACAAGGAAGAGCACAAATCCCCCCCCCCAAAAAAAACAAAAAAAAACAAGAGGCGGACACGAGGTCAATGAGGGCTATGAACTTGGAATTGCAATGATTTTGCAACTCTGTAGAAATGTAATGCTCTTGAAACGCTGGAAGTGCAGTGCTCTTGTATCTATGTAGAAATGTAGTGCTCTTGAAATGCTGGAACTGTAGTGATCTTGCAACTCTGTAGAAATGTAATGTTCTGAAAACGATAGAACTGCAGTGTTCTTGCAACTCTGTAGAAATGTAGTGTTCTTGAAACGATGGAAGTGCAATGCCCTTGCAAACTCTGTAGAAATGTTGTCTTGAAACGTTGGAACTGTAGTGCTCTTGCAACACTGCAGAAATGTAGTGCTCTTGAAACGCTGGAACGGCATTGATTTTAAAACTGTTGAACTGCAGAACTCCTGCAGTTCTGCAGAAATGAAGTGCTAATGGAGTTTTGCGTAAATGTACTTCATCTTTACCCTCTTTCCAACACAATACTCAAAGTTGAGCTTACATTCGTCTTTTCTTGTCGTTGCAGGATGAACCTCTGCCCTACACTCCTCACTATTGCTCCGTAATTCTATTACATATACTATTGCTATATTTTTCGTTCATCTACATTCTTTTGTTTTCCCTCCCCCTCTCCATCATTCCCCCATTGGATGTCACAATTTTCCTCTTAGTAAAAAAGAATCTTGCGCTTCTTCAAGTGATAATGCAATGATCTTTCACTTTCTCGGGGAAAAATGCAACGATCTTTCAGCCTGGGAGAAAATTCAGCCTCACTTTCCCCAGCGGCGCAACGGCTTAGACTCATTGGCTCCGAAAGGCAAATTGCTCATTAATGGTAATAGCGCTGAATGGGGTGAAGGCGTGATAAGGGATGGATACTAAGGAATAAAAAAAGGATAGAAGTAATAAAGAAGGATTAAAGATGACATAGAGGGTTCAGGAAACTGATTCTGAATAATAAGTAACAGTATCATTCTTTGGTTGCATCCGTTCTACCGATGTTGTATCTGTGTATACCTTCCATACCAAATTGTACTCTTAGTGTAACCTACACATTTTAACAAGGGAGTACTCATTGTAACCTTTCCGTACCTGTCTTAGTCTTCGTGTAGCAGGTGTACTATACTACCCTTTTGGCACTGGTTATATCTTTGGGTCACCCTATTAACCCTGGTTTGTTGCCTTTTGGTACCCTTGATGTACCGTTTCTACACTTGCTGTGCCCTTTTCATAACCCTTATACCCTAGTTGTACCGTTCTACCTTTGCAGCACTTGTTTATCCGTGGTGTACTCATTTTATCCTTTTTTTTAATCGCTGGTAACCTGGTTGTTACCGATAAGTCTGTCCCCTCGACGTACCCACTGTACCCTTGACGCACTGAATGTACCGCGGTGTGTACCTGTTGTACCCTTGATGTGTATTCCTGCCTTTGAGCTCTAGTTAAGTCTTCGATCGTATTTTAGACTTTAATAATAATAACCGCTACAATGTTAGGACTTTTGAATGGCGCTCTTTAAAATCATGGGCCTCCACAGAACGTTCTTATATCAAGTAAGGGAAGGTTTGAAGGACGAAGTGCTTTCAAGGCACGTTTAAAGGCACTAAGGCACTCATACTTATGGGGGGGGGGAGCCTTCAAGTATCCTCTCTTTGACCGGGGTCAAAGAAAGGATCCTTGACTATTAAACACCGTATGTAGTCAGAAGAAAATGAATGACCCACAATGAAGAATCAAAACGAGAAATTTTTGTCTCGTTTTCCTTTGGGATGATTAAAATATGACTCTTTTTTTTTCTTTTTTTTAAATAGGCGATGGGTGTTACTCAAGGTGAGTTGTTAGGGCCCCCTCATTATTTACTTCTTGTTTGAGGTTTTTTATTTTCACATTATATGTATATGCCCTTTTTAGTTATTATAAGTTATTATGTGGGACGGTCGGTCGGATGTTAACCATTTTACTTTTCAATGAGTTTTTGAAAGTTTTGAAGGTCAGATGATATGTTTGTTAATTAATTTTTTTAAATTATTGAAATAATTGACATTATCTTAAATATCCTAGTCGATTTCAAATTCATTTCAAAGTAGGAGGAAGTGAATTATAAGTAAATTGTATGGAAGCTCTTTCATCATAGGCCAAAGTTACTACCCTGGTTCAAGAACCAACCTTTTGAGTTCCTTTGAATAAAGTTGTTGGTTTGAAAGCGCCATTCCAGGGACTTAGAGGTTTCCTGATCACATACATTGCGTGTGTAATTCGTGTCATTTGTACATGTGTCTACCGCTACACTGCGTTGAAAGGCTGACGTGGTGTATGTTGTGGGTTTAGCACACATCAGACTATTTCGAGTTGATATTTACGATGGGTCGTAAAGATCGACGCCGTATCACGGCGAGACAAGTTTTGATGAATAATGAACGCAGTGTTGAAGCTCGCACACACATGTACACACAACTATCGAACCACTAACGCTATCTCACTTTATTGGAGTGGATACATGACAAGATTGATACATCAATCCAACGCGTGTGAACGCAGTAAAAAAAAAAACCTCTATTAACATCATTTGGCACCAAATCAACATGATTCTTAAATGTGGGAACTTTTCCTACTTTCTGACACGACGTTTCGTTGCCGTTGATATGTTTTGATTGACAGTTTTTGATGATAATAATAATGGTAATAATCTTCTTGTGTTCCTTTAACCTAACCACGTAAAATGTTTTTGTTTTTTACTTTACATTGCTTAATAAACTAAAATATTCTTTCGCACTTATGTAATGCCTTCATATATAAATTAGGTTGTCACTTAGTACGCGTTTTAAAATGGTTTTTTTTTTCTTAGTGTTTGTTTTTGGTATCTAAATAAAATGATTTTCCTGTGACACTTTTTTTCAGGCCACGGTTTCGATACGCGTTACATCCCTGTCCTCTTTCAGGCTGTAATTATTCTCCGACTCATTCATTCGAGCCTCTATTGCTTATCCGAATCCTCTTCCCCAGCAGGTAGTTATGTCTCGTTACGGTGGATACGGCGTTGGTCTCCCAACGTCACGGTACTGGGTTCGAGCCCGGCATGAGCGGACACAAACGTCAGCGCACGTAGAAATCTGGCTACCGATTGGTGGACGCGCTGTGCTCACCCCATTTTCGGGTAGGTAGATCTTACACATGACCAATTACAACACTGCTTTCTTTCCTCTCCCGTCTTCACAGCACAACACACACACACACATACTCTGTTCCAAGGAATCCTGCCGATGGGTATCGAAATCCACGTACCTCTGACGCGGAACAGATCCTTCTTCCCCGAGGTGACGAAGGCTTCTACCTAAACGCTGTTTGGTGTCAAAACTTAAAACTTCCTGGCACCTCTTCCCAAAGGAGGACCGGCTCCTGGGGCCCTCGGGCCGACCAGCGATTGTCATACTTACCTTTATATAGATTTCATGTCGAGATGCGAAATGTGTATAGCATGACCAATTGCTAAGTTGAAATCCCTGGTTCACGGAGTGAATTAGTGTGATTGAAGTTGGATTAAAGGAACGAATATAATGGAATGTAATGAACGGTGTAGTCATCATGGCAATGTATCACGCACGGGTGGTGTGCCATAAGGGCCGGTGTTAGGGCCGATGCTCTTCTTTCACCCCCCCCCTCCACCAAGTTATTTTCAATCACAAACAGCAGCTCTCAGGAAGGGGTTGTCACGACGTATGGTATTTTTCAAAGGTTCTAGTGAAAGAGGTTCTGGGATAGTCAAGAGGGTCAGGATAGGATGAGGTCAGGGGTGTTTTCAGGTTGGTGGAGGTTGGTTGCAGTGGGATGCAGTCGATGGTGGAGGGGATCTAATCTGTTTTTGTGTTAACCTAGGGTGGGGAGAGGGGAGGGGGGTCCTAACCGTAGGTGTGCTAGGGAAACTTTCATTCGGTGGTCTTAGAGTTGCTTACGATTGGTGGATGTTGGATGGAGGTGAGGCAATTTGGAATAGGGCCTTTTTCGACTGGTTTCGAAGTGGTAAGTGGGTAAAGTAGGTGTGTCTGTGTTTTAGTGTTCTGGTTCGCTGGGTTTGGGGGTAGGTTATCTAGCAATTGGGTGTAGAGGACAGTGGTGGTGATTTTGGGGGTTCGGTGGGTAGGGATAGAGGTGGAGTGGGCGTGCAGAGGGTATGGGTGGCATAGTAGTCTAATAAAGCACTGTGGCTATCATGTTTAGGTGGTACTCGATTGGGAGGGCCTTTGGTCAGCAGATAGGGAAGGGGGAGGGGGGTCTCCAGCCATTTGGGATGCGAAGGCCACTAGTTGACCCTGTATCTTGTGTAGGTGTCTGTTGGGTATGGTTGATGCCCAGGCTGTGGATGCGCAGTTTTGTGTCGTGTGGCTGAATTATGTCTACAAGATTGTCAGAGTGACTTTGTGTTGTCCAACGTTGGTCTCCTGGGATTGTTGAGTTTGGACATGGGTTTCGAGGTGTGTATGTTGAGAGAAGGTCATGTGTGTGTCTAGGGTGGAGTTATGGTTAAATGAGGAAAGTTGGCCCTGGAGCAAGATGTATGGATGACAATTTGATTGTTTTAGATGAAGGGTAAAGAAGGTGGCTGTTAATTTTAGGGTGAAGGTGGATATTATTCTGTTAAGCATGAACCAATTTGGGAGGAGTTGTAGGTACCAGTTTCTTGTGGCTGTGCGGATGTTAGTGGATTGAGATGTGATGGATAAGGCATCTGCGATGTTTAGTCGCGCCGCTTGGGTAGTTGGGAAGGTAGTGCCTTTCATGAAAAGGTTGAAGACGGTGAGGGAGAGGATTGACCCTTAGGTGACTCTATCGGGAAGCCTTTTCATTTTGGAGTGTGATCTGTGTTTGGAGATGACTTGGTTATGTCTGCGAGGAAGAAATTTGCTATCCATTTCTGTCCTTGCGGTAATAGTAACTGCCGCGTTTTTTTATATGATGTGGCGTGAAACGATATCGAAGGCTTTGTTGATGTCTATTGCGGTCATGACTGTGCGGGACGATTTGGTTGAAGCCTTTTAATATTTGTGCCGTTATAGTGATTGTGGCGTTTTTACCTGCGACGAAGCGCCAGGTCTAGGCGTCGCTTTTTTCAGGAGAAGTAAAGTTCAATTGTACCCATTTAGAGCCATGAAATGGCCCATATGACCATCAAGCATAGGGTTATTCAGCCTAGAGATTTAAAATCTGCCATCGGATTTGGCGCTGGGTGGCGCCATCTAGTGGCAGAAGCCTCATTTAGCCATTCAAAGGCATTTGTAAGTGATTTGAACCATGGGAAACCATCAATGCAATAACCATTTACCATCTTATGACAAAATGCCGCAAGTCATTAGAGGGACTTTTCCTCTTGTTTTTCTGAGGCAGTGTTGTGTGTGTGTGAAGAGTATAGTGGGCTTGATTCGTTGAAGAAATGTTCCCTAAGAAGAGGCTAGGGAGTTATGAGAGTGGCGCCAGGTTTAGCAAAGGTCTGCGGGATATTGTTTGGAGGAACGAAGTGGGATCTACATGTGAATGATGTTTTATGCAGTTTTGTTGACCTTTATGGCAAATGATTGAGTTTAATGATGTAGTCGTTTTTAGGAGCGTTTCTGTGTGTCTCGTAGTTTGAGAATTGGTTGTCCTTGTGTATAAAAGGGAGTAAGCGGTGGTGTGTTATGTGTACATTATGCCTTAGTCTAGTGTAGTTGTAGAAACCTTTTAGGTGTGGTTGGGGAAGTAAGTGGGATTCCTGAATTAGAGCAAAGCGGATGATGTAGGTGTTTAGTATTTTAGTCATTTTTGCTGCTCGTTTCTGATGCCGTTGGTGTTAAATTGGAGAATATTGAGGGATTGGATTGGATACGGGAAATGTGTGTTGAGTAAATGTATGGATAGTTGTGAATGGAGTGTAAGTTTTATTAAAAGTGTAATTGTTTAGTAGTATGATAACAAATTTGTGGGGATAAGGCAAAAGTTTAGTGGAAAGTGATGAAGCCAGACTGAACCTTCAAACCGATTTAAACAAGCTTGTGGAGCGGGCAATTAAGTGGCAAATGAACTTCAATATTGAAAAATGGAGATATTTTGAAATTGGATCTAGAAATCGAGAATATGTTTACATGTTTAGATCGATGTTCTTCAGAATGTGAAGAGAAAGATGTCATGTTGGCAGTGATAAACAAAGACTTAAAGTTTATTGTCTTTGGTGAGATTCGTGTGGGGAAGAGTCGTTGGGTGTGTGATGTGTGACTTTTTAGTGTTCGCCAGAGTTGGGCGCTGTTTGTTTTGTGGTTGATTGTTTGGATGTAGTGTTTCGTGTAGATGAAGGTATTGATTCATCCGTTACAGTCGTGGATTTTTCCAGTTGTTGGGTCCTTTATTTCTTTTGTGAGGTTGTCTATCTCCGGTGTGAAGTTGGGATTGAAGTGTTTTCTATCTTCAACCGCAGCAACCTTAACCAAGCTACACCTAGCGCCCCATTTAGGATGAGAAAGGGTATAAGAGGGCGGACGCAGGCAGAAGAGGAAAATCGAAAAATTCTTGGCTCTAAAAGGGTCCTTGCCATCTTTCGTTCCTCTCCTTTTCGTCATTTCCATACCCATAATTAGACCACCATCACCGCAAAACAATCCACCCTCACATCACCCTTCCACTCCTTCAATCTTTGGCTCCCTAAACAGCCAAATCACACTCAACAAGGCATCAAAAAAGACCTCCTCCACCGAAAGAATTAGATAATCGAGACGGGAACTAATTCAAGTTCTCAGAAATCTTGAAGAATTAGAATTGGATAATCGAGACGGGAACTAATTGAAGTTTTCAAAAATCTTTAAGACTTAGAATTGGATAATCGAGACGAGCACTAATTCAAGTTTTAAGAAATCTTGAAGACTTAGAATTGGATAATAGAGACGGAACTAATTCAAGTTTTCAGAAATATTGAAGAATAAGAATTGGATAATCGAGACGGGAACTCATTCAAGTTCTCAGAAATCTTGAAGACTTGGAATTGGATAATCGAGACGGGAACTAATTCAAGTTTTCAAAAATCTTGAAGACTTAGAATTGGATAATAGAGACGGGAACTAATTTAAGTTTTCAGAAATCTTGAAGAATTAGAATTGGATAAGCGAGACGGGAACTAATTCAAGTTTTCAGAAATCTTGAAGACTTAGAATTAGATAATCGAGACGGGAACTAATTCAAGTTTTCAGAAATCTTGAAGAATTAGGATTGGATAAGCGAGACGGGAACTAATTCAAGTTTTCAGAAATCTTGGAGAATTTCCACACAAATTGTAGTGAATTACAGAATTGAGATTATGGGTATCTAATGGCCTGCCCGGATTGGTTAATATCATCTAATTCGTTCGAGAATCCTATTAATGACCAATTCAATTGGCTAAATATTGAGTAATGGAACCAATCTTGAAGTGAGTTTCTTTGTCAACCCAATTTTCTTATCTTATAACCACTCAAGTTGTTCCATCCTTAGTTCAGCGTCCTCGGTGAACTCCACCGACATGGACAGGGTTCTCCCAGATATGCTACACTGCCAAGATCTATGCATTTTGTGTAAGGTGTGTTAGTGTTTGGCATGTTGCAAATTTGTGTTGAGCCGTGTGTGGGTCCTGATGGGCAGCGGATGCAGATGTCTGAGTCGCTCAGGTAGGTGCGTGGCTTGTGCATACTTTTGGCTTGTAACCGCACCGATGCTTTCCGGGCGCGACTTATTTATAACGAGGGGGAGGGAGTCTTGTTTGATGCTTCGTTGAATGTGATTTAGATGGTTAGGGAGCCAAAGATTGAACGACTGGAAGGGTGATGTGAGGGAGGATTGTTTTGTGGGGATGATGGCCTAATTATTAATTATGGGGGTGGAAATGACGTAAAAGAGAAGAATGAAAGATGGCGTCCCTCTTCCCACCCCAAAGGGGGGGGAGTGTAGCTTGGTTATGGTTGCTGCGGTTGACATCTGGAAGATTGCGTGCCCTCCCGGCCCCAACAACCGCATCTTCACCTCAGGGTCCCAACACTTGTACCTTGAGGTTTTGGCCCCAATACCCGAAGCTTGCCCTCCCCACCATAACAGCTGCAGGAGGATCTGCTGCTATCTTCCACACATGTTCACTTTATCTTCACGTTCTTTACAGCTTTCTCCTTACATCATAACACCTTTAGTTGACTCCAATTCCATTTTTACTTCCCAACAATTCACTCTCGGCTTCACTTAATTACACGGCTGCACTGTCTATTCTACGCTCCCTCTTTACGCCCGAACCCCCGCAGCACAAAACCGAGTAGAAAGAAACAGCAGCAGAATGAGGACGAAGGTGAAATAAGGAATAAACAAGCTCGCGAATCAATAATAAATATACATATCCCCACTTGATTGATAAATTTTCTATACTTCATCTTCCTTTCTTTTAAACACTCGTACCCAGCTTCATTCCAGCGTCTTTGTAAAATGTATGAAATTGGCGACCAGACGCAAGATACTTGGCTCTGGAGGGTCCAGAAATTGAAGTCGGGGGGCGGGGGCTGAAGCTCATTAGGAAGTCATCATAAATTCCTCTTCTTGCGCCTTCTTTCACACTATCTCCCCTTAACGAGTGTGAAGGACGCTCGTTGTTAATTATTCTCGTTACGATACAAAACCGGATTGAATTCGCAAGAATTAAAAATGATAAGGCAGAATAAAATTTGGAGAGGGGGGGGGCAGACAGGGCGAGACTTAGAAATGAATGGAAATCTTAGATTTGTCTTTTTTAAAGCGAATTTTTTATTAGGAAAAAGGTATTTGTGTAAGCCAACGAAGGCTCGGGTATTTAGTGAAGTATGTAGTAAACAAACAGAAGTAAATGATGAGAAAGTACTGGAAGAGTGAAGATTTTTTAAAAAAAAGAGCAAAATCTGGGATTTCTGTCTGTAAAAGTGGAATTTTCTTTAACTAAGAAAAATAAAATGTGTAATCCCACGAAGACGTGCTTATTAATGGGGATGTAGTAGGTAGAGAAAAAGATCTGGAAGAGTGGAAAAGATTAGATGTAGAAGTATCGTTCATAGCAGATTACCTCAACTTTAAAATCTGGGGCCAGTAAGGCATTTAAAAATACGAAGTTGAAGGCCCTAGAATAAGATAAAATGGCACTAAGTGAAGAATGAGGAGAAGGAAGATAACGGAAGATAATAAATTAATATAAAGGTAAAAGAAGGAGATACCTATTTAAGACTTCGACTAAAATCTCTTCCTAACAAATTGTAGTTGGCGCGCATCAACGCCAGTTACGATGAAAATTATTATTATAATACCAAACCACAAGAATTTAAAATTCATTGACCGAAAAAGTAAATTTTCAGGCTAAAAATTGTTACTTTAAAGCGAAAACTAACGAAGGAATCTCACGCAGAAAGTTTGTACAGAGAAATACAATAGCGGTCGTAATGATTCTGACACTTGGGTTTCCATCGCAAAAATTACAGCAGCTTCAAACCAAATAATGGTAAGTAATAAATGATAAATCACACGTATAAAATAACTATGGTTATGAGTTGTACATGTACATTGTACATGTTAGGATGAATGAAACTGCAAGTTATGTGAAAAATAGCATTTTTTCCCCAAAATATGGTCGTCAAAACGATCCGGACAACGTAATTCTATTACTTCTATCTTTGAGACAACCAACTAATTTAGGGTAGTAACTTACTTCCATGAATTTTTATCCCTTTCACTCATTACCTTGTCAAGTTCCGAGTAGCAAACAAGCCTAGGGGACCCACTAAACCTGCTTATATCTAGGAGCTAATTGTTAAGTTACGTCAGAAGGACCCTCAGAGTCATAGCTGAAAGGGTTAAACGCCCCCAAAGTGTCATATATAATATTATATCACGTGACGATTTAAGAGCCTCGTGTATCAGTGGAATTTCTAATGGTTGGCATAGGAAAACGTCAAAGAGAGATGAACAGGTCATCGTCCGTATCTCAAAAAAGGACCGATACAAGACAGCAGCCAGGATTTCCGAGAAGTAAATGAAACTATTGGCATTAGTGTCTCCAGGAAGATTGCATCAAGCCGCCTGACGGAAAGATCTTTAAAATCTCACACACCAGCAGTCAAACCATTGATCAGCCCTAAGAACAAGAAAGCTAGATTATCCTTCGCCACTAAGTACCTTGAATGAACAGAAGGTACACTTCAGTGATGAATCAAAGTACAATTTGTATGGTTCAGTTGGCAGGAGGTTCGTCTGTTGAAGTCATGCGAAAGATATTACCGTGAACTGCGTGAAGATCAGCGTCAAGTTTGGTGGAGGATGCGTTATGGTGTGGGGCATAATTTCGGCGGAAGGTATTGGCCCACTTGTCCGCTTGCAGGGCAGATTGAATGCTGACCTGTATAAAGAACTTCTGCAAGCACATGTTGTGCCCCATATTAGAACTGCTTCTGCCCAACCTGCCATTTTTTATGCAAGATAATGCCACATGGCATAGTTGGTGAAGAATTTCCTGGAGCAAGAGCAAGTAAGTGTCATGGACTGCCCAGTTTAGAGCCCGGACTTCCTCAATCCAATTAAGAATTTGTGGGAGACGCTCGGAGAGAAGTAAGGAGAGAAATCCAAGCACTGGCGAAGAACTTTCGGAAATATTACAAGAGGAATGGAGGAAAATAACAACGGAAGAATGCATTAGGGTAGTGCGTTCCTGTGGCAGAAGATGTATGTGCATAATTGATAGTAAAGGTCAAGACACACCAAACACTAATATAGTGCAACAAACGAAATTTATTTGTTGAGTAACTAATATCATTGTAAATTCCCATCTACGTCTGTTGTGTTATCTGTCCAGATCATTTTGACCACTATATTTTTGGACTAAAAATTCTCTTTTGCACGTAACTTCAGTTTCATCCATCATAACATGTACAATGTACATGTAAAACTTTCAGCCATGTTCTTTTTTTATCTGTAATTTATCATGAATTACCTACCCTTATCTAGTTTGAAGCTACCATAAGTTTTGTGATGAAAACCCAAGTGTCCGAATCACTATTGCCGGTACTGTATGTCAAAAAAGTTGCGAAGGTAATGAAGGTAATAATGTGTAGAAGATTTATAGCCGCAAATCCTCTCGTAGCCACTGGGGCCGAGAGGGTACGCAATTGCAAGCGTTGGAGCCCAGCAGGCATGCAAATGATAGAGTTGAGGCCTGGAGGGCACGTAACTGAGGGAGTTTTGGCTTGGGATGGCACGCAAAAGTTCGTATAAATAAAATCAACGATTGATAAGTTCGAATTCATTACCTCTTTTATAAAAAAAAAGAATAAAATGAGTAAGTATCAAGGGAAGTAAACCAAACCTTTAGAAAAATGTTTCAGACATGATCCTGCGCAATTCTGGCTTTTTATTAGCATAGATCGGATTATCGTGATATCTGGATATATCGGAGGAGGAATGCATTGGCGCGTGATCTTTTACACACATTTGCATATACACAGATAATTCAATGCCATCTTTCACAATACAAGAATAGCGAAAATGTTTGACGAAGAAGATTTGTCTTTTTTCACTTGATATGCTGAGACTTGCAAATATACATAGTTGAAAATCCTTAGGGATAAATTCATAATAAAATGCTAATGGTACTCGAGGAGTGAAACGTAATCTCTCTTTTGTGGAGTACAGCCCTTGAACCTCTCAACTTCATCTTATTTCAGCTACTCATTCTGTTTCTTCTATTCTTTGTAAGCGTCATTGCCTTCTAATCCAGTTTGAGGGAAGGGGGAACCCCGCTGGTGTGTTTTATTAATAGTAAATCGATAATATTAGAGAATTACTGTAACTACGATCATAGTATCTTCCATTCTGTTTCTTCTATTCTTTGTCAGCGTCATTGCCTTCTAATCCAGTTTGAGGGAAGGGGGAACCCCGCTGGTGTGTTTTATTAATAGTAAATCGATAATATTAGAGAATTACTGTAACTACGATCATAGTATCTTCCATAGCAGCCCCAAAGCGAATTTAATGAAGATGGACCCAAAATATTTCCTGCGGAACCTCACTCCTTTGAAAACACAAATGCGCGATCTGGCCTCTTTTAGAGACTCGCCTGCAATGGGCGTGAGAGAAAGATTAAAAGCGAATATGCTTAACACGAATTTACATAAGCTTTGAAGAACGAAATCCAACAATCTAAGAGTACTCCACACGAGTAACCGAACCTGCTCAACCCGATTCCCTTTCAGAAGATCCTCACCATCTAGTTAAGCCTAAAGGACGTGTCTTTGAAAAAGAGGAAGCTTTTATAGAATATTGTTGAGTGGATAGCTCACCCTTCAACACTCTTGAAATAGAGAGTGGTGGGGGGGATGCATTTGAACTGTGTGTTCCATTCATTTTCCTCGAAGAATGTCAAGCAGGTGAGAAGGGGGTGGGGGGAGCTAGCATCCTCGAGTAACCCTCTGACGAAGGTACATTCGAAGAGACAAGTTTTCCTTCAATAACTAATAAAATATAAAGGTATCGTCCAAGTAGCAATTTTCATGCCAGGTCTTCAAAATGATTGCAATATATTTCTAGACTTGAATACAATCAGACCTTAACGGTAAATTTGAGTTAAACATGACGGTCTCACTCCTGTGATAAAATTGAGCCATCAACTTTTCCAATTTCTGTCTCTATTTCAATTTATAACACTACACAATTCTCTCTCACACAAACACATACACACACACATATACATATATATATATATATATATATATATATATATATATATATATATATATATATATATATATATATATATATATATATATATATATATATATATATATATATTGATGAGGATTGCTTCTAGGAAGCCTGAATTTAATTTTTAACAAATATCCCAAGACAAGGAAAATTGCTGCCGACTTTTTTATTTGTTTAGTGGCGACGTTTCAACCATAATACGGTCATCTTCTTAGGTCTATATTGTATACTAGAGCACAATTCTAAAAGTACAAATATAACTGATAGTTTTAGCTTTCAATGGGAAAAATTAGAGTTTAAATAATTTCTAAAATTATAGTTTAGACTTATAGTAAAAAGACAGGTTTTTAAAATATTTAAAATTAATTAGTGACTGCAAAAAATTATTTAAATTTCCTAAGTAGGATTATTAGTTTAATATTTATAGAGAACTATTAAAAAAAAATTATTATTAAACGACATACTAAGGACTATTAACTTTCAAAAGCAACAATTTAATGAAAAATCAAAATATCAATTATCCAGAAAACTGGTTCTATTAAAAACACCAACATAGCATTAGATCGGGTTAAACGATGTTCCAGGTTTACCTGACAAATGCCAAGATGAGATCCGCAGCTCAAAAACCTAAATAATTTAGTTAAGTAGGAGGGGAACTGACGACAAATCCATATTTAAGTCTGGGTTGAGCTTTTTTATATATATAATGTTTCGAAGATTCGAGGTGTAATTGGGCATTTGTGTGAATTTAAAATTTCAAAATCTTTTCTAGAGATATCACTTTTACATTTCATTGCATGATCTCTGATCGCTGAATTTTCTTTAGTTTGAGGTATTTTGCCTGTTCCATTACTTATGCCATGGGAACACTTAGGACATTTAAGTAAGTATATTATTGAACTCCTAAGACTCTTTGGAACCGGATCCTTTATTTTAAAGAAAGTTTTCATATTTATTTTGTTTATAAGGGCAATTTTAAATTTTATTTGACAAAAATATCTCTTTAACAATGCGTGTAATTTTCGGTTAAGGACTTTATTATAAATACCCAGCTCTGGCATAATCGAGTAATGTCTGTCTTTTGCCACCGTTATTTCTGGGTGACAAGGTTGGTAAACAGTCACGAGAGGAAACAGTGACTGTGAGAAGAGCTCCTTCCGAGGGCTTGAGGAAGAGATTAGTTAGCCATAACATTGCCTTCTTAACCGCATAATTACAATTGCGTTATTGCAAAATAATTCTCGATGTATATATATATATATATATATATATATATATATATATATATATATATATATATATATATATATATATATATATATATATATATATATATATAAATATGTGTGTGTGTATGTGTGTAAAATAATGAAGAGCAGGAAGTGATTGGAAAAATAAGACTTTTTATTTGGCTATTGACAATTTTCTAATTGTTTGTTTTTAAGCGATGGTGCTGTCAAGATAACTTCATGTTATGATTGATTGGTAACTATGTGATTTGCTTTTTGGTTTAGGACTTTTGCAGTCGCCTTAAGTTTGTTTTTTACATAAAGATTTAATGACTTGATTTTGAGTCTTTATTAAAGCACAATTATTAATCGAGTGAGACTTGATGAGGAGATTTGATTGTTTGAAGAATATTTCCTCATCAATGGACAGGGGGCAAGTGGAGACTGAAAATATATGGTGTAGTTCCTTATTGTGTCTTTTTGCTGGTATGTAGTTGGTATGTAGATATTTTTTCTCCTATGAAGTTAATGTTCTTCTGGTCTTTAATACCATCTAATTCCTTGGTGAAATGTTTTTTACTGGCACTTAAGACTTGTGATGTTCGCTGTCAAATACATTTTCACTATTATCATCTCCTCCATACGAGTTTTTCCTTTGTTTGTCTGAACCAGAATTCTTCCTCTTCTATCACTGGCTCATTTTTTCTTAACCAATTTTTCCATCATCCTCCAATATCAGAAATTTAATATTTAAATAGATATTCAATTCAAATGGGAATCTAAATTGAACAGCCTGTGAATAAATAAGTTATGATGCAACTACATAAAACATTTACATCGACATCTATATAGAGAACAACAAAGAGATAAATTTTGCAATAATAGAGAATTTCGTCTATGGTTTGTTTGTGGTTTGATACCATGGTTCTTCAATAGTTTCACCGAGGAACTTTTCAGAGAAATTCTGATATAACCAAATATACAGAACGAAAATAGATATGTTTTGGTAACTATGACTAAGAAAAGTTTAGAAAAATAAAGTTGGGATAAACGCAGGAAGAATTAGGTTAAATGAGTGAAGGTCGAAAAGATCAAAATGCATCGCGCAATTACCATCCCAACTCCATTGGAAAGCGAGGAATGAGCATGATTGTACATATTCATAACACCTCTGAGTAGAATGGTAGAAAAAGACAACTAAGAAAACATTGATACCATGAACATCCTTGAGAATACATCTTCCTGGATGTATTTTCTAGGATGTATTCTCTGGATGTCTTCTCTATCTAGCAACCATTGAACTCCACATAAGCCTCAGATTATCCTTGGCAACAGTCTCCAACCGCATGATGGACTTGTTTAAGCAGTTTTGAGGTCTGGCGCCGAATCCCAAAGGAGTTAAAGAACGATACGACCCTGGTTATTTGTGAAGGCCGAGAGAAAGGGTTAATATGTTGATTCATAATAATAACAATAGTATAGAAGGGGAGTGTTCTGTCGATTGTGCCGTTTGCCCTAAGCAATGTTTGGGCGAGTAGGTAAATCATTTAGTGTACGCTTGACCCAACATAAATACAATATTATAATAGGTGAAAGTAATAGTGCTTTCGTTGTCCATTTATCTGAAAATAGTCACTCTATCAATTGGAATTCGGCTAAATCTATTTACATATCTAATGACTTTGTTCAAAGAGATATTGTCGAATGCTCATTCATTAATTCCTGCCCTAATTTTAATATTTCCCCCGGTCTCTTCAAACTGGACGCTGTAATTAAAAGGCTTATCTGTAACGAAATTGTCCATTTTAAATCTTAGCCGTTTGATTTACTAAATTAGTTATGTTCTTTTGTATATTTCACCAATGTATTTATAATTGCATTTGTATGTATGTACTCATAGCTTTGTGACCTAAATTTCTACATTCTTTTCTCACAGTTGGAAGTTCCGGAAGTAGACCTTATCTATATGTCTTTACCCTTCGTATCCGGTATTTAATCCCGTCTTTAATAACATTTCTATATTCTGTTTCTTCGCTGTACATAGGTGGGGCACCACTCTGTTGTCTCTTATATATACCACCTCTGTTAAGCAATTCGTTATTCTTTCAGAATGAACTGATCAAGTTCGAAAGTACTTGGAATCCGCCTTTCATTTTCCTGTGGGATTTATATATATATATTATTTATATATATTATTGTGTCCCAGAATAAGGCAGCCGAACTTTAAGTCAATTTGAAGTTCGGTTGCCTTTTTTTTCTGGGACATATTGTGTATATGGTGCGCCGTCTATTCAAGCAGACATCTTTAGAAAACTATAATTGCTACAAACTTGATCATCTCTCGAGTTCAGCCCAAATATGACAGCTTCTAATCCGAGACATGAAAAAAAAGCGCACCGATCTCGCCGCCTTAACTACCGCCTTAACCACCATCCACAGCGATTTGGAGATTGCCACCTTGAACGTAGCCGAGTCCCTCTTGTTCAAACTTATAAAGAACTACTAAATTCCGGAGTGAACGTGTCATCCATATAGCTTAGATGAAGAATCATTATCAGTTTACATACGTGATCAACGACGACCTCAACAAGTCGATAAGGACGCGGTTATTAAGCCCTAGATCGATTGGGTGGGCATAAGTGTTACACATTGGTATCCTCGAGTTCGAGGATCACTTGAAGAAAAGTCACTGGCGAAAAACTCTCTGTTAGCTGTGAGTCTAATGCTTGAACGGCATACACTAGGCATGGAAATTCTTAGACAGACGACTCTGGGTATCGGATATTTCACCTCAGCCTGCGTTTCTCCTCTCCACTATCTCTTCTTGCTGCTTCGACGGCTTCAGTACCCTCCATTCGTCCCTATCTTTGGCAATGTTCTACCCGTCTTTTTTGTGGGATGTCGGCTAAAATGAGTTGTTGCTTCAGCGTTTCGTGAGGCTCCTTTGCCGTGTTTACTCTGGTTAGAAGACGGGTTTTGGTATTCGAGCGTCTTCTAATAGTGACAGGTATCCTGCTCAGCAGGGGTGTCAATGTAGAAGTAGGACCTCAATGCTAAGTACTTTGGCAAACTCTAAGGCTCTATTTTTGGCCACGTATTTTTGTCGTTTAATCTCCATGGTTCCAAAAAAGCCACCTTGGTAAAATCGCTCCAAAAGCTGCACTTTTTTCTCGGAACAGAACTCAGGATTTCGGTTAATTAAGGCGGGTAGTGACAATTGCGACCTCTGCATCTTTGCTTCCAAGTGGCGCAGAAAGTGGTTCTTCTGGCTTGGCCGGGGCGGTTGTCGACATCTTTGGGTATTTGACATCGTTGGAAACGACGTTCCTGAGGTATGTGAAGTGTTCAACTGTGTTGAGCGTTATTCCGTCAATGCCGATGGGTTGGGGATTGTAGATTTCATGTGGTGGTTGCTGGTGTAGCACTCTTTCATGCAAGCTGTTTGTAAGACCCAAAGCCGTTGATATGTAAGCAGTGGTTGACGTCGCCTGGAGTGCTTCTTTGTCGTGGGCGCAAAAAAAATATAATCTGCCTTTGTCTGTAAAATCCAGGATCAGCTCTTAAAAGTCTTTGTGTGAGCGATGTTTTCGGAGGTTGAATACACTTTTAATTAGTGAGAATATTTAATTCATATATACAAAGTGGTAAAAAAGGTAGCATTCTTAAATTTTAACGCCACCTTAACAATTACCTCTAAGAGCTGGGAATAAACACCAGAATAAAGTTTTAGAATAAAAGATTCAATATGACTCCCATCCTAATCTACAACGGCTCGCAATCGGACTCTATAATTGTTTCAATAAACACTCGTTGAAGACTTTCCCAAACAGCCTCACTTCATCCCCGAAGATGAAGCACGTTTTTAATTTTCTCACCACGTTAGACTTTTTGTCCTAATAATGACCTCAGACAAAAGGCAATGATGGGATTATGACGACGATTGCTCGGTGAGGCTCCAGTTTTCTGGTTCGATGATACTGGGAGCTCAGAGCGAAGTTACTGTTTCTTGGCAGTGTGAGAAGGGATACCGGTCTCTCATAAAGACAAAGTCATTTGTATTTTTTTTTTTCAGGGAGCGTTTGAGACACGCTAGTTTTTTTAGATTATTTTTCTTCTACGGGGGATAAAAGTAACGGTTTTGTTCTTAGATGATGGAGTCAAAATCGATATTAGTGGGGAGTAAAGTAGTTTAAAAAACTCCATATATAAATTAGAGACGGCAGGAGATAATCAATTTCTCATAGCTAAACCAAACTTTTGAGTGTAAAATTTGCCATAAAAAACTTACAATTTTCGGTGCACATTTGGAGATGAGGTCAATAGAAATATTAACAGGTAAAGGAATATCAGCGTTACGTAATTTAACAATAAGGAAGGGCAAAAGATCGTCAACCGGCACTTTATTAAAAAGGGAACATACACCAAAACTAACAAGAGAGAAATTATTAGAATGGAGTTAAGTTTATCAATAAGCTCGTAAGTATTTTAAATGAGATTGAGAAATAGTACCAACGAGGATAAAGAATAAGAAACTGAGCCTACAGAACTAATAATAGCATGCATAGGATTATTAGTCTTATGAGTTTTAACAAGACCATATAAGTATGGCAGAGAGGCGTTACGGCAATTAAGTCGGGAATAGACACTGAGTTTATTCTGTCGATTGCGCAGTTTGCCCTAAGCGATACTTGTTTGTTTGATCCAACACAAATACAATATATATATATATATATATATATATATATATATATATATATATATATATATATATATATATATATATATATATATATATATATATATATATATATATATATATATATATATATATATATATATATATATATATATATATATATTAGTGCAGATCGGTAGCAGTCTTTTTTGTATGCAAATTTTGTTAAAGACTATGGTATATTTCGCCTTGATCAATTTCCTTTGGCAACTTTCTATTCTTCTTACTGTCTTTTTTAGTCCATCTTGTAGATCATTTGTCCTATGTTCATATCTCCTTTTAATAAATGCGTTTGGTAAAAAACAAACTTAAATTGCTGTTATGGTATATGATAGTGAAACTACTAAATACAAGCATAGAATTTATTTACAAGACTAATTTCGATATGAAGTTTACCATACCCTCTTCAGTCTATGAGAATGGAATGAACAACACAGGTTAGTAAATATCTCAAAATCCCAGCAAAAGAAAAAAAAAACCCGGAGAAAAAAGTCATTAATCAGGAGGTGTGGTTCTAAGATCATTAACTAAATTCTACAATCAGGTTCTAGGAAGAGGAGCTACATTTAAATTGACCATCCGAAAGATTAAAATTGGGAATTTCTCCTATTAGTATCGATTCTACTATTTTTCTTTTACGGAAATCTTTACAATTATATATAATTTGAGCCTTTGAATAATCTATTTGGTGGTTGTAATTCCTTCGCCTGACATCACCTCTGTGTTTATATCGAAACTAATCTCGTAAATAAATTCTATCCTTCTATTCAGCAGTTTCACTATCATATATATATATATATATATATATATATATATATATATGAGAAGTGATACACAGGAAACAAGAGAGAAGCGATACTACTGGAGGTGGCCCCGAGAAGAAAAGTAAAGAGAAAAAAAACACATCGCCCGGCAAGGACTCGAACCTTAGACGCATTACACACATTAAGCTGCGATTGGTTTTGATAAAAAGAATAATGGTGATGAATTTTCGGTGACAAATTACCTTATCTGTGACGGTTGAGCCACATCAAAGCCGTGTTTCATATTACAGACTTTAGGCCAATCGCTGATTATAAATTGCATTTGTTTGAGTTATTCTTGGTTCAAGATCTTAATAATGATTAAATTGCAACATTTTGGGGGAAGAGAGATAAGAGGACAGAGGAATTTTACCAAACCTTTTTCCCTTTGTTGTGATCCACAAAATTCAATTACATATATTTTAAGAGGCAATTTGATTAATTCACTCGCACATTTTCACTTTGTTTTTTAAAATTTTGGCGAGTATTTTAATCTGAATTTTTTGAAGGGTTCTTTTGAAAAGAACTTTATTAATTAATATGTCAAAATAAACCTGGGAAAAATTGGAATGATGAAAAATAAACCATGTTGCTAAGGTACATTTAGACCCTCGTTTTCGTCCAAATACGAACACGCACAGGTTAGTGTGGTTGTAAAATTTCGAGGAAAAATGGGTTAAAAAGAACGAACAAAGAGAAAGATAAAAAATATAATAGAAAGGATATTGTTGATAAAAACGGAAACAATTAGACGTAGAATAAAAGAACGAAAACAATATTATGTAAGAACTCAATTTTACGAACTTTCAATCCTTCGATAACGTCGTCGTTAGTCGTCCTATGAACAAAAATGATTCATGATGTGAAGTTCTGCAAAACGAACCCTGATGAGCCGTGGGTTCTCGCTTACACGATCAAGCATAGGAACTCCACGAACAAGTATGTATTTGTATATGAGTGTCTTTATTTGTTTCATAGGATTATTTGAGTTCTTCCCACAGCAATGGTTTGGGTTATCATCCCGTTTATCCGGAAATCATGAGTTATCATCATTCTGTCTATCATTTTTTTAGAGGAAAAACAAAAAAAACAGCCACCAACGGAATTCGACCTCGCGCCCTTCACCTGAAAAACAACTCATTACGACTCAGCCGTGAGCGGGCAATGGTTATAATGACGGTGGAAGTAAATATATATATATATATATATATATATATATATATATATATATATATATCTATATATATATATATATATATTAGATGGGTAGCAGTCTTTCTTGAATGCAAATTTTGTTAAGGACCATTGTATATTTCCGTTATCGAACGATTGAAAGTTCGTAAAATTGAGTTCTTACATAATATTGTTTTCGTTCTTTTATTCTACGTCTAATTGTTTCCGTTTTTATCAACAATATCCTTTCTATTATATTTTTTATCTTTCTCTTTGTTCGTTCTTTTTAACCCATTTTTCCTCGAAATTTTACAACCACACTAACCTGTGCGTGTTCGTATTTGGACGAAAACGAGGGTCTAAATGTACCGTAGCAACATGTTTTTTTTTCATCATTCCAATTTTTGTCATGTTTATTTTGGCAACTTTCTATTCTTCTAACTGTTTTTATTAGTCCATCTTGCAGATGGTAGATAATTTGTCCTATGTTCATCTTTCTTTCTAATAAATGCGTTTGGTAAAAAACAAACTTAAATTGCTAAGCTTTCGATCTATTCGATCATCTTCAGAGCGTCTCTATGTATTCTTTCCTCCTCTACTGATGAAGTATGGTGGAGTCAGAATCTGGTATACTGTATGTGTGTGTGTGTGCGTGTGTTTCGTAATTAAGTTATAGGTTTTGAGAGTATGTTTTGTCACATTTATGACCGTAGGTCGCATTCGAACAAAAACGTGTGAAGAAAACGACTAAAAAAAACAAACCCGAATTCATTTACACCAACTCATCCGAATGGGTGCGAAAGATGAGCGGTTTCGACCACGGTGAGACCCAACCGTATCGGCAGAGAAGATAAATTCAATCAAAGCCATCAAATTGAATTAAAAAGTTTGCCCATTTTGTTGGGTTGGCGTTGGGAGATAGACTGACTTATGTTATGTTTCTATTACACAAAAGAATTCTTAGATGTGTAAGCGGGAGCATAACTGGGTTTATATACGTAATTTGAGGGCATAATGTACAATCCAGGGGGGGTGGGGGTTATAAGGTATTCTCCTGCATTTCGATAGTAAAGGAAATGCACTAGAATCGCTTCTGGTTGCCCGTGATCATCAAAAGACGAGTCGGAAGTCGGGACAGATGGGAATCGGACAAGTGAGTAACGTTGCTGGGGATTAAATCCAGGTAGCATCAGAGAATGAAACGACAGGCGCCACATGACAGTCGCTTGACAGTTGGGTACCCTTTGCTGGGTGTAGGGTATAAGACTGAGGGGATATTTTGGGGTCGGGAGTGTCATTTTTAACGAGAAAATTCACGTAATCCAACGAGGGAGGGAAAATAATTGGAAATGGTGTAATAGAATGCAGATGCAACGTTGCCAAACCTTAATAAGTCTGTCAAAAACGGACTCTCGCTCTGAACACCAAAGTTGAACGAAAATGAAGAAATTATACCTCCTTCCGTGTCTCGGCCACGACACCGCCCTTTGTATGTACGTTTGTGTCTGTAGCTTTGTGCGTGTGACTTACAAGGAACAACTAAAAGACAATGCCAAATGGAGGTTAGATTAAGAAGTTGTTTGCATACTGTTTCCAACTGTAAAGTTGCCCACAAACAAGTTTTTAGCTTAAGTCGAACTCAGCAAGCGCGACTTTAGAAATCAGCCAATCAGTGAAGATAAATTTGAAATTGTAAAACCTGATTGGTTGATTTTCGCTAACTGACAGAATGCGCGCACTCCTCACGAACGATTCGGAACCTATTTTAGGTCATTACTCGTACTTTAGTATTGAACTTGGGACAGCCTGATGTTATTGAATATTGAGAGGGATTTCAGTCAAGCTATTGGGTAATTATTGGTCAACGAGATGACACGTTAAGACCACGGTGCGAGACTAGGCTCGTTGCAAACAAGGAAACAGCGGGTCTTCTGTTGCACAAAGGAATAAACAAATAAATATTCTAAATTATTCAGTTCTAGACAGATAACGCCTAAATAGCCACGACTAACATACAGACGTATCTTCATATTAATGAGAATGAAAGCTCGGAGATTCCGTTGCAGGAACGGTTTCCTCACCAGTGGGTCAGGAGTGATTTTTTTTTATATATTTAATGCGCTCGTTTGGCGACAGCCAGGAGGGGGCATGGACGCCGAAATCATTAGCAAACCTACTTTTAGGCTAATTCAAATTTTTTTTAAATTAAAAAGCAGTGACAACAAGAAACAGACAAGCGACAACAAATAGCAAAAGCTGTAAAAAGGCACGCTCAGGCGCCAGAAGGAGGTATGTTCCTTCAGGGGTCGAACCTGTACTCATCACCACAAAAGCTAAATACAATGGAGGAGATCCGCCTCCAAGAACTCAGCCAGGCTACAGTCGGGAGTGTACGAAACCGTTCCGAATACAAGGGACAAGCAGTAACGACGTCGCTCATCCTGGTCCCGGTACATGTTGTATCCCGTGCGAAGCTCCCCCAGACTGGGACACTCGACAAAAAAGTACCGAATAGTCTGAGGGCCAAAGCAGGCGATAGAGTAAGGTTGCGAGGAAGGCGCTGCATCCCGCGAATGTGTCTGATTCGGAGGCGACAGAAAATGAACTGAAGGCGCCGAGGCATTTGGAGGTAGTATATCCACGGGAAATGTCGGCACGCAAATATAGATTCCCCTCGGCCGTCGCCCATCTTTTTTGCCATACAGAACGAAGGGCTGACTTGATTCTTGCCATGGAGTCAAAGTGAAATGAGAGCCACTGAGTAAAATACTAAGTACAGCATCGACAAGTAGACTGTCTACAGGGGATGTACGGAAGGCATCATTCGCCAAAGGAAACGCAGCGTGAGGGATCGAGTCCATCTTCCGCAATTCACGCTTGGCTGCGGAAGCGTAGAACTCGCATCCGTAGTCTAGCTGAGGAACAGTAAAAAAACAAAACAAATCAGTAGCCCTATCAACACCCCCAAGTGCTGAACGTCACGTAGAGAAGAATGTCAATGGGAGGGGGGGGGGTACAAGAGTCCTAAGGCTGTGAATATGCGCCTCCTAGGTGAAGTGTCGCTAAAAACTAGACCAACACCAAGGAAACCCTACGACTCTACCACATCCAGAAAGCCCTAGTTAAGAACAAGTCCGGTTCGAGGTGGAGCTGTGGATATCGACAGAAGTGCATCGCCTTAGTCTTGATACAAAAAAAAAATCGAGCCCTGTCCACTTCGCCATAGCGAGGGATGCAGTTCAGAATCTGTTAGAGTCGACGCTCCAGAGTAGGCATCTGAGCAGCACCAAAGGAGATCGAAGATCGTCTACGTAGAACGAGAATATCTTCCAGCAGCACCGAGGTGATTCCGTTATGGTTAAAACAAAGAGAGAAACATTGAGGATACTTCCAGAAGTAAATATGTATAAGACAGCAGGTCAAACTTTGATCCTATGGGTTGAGGCTCACACTTCAACTCCATTTTCGCACCCTCAAATGGAAATATTATTGCTCCAGGCGCTTAATACAATTCCTCATCTTTAAAATATTTTGGTTTGAACAGATTTTATCTGGTGTAGAAAATATTTTTGTCTTGATTGACCAAATAAGAGATAGTTGAAGTGGTTGACGGGTTCACCAGTTTAAAGTGCTGGACCCAGTTAACTTTGTTAACTAGAATTGACCTGGAGAACTTTGTTCGACGAAATTGATCAGAAAAACATTGGTTGACTAGATTAACCAGGAAAACTTGGTTCGACAGGTTCACACCGTCAACCTGCTTGACCAGGATGACCCGGTGACCAGGTAAACTTAGCTGACCATGTTGAAAAGTTAATCAACGTGACCTAGTTATAGGTTGACTATGCTTTTCTGGTTAACTTAGTTGAGCAGATGAAGTTGATTGACCACTTGACCCAACTGACTTTTGACAAGTCTACGCGAAACATAAACACCCCGTGCTCCAATCTTGTTATCCATTAAATTTACAACTAAAATGCCTCAAGGAAAGTCCTTAACTGTTTATAAATACAGGGTGCCCCCATCCCACAACGGACTCTCAATTTTCGATAGGCTTCATTTCGTAATGTTTTTGGGACTCACTTTGGGGTTATTCTGTATATTCTGTACTCTAAATTTCTAAATAAAGTTGTTACAGAAAAATCGATTTATTTTTACTATGTTTGTATACATTATATGCTTGGCAATTTTACTCAGTGTATGTTTTTATTTCGACGTGTCTATTCGTGGTCGTGTACATGAAAGGCTTTACCTTATATTGTAAATTCGCCCCTAATTAGCTTAATATTTTTTAAAGACGTTCACGTTCTAATTAATTTTTCACGTGCACAAAAAAGGGTGGGGGAGGCTTTTTAATTTTGGAAATTTATGAGTTGCCAGACACTTTATTACGGAATTAAAGTTACATCGATGTTTATTAATAAAATGGTAAAGGCTTGAATGTCTTGATGCTCCGATTCGCACACGCACACATACATCAGTTCAAGTGAACGTGCTAACCCGATTGTTTCAATCCGGATTTCTTTTATCATCTACGATGGTTTTAAGCCTTTTTATTTTTTTAACTTATATTTGTAACCACTCTTACCCTAATGTGAGGTGGGTGCGCTTCAGCGCCAAATAAATACTACCCGAGTCTTACACACCTTTTAAATTCTTAAGGGGTATAATTGGGTACTAGTTCTACAGTACGTACACGACGTAACGTAGGTTAATTTAGGTGCTTCCCTGCCTAAGAGAAATTTTGAATCTTTATTATACTTTATTCCATCATATTATAAGGATGCTAGCGCGCGCGCGCGTGTGTGTGTATGTGTGTCCGTCTGTGCATTTAAAAAAACAAGTGAAATAATTTCTTTTCTCGCACACCAATTTTGAATGTGTTGTGAATTATAAAAAAAAATCCTTTTCTCTCCAACACTTTCTTAATTTTGCGAGCGAAGCGAAAAAAGGCCGGAGGCCTACCACAAAACGCCAGTAGGGTGGATTTTTGGTAGTGTAGTAATGTTGATCTCGGTTAAGGATCCAATATGGTGGATCCCTAATCAAAATCCTAATTCAATAAGTGAGTCGATGGATAAGTCCATAAGGTCCTTTGTGTTCTGTTTTGTGGTTTATTAACCCCCTAAAAGAAATGTTTTCGTTGGGTTACGCGTTTTTTGGTAAATAAAACCATTACGGTTTCCTAAGGTGAATTTTTCTCTCCCTTTTAAGCTGGAAATTGGTGAGAAAAATGGTCGAAAACGGTCTCCATTTTCCTCCGATATAAAAAAAGTCTTCCCCCAAATGCCAGAAAAAAAACTAAAGTAGGAATTTCTGTAATTTGTCAATTTCGTAGACATCTAAAATTTAATGTTGGTAGGGAGAATTATGGTGCTTTAATAATCATTTTTAATAAAGAAATCTTTATTTTAATTGTCATTATTAATTAAAATTTAATTAATAATAATTAGTAAATGGATATTTAGTCATTATCGCTTTAAGTTTGTTAGAAAGTCAAACGTTTTCACCTCATGTTACGAGTATGTCAGCTTTTCCAGGGACAGGAAATAAAATGGACTTCAGGAGTTCTGAGTTTTTTGACAGAAGGTTCTCTCTTTGATTCCGTACTGGCCCTAGCTCGGATTCGAATCCATACTGGAATCCCCTTCACTTCCTTGTCCCCTGACCCAATTCTAGCGTCATCTGAGAGCGGTTCCTAACAAGTGTCACCTCCGAGACATACGACAACTAGGAGGTCATTGACGATGCCATGCCATACATCTTTAGAACCATCCAAAGCGTTGAGGTCCTTACTTGAGGCTGTTGAAGGGTCGAGTCCTGCTGAGGAGGGTGTCGCAGTGGGGGCAGTGATGATTCGTCCGCAGGAAGTTGACGATACATGATCTACAAACTGAAACAAAGAAAGTCTTAGGTACCACTTTGTCCTATAGTATTTTATGGTATTTCGGTAGGGTTCGGTTGTATGAGTAAGCCAAGATCTCGAATCTCTAATAAATGAAGTGGCGTTACTTTGAATTAATGAAAGGTAATAACAGCGCATAAACTAGAGCCTAAGCAGAAATTCCCACGGGAAGAAAGGTTAATGGTTCTCTCCTACCACCAGTAGGATTAAGGAATTACCAAACACTCACTAGGTATTTAGGCAAAATAAATTCATACAGGTAATTATTTGAGGTATGTTTGTAAAATGTATATTTGTGTGTAAAGCTCTATTTCAACTGTATAGTGTTTAATTTGGGTTTTATGGTTTCAAAATCCTCATACCACCATCGGGCGCGAGGTCGTAAAAGGTCACTAAACCCGAATATGGGTTGCTGGTCCGGGAACCGTCATCCGCGAAAAGTAATTCCGAAACTGCATCAACGTATTTCAGAAAAGAACTGGGTTGTCACAGCCTCGTCTATTTAATCCGAGCGTTGACATACGCTGACCACATAGTGGGTTGGGACGCTGATATGGTAATAATTTAAAACATATTTTTTAGTTTTTCCATTATTTCCCACTTTAGGATAAAAAAGGAATTAATTGGTCTTCTAAAAATAACCACCCAATTGCTTTCACTTTGATAAAAAACAACTTTGACTGTGAGTGCACAGGGTGTAATAGGATATTTGTCACAGTTGGCAACTCTAAATTCCGCGCATGCGTGTTGTCTGGTATCGGTTCTCTCTTCTTTATATCATAGACGACTCAATAGTGCATCGTCTGTGAATAAAACAATACCATGGGTGAATTCAATCCTCCCAAATTTTGGAAAAGGCAAACTGTTCTGCTTGGGATTTCACGATGGTAACTGCAATGCGAAGATGTCCGAGTGCTTGAGTGTCAAGCTGAGGACGGTGCAGAGGAGCTGGAAAGAGTTGGATGAGGTAGGCTGTGATTAAGAGAGTCCGGCGACTTGGAAACCTAACTCTAAGCGCTCAGACACGAGAAGGCCATCATTGACAACGAGCCCGGCAAGTCAATGAGGTCCATAGCCAGGGACAAAGGAGTGTCAGTGTTTTATCAGGCAGTCTGTGTATGAGGACATCTGCTAATACTCATACAAGATGAGAAAGGGCTAGCTTTTGTCGCAGAAGACGAAGGACAAGCAGGATGAACGCGCTGCAAAACTTGCAAACAAACGGAAGTTTCCTCTCAAGCCTGGTATGCTTCGCTTATTCGCTTCTTCTGAGACGAGAAGAATTTCTTCCAGGACCAGTGGTGAACTCGCAAAAGAACCGCTGGTTTCTGTGCCCCCCCCTTCCCCCGATATAAAGAGAGTCGTGAAGACCATGTTTTTGGTTCACATCATGGTGTTTGGGGTGGTCAGTAGCGAGGGCCACGTTATGGCCCCGTTTATCTTCCTGGAGTGCTAGATCTATTGCCTAAGAGAGTTCGTGTTGATCTAGATCCAGGAGGTGTCCGTTGGAAGGCCGTACGTGTGGCAGCGGGACTCTTCACAATGCCACACAAGCAAGAAATCCATCTTGGCTCTCAGACAATTTCTTTGACCCCATCACTCCGAACATCTGGCATCCCAACTCACCAGATTGCAACCCCCTTGACTATCATGCTTGGGGCAGTGTGGTTGAGAGAGAGAGAAAAAAAAAAAGAGAGACCAACAAGTTCCCATGCCCCACCATTGTGAAGCTTAGGTCAGCATGAATACAGTTTTTAACTAGTTAAACAGGAGGGGGAAGATAGCATCGAGAAGGGCTGTAATAGGTTCTGACGCCGGTGGACTCTGTGTTTGAGGCCGACGGCGATTTCATTGAATAAAATGAAGAATACAGCAATCCTTCAAGTCTTTAACATGTCACTTTGGTAAATATCTGTTTAAATGAATTCTGTTATTTTCTTTTATATGGAAGTTAGGTGATAAATTACACATCGCACCCCGTAAATGCTTAACATGAAGAAAATGCATATGTATTCCCTTCTCTATATACTATATGTACATATGTGCGCGCGTGCAAGTGAATTTGAAAGACGGGAATATATTCAGAATAGAAAGAGAAAAAAAATCTACCGTATTTTTCCGCGATTCCTTTGTTCTTTATGGGGTCATTGGGGGTGAGAAGGAATTTCCTAGTCATAATATCACTCTTTCGTGAATTGATCCCAGACATTAAAGATGCCTTACAATTCGCGATTATATCTTCAGCATAAAGTATACGCCGAATAATGAAATTGCACGCCACAAAATAAATATAAGTGCGAAATATATATATATATATATATATATATATATATATATATATATATATATATATATATATATATATATATATATTACACTCCAAAAAGATCAGAACACCTGTATTTCTATTACAGCGTCTTCCATAGGTTTTGCAAGAGAAAATCCAATGTTTCTAAAGTTGGTGTTCGATATCCTACAGGTAAAAAATACATATGTGTAAAGGTTATGGGAATTTGGATGAATAAAACGAAAGTTATTAACAGATAAGGACTTGCAAAGAAAGATTGAAGTGTCCAAAATGATCCGAACGCTTAACTTTCCTCTAGAGAGCTACGACAAGGTTTGCATAGAAATTAACGTTAGTTCGATCTCGTTTACTTTAGGTAATTCTATTGCCAGCTATCAACCAGGAAAAAATGCCTAAGAAGCATCTCTCTGTCTCTGCAATGAATTCCATTGCCAGCTATCAACCAGGAAAAAATGCCTAAGAAGCATCTCTCTGTCTCTGCAATGAATTCCATTGCAGAGACTGTCAAGCTCTCTAAAAGGACAGACCATACTATTCGGTCAACCTATGACAAAACAGGTTTATGCAAAGCTGGTAAATCAACTGGTAGGCTAAGGAAGACCTCAAAATGGGAAGATCGAGCCACTACTCAAATTTTGAAGAAGATTCGTTTCAAGACAGTTGGAGCAATTTATCGAGATATTAGTGAGATTTTGACCATCATCGTCTCCAGACAGACTGCGCCACGTTGGTTGGAGGAAGATCATCTTCACGCTCGCACACCCGCGGCCAAGCTATTGATCAGTCTGAAGATGAAGAAGGCTTGTTTTGCATTCCCCACTGAGCACGTTACATTGACGGATGATCAACGGGACCAATTTGTTCGACAGATTGTCTCTTAATTGTACCAAAAAGAGTGCGAAGTTTGGTGGAGGAGGTATCACGGTATGGGAAGTGATTTCGGTAGAAAGCACTGGGCAACTTTTGCACTTACAGGAAACAGTGAATGCACTTATGTACAAAAAAAAATGCTGCGACATCATGCTTTGGCCCATCTGCGAGCGTCGGAAGACCAACCTACAATTTGTATACATGATAACTCCTCCTGCCCTACCGCCAACTCGGTAAAGACCTTCCTGGATGACGACCACATCACTACTGGCAACTGACCTGAACAGAGTCCAGACATGAATCCCATTGAAAATATTTCCAAGACACTCGGAAAGGTCTAAAGCGAGGAATAAGAAAACAGTTCAAGAACTCTAGGAAATTCTCTAAGGTATTCGAATAGATAAACCTTACTGTGTGTGTCAACAGTTAGTTCATTCCTGTAGTAGAAGATGTTAAAGCATTATTGAGTATAAAGGCCTTCACATTAAATAATAATTACATTAAAAACACCTTCCAAGCCAAGCAAAGCAGAAGTTGAATATGAATGGAATCAAATGAAACGATCTTAAGCAAGAGAGTGGTAAACTTAGAGCAATTAAAACAAATCGCTTTGATTAAATCATGACACCCACAGTAACTAAGAACCTTCCAAATAACATTTTAAAACGAGTTTAATGACCGAGTACAACAATAATATAATTAACTTACAATGTGCAGTTTGGGCAAATATAAATGAGACAGTCATCTACCCAAAATAAAAGACTACGATCAGACTTTTAGAGATAAAGGCAAAATATGATAAGGGATGGAACAATAAAGAAAAAAATCGAATGGACTGAGCTCAACAAGGTCATTGCAAATCTAGAAAATAAATGTTGAAAACAAAGAGATGAAACAACATCAGAGGACAAACAAGGAGACAAAATCACAGAGACAAAAATAGTAAAAGAGTTGAATAATTCTCTCAGGAACTGTATAATAGCTATTGACACCACACACTAGATTCTAATTCTCAATAAATAATGATGAGGTTTTATCAATAAATAAGGCGGAAACTTTGCACGCACTTAAGAGCATGAAAAATGGCAAAGCACCTGGAGAGGATTGGGTAACAATTGATCTTCTAAAGGATATGTGAAATTAGTATTCCATTGGCATAGTCGAACGTTTCTGTTGTACTTCTTTTTTTTAAATGCTACATGATGACCTAAACAACAGCAGACCAATAAATCTCTTATCAGCAACATATAAATTACTTATAAACTTTATAACCAGAATTCCATAAATGGCTGTAATCAAACACGGAAAAGACAAGTGTAAGAAGTAATTATTGTACCTATGATTATCTGAAGACTGTTCCAACATTTATTGCAGACATAATGAATACGTAATAATACCTCTCGATATAGCAAACGTGGATCATAAAAAAGCTTTTGAACAATGAACACCGAGTCAATTCTACGGAAACAAGGAATTGACAAAATCTATATTGGCATAATCTCTTACCCATGCATTCATGCAACATCGTCATTTGGACTGAACTCGGTCAATAATTAAATACAAATAAGAAAAGGGGCGAAAAAGAGGGTGGGAGTCCCATCTCACTTGAAAAATGTTTATAGCAATGCTTGTGGATATTATTAAGACTTTGAGTGAGAAAAAAAGGCAATTTGGTTTAATGGGAAATATTTAAATCACTTTAATGAGATGTATTTCACTTGCTTAGAATCCAGATCGATTACAGTCGATAGATAACATTATTATCACAAACGAGTCGCACAGGTGGACAGGAACTATTCAAAGAAGAAATTGAAGATGTGTTGCAGAAGATAGAGCAATTAGACTTGACAATCCATTTCCAGAGCAGGTACAAGAATAAGTTGACTTAAGACAACTTGTGACTCCTGGTAGGACAGTGGATAAGGAAATCATCAGGACAAATTTAGGCTGAAGAACGGTAGGAAATCTTTGCTCCATCTTCAAAATTGAACTGCCATTATGCTTAAAAGGCAAAGGGATTAATCAAGGCATCTTGATCTATGGAACTGACACTGAACACAAAGAGACTCGAGAAACTGAAGACAACATGTAAGGATTAACTCCCGCAGGGACATTTAAATAAATAAATGGTTAATGACGCAAAAAAGTGAAGGATAATGTAAAAAAGAATAAAATTGTTGCAAGTGGTAATGAACAGGACACATTGCTACTCCAAATAATTAACACGGTGGACAAAAGACATCCTAAACTGGACACCTTTATAAAAGATCTAATTTCTTTGTTATTTAAATATTCCCATAATTCCATTAATATTATTTCCCAATTTACATTATTTTAATATTAAGTTATACCTTTATATATTGATTACAAATGTCGTTAATAAAACATAGCCTTATGTTAACATCTACATGGATGTAAGTTCCCTCCTCTCTTAAGATTAAGAGTGGATCCGTCGAGTCTGTACTTACATGTGTGCAGACAGTCCGTGATGGTGGTGGCGTCCACAAAGTAGCCAAAGCAGAGGACACACACGAAGTGGGGGTTCAGCTCGGTCATGCCGATTTGGATCCCCTTCGAGGAGTTCCCAATAAAGGGAGCGGGCCCCCCTGGAGCCATAGCCGGGCGTTCTGCAAAAGAAGAGAGACAAAATCAGTCACAAATCACAAAAGGGGGAGGGGGAATTGTAGATAGTCCCACATGGTTTTTGCTTATTCATAAGGGGAAACCAACGAGGGCATCTGCCAGAGTTTGTGAGATGAATTTGGTAAAGACGTGACTCCCCTATTCCGCGAGGAGAGCTAATTTCCTCGTGTTGGGGTGTATGGAAACAATTTTCGAGGCCATGAGGCGCTGGTAGAATATATATATATATATATATATATATATATATATATATATATATATCAGGAATATGAAGACCCAGGTGATTACACTAATCATTTATTGGCTGGACGTTTCGGACCTTTACTAGGACCATCTTCAGCGACTATGTCGACTAATGAGAAGGGGAAGGAACATTAATTGATAACAGTTAAAAGAATACATTAAAAAAGCGGAAGAAGGCAAGCTAAAATAATAAAATTGACAATTATTAAAATTAAATTAAAAACACTAATAACAATATGTAGGCCAAACTGGCTTACAACTCAAATGCAGGATCGCGAAGCACTTGGGTTTGTCTCATAAGACTGGTATTCCCATTTCTAAACCTGAAGCCTCTTCCATCAGGCAACATTCAGAGTATCACCATCATCCTCTTAATGCTAATTCATTTACCGTATTATCTTCAGGCTTAACTTCTCTCGATTTGAAAATATTAGTCACTGTATATCAATAAAATAAATCCAAACCTAAATAATTACTCCTCCTCAATTAAACTATTCACAATATAACCAACCAACACTTCAATAGATTAACTAGCCAACCGACCAACCAAACAAATTTCGTTAGTAGTTTTATATGTTTAGTTAGTTGATTTCTCAACTCCCACGATAAAGGTTAGTCACTTTGTTCATTCTGATTTGTTTTCGGGTTATGTGTTGTTTTTTACAATTTAATATAATTGGTTATTTTTTGTTTACTCAAGTAACTTTTGAATATGTGATATTCAAGTCAGTTTATGTAATAATTTCACTATCTATGTATTTTTTTTAAATCAGACTAGATAGTATTATTTAATTCTATATATTGTTATTAGTGTTTTTACTTTAATTTTAATAATTATCAATTTTATTATTTTAACTTGCCTTCATCCGCTTTTTTAGCCATTATTTAATGCAATCTTTTAACTGTTATCAATTAATGTTCCTGACCCTTCTCATTAGTCGACATAGTCGCTGAAGATGGTCCTAGTAAAGGTCCGAAACGTCCGGCCAATAAATGATTGGTGTAATCAGCTGGGTCTTCATATTCCTGCTACATATCAGATTCCCAAGGAACAAATCAATTATATATATATATATATATATATATATATATATATATATATATATATATATATATATATATATATATATATATATATATATATATATATATATATATATATATATCTCGAAAAAATATTGGCAAACTAGCTCTTCATCAAAGCCCTCGGAAAGAGATCTTCTCAAATACACGAGAAAATGACGCTGTCTTAAAAAAGCTTATTTTATGCCTCATCTTCTCGTATATGTGAGAAAAACTCCTTCCGAGGGCTTTGGTGAAGAGCTACTTTGCCAAAAAATAGCCTTTTTAACCGCATATATATATATATATATATATATATATATATATATATATATATATATATATATATATATATATATATATATATATATATATATATACGAGGGGGCGGTCAATAAGTTTTGCGAATCGGTAGGGCAAAACAGAGGAAGGGGGATGGCTGTTTGTGGGGGTGTTAGGACAAGTTATGAAAAGTCAGGACCTGCAGCCGCACGCTATTGCCTCGTCTATTTAAGAAGCAGTAGCTGATGGCAGATCGTCAGTCACAAATTTCTCAACAATGGAGAAGGTTGAGCACCGCGCACTGATCAAATTTTTGACCAAGCAAGGCAAGAATGCAAAAGAGATCCATGAACGCATGGTTGCAGTGTACACCGATACCGCCCCTTCCTATGCAACCATTGCTCGCTGGAATAGAGAGTTCCGCCATGGTCGTGAGTCCCTTGAAGATGACCCCCGTCCAGGACGCCCGTCAGACGTGACCAACGAGGACAATGTGGCCCGTGTCAAGAGGATGATCCTTGAAAATCGACGGGTGAAGGTCGAAGAAATTGAGCGAGAACTTGGAATATCACTAGGAAGTGTTATCAACATCATCCACGACAATTTGGCCATGACCAAATTGTGAAGTTTCTAGGGACCCAACGGGTCCCTAGAAACCTCACGAAACCTCACGCCCCATGATCGACTTCAACGTCGTCAAAGTTCGGAGGAGCTGCTGCTCCTGTACAACCAAGACCCCGCGGGATTCGAGTCACGCATACTGACATGTGATGAAACGTGGGTCCATCACTGGGATCCCGAGACCAAGTTCGAAAGCGTGACCTGCAAGCACAGGAGCTCTTCGACCCCCATCAAGTTTCGGACCCAACCCTCAGCCGGGAAGATCATGGCCACCATCTTCTGGGATTCTGAGGGAGTGTTGATGGTAGACTATGCGCCTCGTGGAAGGACCATCAAAGGCCAATATTACGCCGAGGAACTGGCTGGGTGGAAGAAGTGCATCCGTCAGAAGCGGCGCGGCAAGTTGACACGCGGTGTCCTGCTCCTCCAGGACAATGCCCCTGTCCACAAGGCCAGAGTTGCACAAGCTGCCCTGCGCGAGTGCGGATTAGAGGAGCTCAACCATCCCCCGTTACAGTCCAGATCTGTCCCCTAGCGACTACTTTTTATTCCGCCATCTCAAGGCTGCACTGCGTGGACGCCGGTTTGGGGACGATGAAGATGTCCAGCTCGCCATCCAGGAAGCAGTCGGGAGATTTCTGGTTGTCTGGAATTCGAAGCCTCAGGGACAAGTGGCGCAAGTGCATTGAAGTCGAGGGTAGTTATATTGAAAAATAATAAAACCCTTTTCCTCATATCTCGTTTCCTTATATCCGAATTGCAAAACTTATTGACCGCCCCTCGTATATCCAGCATACCGCAAGAAAGAGAAAAACAGGATAGTTATTTCCTAATTAGAAAAATTTCTTACTGGGGTGGGATTCGAATCAAGCACACTGATGTAGCGAGCATCGCTTTGATCTCAATTAAACGAGGCTTAGACCACTCGGCTACGCGGAAGAAAAAATTATCCGGTTTTTCTGTTTCTTGCCGTATGCTGGATATATATATATATATATATATATATATATATATATATATATATATATATATATATATATATATATATCCAGGATGCTGCCAATCAATTTCTGTCAATTGTTTTCAATTATTGTCAATTTCACTTATTGATCTCCTTGGTAAAGGCTATGTGTATGTTTATGAAAGATGTGTTCACTGTGTATGGTGCACAATGTACACACGTTTTACATGAGTACATATTTTAATTGTAAATATTAACTTGCATGTTTAAGAATATGGCACCATTTAAACAGCAATCATAACAATGCAATATGTTGCTTAATTTGTGTACACCAACTACGTGCACATATCAACTTCCAAGAAGTTCTAAGTTTCTATTATGTTTGTAAATGGTGTATTCCTTCGAGAGATACACCATCTTCACATCAATGCTCTCTGTCAATGCAATGCTTTTTCTTAGTTTAAAGGTGCATAATAATATACTTCATACATTGTGGTCAACGCACATCAATGTTATTAAAATATATTTAGGCAATACAATAATTTATAGGACTATTACTTAAATATGGCATAGTTGTGTAATGTTTATGGGCCATGTTCGTTCTTATGGAGATTTCTTGCCTTCCTGCATCTCCACTTTAAAGGTAACTAGTTTGTTAAACTTGTCCATAATACACCCTACCAATATCTTATTCCTTCCAAACATTCTCTTCTTCCGTCTTACTTTCCCTTCATACTATCCACACCAAACACCACCCATCCTCGTTCGCTACCAGTTTCCTCGGTGCAATCACTCATTTCACCTCCGCTACACATACAGTTCTTTCGCAGCAGCCGCTAAAACGAAGCCTGAAATAAGTGGTCAATAAACGTCCATTTTTATCGCCATCCCGTTACTCCGTCTTCAGGTTCAATCCCCACAGACGTGATTCTGTGAGTCGCCGTTTGTGGGGAAGGGGATGACTAGTTTTGCGGAACGAGTTCCAGACCGTAACAAAACCTTGCGGAACTTCCATTGTCAACACCAGGATTTTGAAACAGATGGGAACGAAAAAAGGAAGAGACGAGATCGTCGTTCACGGTGGTTGGGCGCAAGGATGAGCGAATATTTGGTCGATTAAGTGAGGAAAGGAAGATAACCATCGAGGGCATTTTCTCATTTAATTATAATTCAAAGGTTCTAATTCAGTAAAGAAAGGAAGTAATGCAAACAATGAGGAAGGAATGTAACCATAGAGTGTATTTTGTAAAAAAAAAAAAAAAATGATATTTAACATTTTTAATTGAGGAATCGAACTGATGTAACGAACGAAGGCATTTTTAAATTAAAATTTAAATGTTTTGATTGCGAAAAGAAAAGAAAGAAAATAATGTGACTAACGAAGGCATTTTGAGTTTTATTCGAGATTTGAAGGTTTGATTGCGGAAAGGAGGGAAATAATATGACTAAAGAAGGCATATGGAAATTTAATATTTAAGTTCGTACTTCTGAGACCCAAGTTCGTATTTTGTGCCATTTCCAATATTTGGTGTATGGAAAACTGCAACTTGGTACGTGATGCCAAACTGAACAGTGACTTTGGGGACACGACGAAAACCAAGAAAGGTATTGAAAGATTTCTCGTACGGTGATGAATTTAGAACCAAAATTGGTACATAATTCAACTACTTGGTACTCTCCATGCCCCAACACTCGCACGGCGATCTGTTGCCGTATGTATGACCCACACATTTTCACTTAATTCACCTTCACCATTTTCTTTCCGCATCTCTCCTTAGAAACCTTCATGCGGAGATGCACTCGTTGGTTTTCGCTTTATCAAAAAAGACTTGGAACACAAGAGACCGATAGGCCTCGCAACCCTCCAGGAGATGTACTAATCCTCAAGGAAAGGGTTGCTGTAGGAAAGTATGTTCGTTCTTCCGAGACCCGAATTCGTATGTGAGGGTCGGTGTTCGTTAGTCGGGACATTATTACGAACGAGGCGCGAATATGTTTGAGATATTGAGATGACGGAAACCAACGAGGTCATTGCCGTACGAATGGGACGAGCGATCCCTCGTTACATATGTACGAATTTAGACATCTCGTGTAGGTGATTGGGGTGCATGTGTGTGTGTGTGTGTGTGTGTTATGTACCTGCCTTGGTTACGAGTTCTTGGAGTATGTGTGGTTTCTGTACGTGCATGTGCGCGTTTTGGTCTGCGTGCTTTGTGTACACTTGCTATCATCACCAGAAATCTTCAAGATATAACGAAGGAGAAAGTTCTTGGAATTCTCTTTAGATTTTCCATGTCGAGTTTCTACCATCACTGGATCCTGGGACATTTTGAACTCACTCAAACACTTTCCTCCACAAGTAGAGTCGACGCGCATCAATGCCACTAGCTAAATACCCTCCCACGTGCCATTATGTGAGTTTTTAAGTATTGCGTGCGTGTTTGTGCGTACGTGCGTCAACAGGGGGGTGAAAGAAGGGGGGTTGTTTGCGGCATTCGTTTGCACCTTAATTATTGCAATTAAAATTAGGCAAGATTGGAGATCGTCATTAAAAAGCTGCTGGTACGTTCGCGTGGGTGGTCCCCCCCTCCTCCACAGCTCCAGGGAGGGTCTTATAGGGCGAGAGTTCGTGCTAAGAAGCCCTTCACTGGGCTTTTAAGCTGCTTGAGACGTACGGCGGGGGCGTACAGCCCCTTTCATTCTTTTAAACATACACACAGCCAATCAGCATTGCACAAGTGGCACTCCTCTTTCATACGAGTATATTCACACACTCAATCCAGCTTTGCTCGGGTGATATCCTTATTTCTTTCACATATTCACGCAGTAAATCCAGCTTTGCTTGGGTGATATTCCTTTTTCTCTCACATACTAACGCATTCAATCCAGCATTGCAAATGACATACACCCTTCTCTCAAACATTCACGCAGGCAATCCAGCTCACACGTTTACAGATTAAATCCACCTTTATCGCGATCGACTCGCCCCATTTTTTTGCAAATGGGACTATATATATATATATATATATATATATATATATATATATATATATATATATATATATATATATATATATATATATATATATATATATATCACCTGCCTCTCCGGCCGTTGAAGCCAAGATGGCACACAGTCGTCCAGATGTCTCAAGATGAGTTTCCAAGGAGATATATGGTGAGGACTATTATTTCTTCTGACTCCTGCAGTATTTAGGATTAACAAGCTTGGATTCAAGAGGCCTCTTTGGCATCCGCGATCCAATTTCATTACCCACTTCATCATGCTGGTCTGTAGCTAGCCCCTCTTGGGTGGCTTGTGTTTTCAACCACCCTTGATCCCGTTATCGTATGATTAAATAATTAGGAAAGAAATGAAAATGATAATCCAACGGAGGAATAATCAGTCAAATACGTGGAAGAACAAACAAAATATAGATGCGAATGTGCATTCACAAGCCCTACTAAGTAATTGTTTGTACATAAGAAAAACGAACTCAAAGGTGAGAACTTGGCTGAAGTTCGCATTTGTTCTTGGCGTTCACAATCTTGAACCCCATCCGATGATCCAACCACCGCCATCGTTTATCCCCAGTAAATGCTTATGCCTCTGCCCCCGCTTGGAAGCGCCTTCCCTCGTCTTCCAGCACGAACTCAATTGGCGGGGCCGCGGGCCGAGTACCTCGATTGCTCGCAGTCCATTGGCATTCTGGGTGCCTATAACGAGGTGGCACTGGGGCGGAAGGCGACAAGTGGCTCTTCATTACGGCTGTTGGGGCGCGAGGGGTGAGGCGAGGGGAGATGCGGCCGTTCCCTCGGATTCTTTTAATTCGGTTCGATTCGCGACAACGGTCCTATTCACAGCAACGATCCAGACACCTTCTTGAAACCAATTATTCCACCCATCACAACTACGCTCACCCTCTTCTACACATACACACACACACACACAAATCTATATATATATATATATATATATATATATATATATATATGTAATATTGAGGATAAATCCCAGATGCAGCATCTTTAATTTTCCACAACGTTTCGAAAACTACACGTTTTAATCTTCAGGCTAGAATAAGTTTACTAAAGTTAATACATATGAAGAAAAGTTGAAAAGGCTAACAAGACATTATTTTAAAAGGTGTCTCTGGGATTTATCCTCAATATTAAATGCAGGCTTCACGGCCGAGCTCCATATATATATATATATATATATATATATATATATATATATATATATATGTGTAGAAGAGAGTGTGCAGAAAGGAGCTAAAGTGTGTAATTTTTAGGATTTTTCCTATTTCTATGAACCTGTTCCTAGATTAAAATCCGACCTTGAAAACCCCCTAATTATGGCTGTCTGTGGTTTTGTCGTGACCCCAATACCATTCCTCGTCCCCTTTTTTCCCTATTTATCTTTTTCCCTCTTATCTCTTCATTCTATTTTTTCTTTTTCCTCCTGCTGTGCGATATGTCCTGAATCGTTGGTTGAAGCAAATCTGTTGAGTGTATGTCTGTTTGTGCCTGTAAATGTGTGTTTCTTTACCTTTCTCACTAAATTATTATAGTTATGTTTCACCCTCTGTAAGACACTCAATCTCGTGGCATTACGATTTATTTTGTGCTTCGAAGAGGTGGTTGCTACTTTTCACTCCGTGATGACTAACCTAACTTTCCGTTTTTATAAATCATATTTTAGACTATTTTTAAGTATTTTAGTTTCTAGCTTAATTATTGGGAAATATAAAAAGTGTAATCCAATGGAGAACAGCTTACTCAACCAAATTCGCGGAAAAACAAGCAGAAGAACAAATAATTAAGATCGAAAAGGAGTAAAGAATGATTGATCATAATAGAAAACCCCTAACAACCATAAATAAGTTGGCGAGGGGGATTTTAAACCCCCTAAAATATGTCTTTGAAGTTTGGCAATAACCACTAACTAGTTCACGTGAATTCGAAATACACTCATACATAATTACTTCCTGAACATGGAGAATATAATACTCACGTGGTCATATCCTAAGATGTTTCACTCCTGGTTCGATAATATTGCAATTAAACCATTGCAACCTTAAGGCATTAATAGTTGTCGATTAAAGAGGGCAGGGCAAACTACTGTTACGTTGCAACATAAAAGATCTCTCCCATTTCGTCTATTTGATACGAATTAATGTGGACTTTTGCATTCATTTTCATTCATTTGCATTCGCCTTTTGTATTTGAAAGCGTTTTATATTACGTTGGTGTTAATGGCAGTTAAAAACGGCCGTCAAGTCATTTCTAAAGTAATCGCTGCATTACGTGAAAGATTCAGTAATTTGCTTAATTTTATGTATCCTAAACTAGTGAAAACACTAAGAAGAAAAAAACAAGGTGAGTATGAGCCAGAAAGTCTATTAGAAAAGATATCTGTAAAGAGAGTGGTAGAGAGGGAGGTAGTGAAAATGTTAGGAAGAGATAGCCGTGGCATCGGGAGGGCATGCGAAAGACAGTAAGTTATTAACATTAACAACAAGACAGACAAAATTTCATGGGCGGTAAGGGCGTATATCAGGGCGTCCACTTTGCCCCAGGGAAGGAGTTAAATGCAGAGAATAATTAGGATCTCAAAAATGAACAGTGGGGGACGCCATATTTGATGGCGATTAAAG
>OZ018320.1:156434861-156832361 GCA_963969495.1 Ceratothoa steindachneri
TTTTCAAGACTTTGTCTAGTCTTGACTTGAACTGGTCAACAGATTCACTGTTGACAACTTCCACTGGAAGTGCGTTCCACTTACCGCAGATACTGTAGGTGAAAAAGTTTCCACACAGATTGCGGTTGTAACGCTTCAGTTCAAGTTTGAAGCCGTGATTGCGCGTTCTGTTCTCACTCAGTGTGAAAATATCCCGGTAGTCAACATTGTCGAACCCTCGAAGTATTTTGAAAACCTCGATGAGCTGACCACGCAGTCTACGGGTTTCCAACGAGAACAGATCTAATTCCCTTAGTCTATCCTCATAACTTTTATGTCGGATAGAGGGAATCAGTTTGGTTGCCCTGGCTTGTACGCGTTCCAACCTTGCGATGTCCTTTCGAAACGAAGGACTCCAAAATTGTACGGCATACTCCAGGTGCGGCCGAACTAGGGAGTTGTACAGACAAAGTACTATCTCCCTGTTACGGTATCCAAACTGGCGCTTTATGTAGCCTAACATCCTTTGGGCTTTCTTCTCTGCCTCGATGCACTGTTTCGAGAACTTGAGGTCGCTAGTGACAGTAACACCCAAGTCCTTCTCAGTGTCACTCGATTCGAGAGCAGTGCCCTTAAGGATATAATGAGATTGGGGATTTCTGTGGCCGATATGCATTACTTTGCACTTGTTCACGTTGAAAGGCATTTGCCACGTGTCCGACCACGTCCCAATCTTCCCAAGATCTTCCTGCAGGCGGGCAGTATTTCCATCCTTTGCAACGTTCATACCAAGCTTGGTATCATCGGCAAATTTGGAAATCTTGGCAACCATGTCACCGTCCATGTCGTTGACGTAGATGATGAATAGTAGTGGTCCCAGGACAGAACCTTGAGGCACTCCGCTAGTAACGGGCACCCACTCAGAAGCCTGTCCATTCACCACCACCCGTTGCCGTCTGCCACTTAGCCAGTTCTCGATCCAGCCGGCTACTTTTCCGTCTATGCCCAGCGCTCGCACTTTCCGGAGAAGGCGGCGGTGTGGTACCTTATCAAAGGCTTTCTGAAAGTCTAAGTAAACCACATCCACCGCCTTGTCCCGATCGTGCTCACTGAACACGAAGTGGAAGAATTCCACAAGGTTCGTCAGGCATGACCGTTGCCTTCGGAAGCCGTGCTGGGAACTCCTCAGTAGCAGGTTTGACTCTAAATACGACGTTATTTTCTCCACCATCATGCTTTCCATGAGTTTACCGACTATCGAAGTCAGACTGATAGGTCGGTAGTTTGACGGATGGCTGGAGGATCCTTTCTTGAAGATCGGAGTCACCTCCGCCTCACGCCAGTCTCTAGGAACGCATCCGGTCCGGATTGACATGTTAAAGATAGCGCACAGATGTCGTGATACTTCATCGCACACTTCCTTCAACACCTTGGGTAGAAACCCGTCCGGTCCAGGGGACTTATTCGTCTTTAGGTCAGCGATCTTTTTCTTTATTTCTCCTTCGGTGAAGTCCATTGCCTCCAGCTTTTCCCCCGAGTAGGAATCCGTGGGCTGGGGGATGGGACCACACTCTTTAGTAAACACTGAGGAGAAGTAGTCATTGAGAAGGTTAGCATTTTCTGCATCTGACTGAGTTAATGCACCCTCCTCGTCCACTAGGGGCCCAATCCTACGATGGATTGGTTTACGGCTATTTACATAGCCGAAGAACTCCTTGGGATTCTCCTTGCAGAGTCTCGCCACTCGGAGTTCCTCAGTACGCTTAGCCGCCCTTATGCTGGACTTCACTCTCCTGGCTAGCCTCCGGTACTCGTCAAAGGCACCCGAGATCTTCGATCGCCGGTACGCATTTCTCTTCTCCCCAAGCAGTTGGCCGATTTCTCGATTAAACCACTTTGGTTGAACAGAAGACCGACGGAGGCATTTCAGAGGGATGCAACTTGATTGAAGACTCATGAATTTATTTTTGAAATTGTTCCACGAATCCTCAACCTCTTCGCATACCGCTAGCCTTACATCAGTCAGCCCAGCACGAAGGCGTGCAAAGTCTGCTCTTCTCAAGTCAAGTTTCCTTGATTGACTGGCAACAGACCTTACCTTCGGGATCTTGACGGTAAATCTAACTAGCTGGTGATCACTGCCACCGAGCTCTTCGCCTACAGAGACATCCTCAACGATATCATCCTCAGAGGTGAAGACCAAGTCGAGGATATTGTCTCCTCTCGTCGGTTCTCTGACCCATTGAGTGAGGAACTCGTTGTTGGCGAACTCCAGGAGTAGCGCGCTCTCGCCACAGGCTGCTCTGGTTTCCCAGTCAACTTGTCTGTTGAAGTCGCCCATAACGATGCACACTCTGCCTTGAACAAGCTCACCCAGCAGCTGGTACAGTTCCCTGTCCTTCTCAACGGGTTGGGAAGGGGGTCTGTAAAGCACCAGGGTCCTGTATCTGACAGGACCTATCTCTAGGTCAACGCCTAGGAGCTCGTGATCGGATATAATGTTGGAGTTCGTAGATTTGATTGTATCCTTGACATACAACATTACACCGCCACCCTCTCTGTCTGGCCTATCTTTGTGGAAGAGTTGGTAGCCAGGAACCGTGAATTCGCCTTCAAAGTCTCGGTTTGACGTTTTTATCCACGATTCTGTTATGGCTACCATTTCGGGTTCTTCCGTCGCTACGAGGCCACGGAGCTCAGGAAACTTGTTCCTGATTGACCTCGCATTGAACAGAAGAACTTTCAGGGAGTCCCCTACTGTAGGACTCCCTATGCTCTTCCGTTTCCCGGCTTCTTTGTTGGCGAGGCACCCCTTTTTGCGACCTCTGAGAAGGTCGTTCCTGGAGTGACACGGGCGTACTGGCGTACGTCCGCCCTCACTCTGGGCCGGATACTCCTTTCGGTCCTCTCTACGACATTCTGGATCATGTTCGACAGAAAGGCCTTTCCTTTAAAGGAAAGATTTACCCCATCCCTTTGGTAGAGATCATTTCTACCATAAAAGGTGCGATACGGGTCCACAAAAAAGACCCCCTCTGCCGTACACAAATCTGCCAGGCGCCGGTTTAGAGACACATTCATCGAGTGAGCGGTCCGTGTTGGACCTCTCCTCGGGAGCATCCCGACTACCACACGCTTGCGGGTTTTCAGCCCACAGTCGTCCACGGCACCCATGACCGTGTGGAGGATTTTATCTGTAGGGCCTACCCTACCTCCTCTCAGGTACAGGTCGTTTCCACTGACCATCAGAGCAACGACTGAGCTCTCAGAAATCTGTGATTTCTCAGCCTCTACTCTGATGTGGTGGTTACCACATCCTGGCAGGCAGCTTACCTTCACACTAGTGCGAAGGCGGGCCGCTAGCAGGGACTGCAAGCCCCGTGCTTGAGAATCACCAATAAGGGTGACTCTTGCACATTTGTCAGCAGGCGACTTATTCTTTCCTCTCGGAAGCGACTTGCCGCTTTCCTCTTGTATCTCTGCATTTTTCTTTTTTTTCTTCCTCATCTTATTTTTCTTCTCTTCATTTGTTTTCTCTTCTTCCGTTTCTCTTTTCTCTTCTTCCGTTTCTCTTTTCTCTTCTTCTCTTTCCACTTTCCCATGCGCACCAGTAGCGCTCGAATCCTCTACACTGGGGTGAGCTGCATTATGGTCCTTTTTCTTCTTTTTCTTTTTCTTCTTCTCATTGGCTCCGCATGGCAGAAGTGGGACTGCCAAGGCAGTTTCACCTCCTTGGGCTGGAGTGACATCGGCGGAACCACCCAAGTCAGTCGGACTTTCGTCTCGAGCTTGAGCCGACTGGGCCTCTAGTTTAGAGGCTAGCTCTAGGATCTTTTCCTCGAGACGCCGAATGTGAAGCGCGTGCTGCGTTTCTAGGGTCTGCAGTTTATTTTCCAGCGCCCTAGATTTTTCTTCAGAGGCTGTGAAGAGATCCTTGAGTTCATTGCAGCATGCCACTGCCTCTCGGATCTCTCCTTTAAGGATGCAATCGGTGCATATACTTCCCGGGTGGCATTTCGAAAAACATCCTTCCGGGAAGTCCACGCACCACTTATCCTTCTGGCATATCGCACATGTATATTTAAGTGCAGCTGGACCTTTTTTCCCTGTCATTTTAAACACTTTCTCTCTTTCAAAACTTTGTGACCAATCAATAGAAAAAAGGGGGTTGGTGAGTTCTCCCCGCGTGAGTCGCTCCCGCCTATCGATCGGAGACGTTTCGGATCTTTCAGAAGGCACGCTCCATGTGCTGCTGTTCGTCCGACCGAGTCGTCAAGCCTCGGCGTGCCGTGGCTCCCAACCAAGCAGCACAGACGGTCCCCGAAGGGGCCATCGATTTGTCACCAGGTGAACAACAACGAAGCACGCCCCTTACTAAACTCCTACTAGTTCCCTTCACAACGGCCAGGATCTCGGAGCAGCGTTCAATGGATATCCCGCCCCACCAAGAGACTCGACCCAAGGCTTTTTATTGGCCTGGCAACCAACCTGGGAACAAAGGGCCGTCACCTCGGACCGATGCTACCAGAGGCACCCGTCAACGGGCACTGGGAACGGTCAATAATTACGCGCCAGGGAAGGGGTTAACGGGGCACTACCCTCATCCCATTCATCGTGCCCCAACGCCTAGGACACCTCTAGTCCTAGTCTCTCGCAACCAGTGAGCGTCGATTGGCGTTGTTTATAGAGGTTCCAAAGCCTCTCTTCTGACGCATGAGGTAGCTGCCAGGTCCTTATATGTAGATAGAGGAAGAAAAGAGAAACAGGGACATGATAGGAGTAGGCTTTTTTTTGTTTTTTTCTTTTTGTATAAGTGGGAGAGATAGAATAAAAGTAAAAAAAGAGAAGGATAGAGTAAAAAAAAAGGAAGGAATGACGCACTTAGTCTGGAATCTCGTTTTCGACCAAATCGACAAGGGAAGCCCTACCAGGGGTACCCAGAAGAGGTACCCCCGCCGACATAGCTCGAAAAGTCAAAGGTACACACAAGCTCTCTTCCCGCGACAAGGGGGCGTCACCTCTCCCTCTACATTCTTAGAGAGAGAGAGAGAGAGAGAGAGAGAGAGAGAGAGAGAGAGAGAGAGAGAGAGAGAGAGAGAGAGAGAGAGAGAGAGAGAGAGAGAGAGAGAGAGAGAGAGAGAGAGAGAGAGAGAGAGAGAGAGAGAGAGAGAGAGAGAGAGAGAGAGAGAGAGAGAGAGAGTAACAAGGAGTAACAAGGAAAGTAAGTACCCTAGGAGACCTTACGGTCCATTCAAAGAGGGTACCTTTGGACTAGCAATTGAGCGGGCACATGGCTGCTCAATTGTTTTGCGTCCATAAACGGCCACTTTTCAAGACTTTGTCTAGTCTTGACTTGAACTGGTCAACAGATTCACTGTTGACAACTTCCACTGGAAGTGCGTTCCACTTACCGCAGATACTGTAGGTGAAAAAGTTTCCACACAGATTGCGGTTGTAACGCTTCAGTTCAAGTTTGAAGCCGTGATTGCGCGTTCTGTTCTCACTCAGTGTGAAAATATCCCGGTAGTCAACATTGTCGAACCCTCGAAGTATTTTGAAGACTTCGATGAGCTGACCACGCAGTCTACGGGTTTCCAGTGAGAACAGATCTAACTCCCTTAGTCTATCCTCATAACTTTTATGTCGGATAGAGGGAATCAGCTTGGTTGCCCTGGCTTGTACGCGTTCCAATCTCGCGATGTCCTTTCGCAATGAAGGACTCCAAAATTGTACGGCATACTCCAGGTGCGGTCGGACAAGTGAGTTGTACAGGCACAGTACAATCTCCTGGTTCCGATAACCAAACTGGCGCTTAATATAGCCTAGCATCCTTTCGGCCTTTTTCTCCGCCTCAATGCACTGTTTCGAGAACTTGAGGTCACTAGTGAGAGAGAGAGAGAGAGAGAGAGAAGAGAGAGAGAGAGAGAGAGAGAGAGAGAGAGAGAGAGAGAGAGAGAGAGAGAGAGAGAGAGAGAGAGAGAGAGAGAGAGAGGAGAGAGAGAGAGAGTTACAAGGAGTTACAAGGATAATCAGCACCCTAGAGATCTTTCGATCCATGCCGAGAAGGTGCCTTTGTCAATTACCTATGATATTTACATTTAAAAAAACAAAAAAACAGACAATGCTAGAGATAAAGTGACAGTAAAGTTGAAGGCTCTCCCCACCCTCCTCTCCCACCTGCAACGCAGGTACGGAAACTGAAAAGATACCTGGTCAGTTGAAATATAGTGCTGATCCAGGAATTTCACAGTACAGTTTGAAACTTAACCAGCTGAAAATCTCAATATTCTTTTCTGGTATGATATAAGTATCTCGTCATTAAACTATATACACCATCGTTGAATTTAATCCACTATTGGATTTCGTTCCAATATTCATGCTTATCTTAGGACCTTTGTATAATAATGGAAATCCCGTCAATTAATTTATATACACTTTTCTTGATTACAATATGCATTCATAATGTATTGAATTCCATTCTTTTCAGAATCCTGTCGTCTTGGTCCTCTTTTATTTACATGGGGTTTTCCCTTATATTTTTAAAGTTAATTAATAATCTAGTGTATGTATTATTTTGTCGAGTCTTTGTTTAAATGTCTCTTTAGTCTTACTCGCAATTACATCATTTGGCAGTTTATTCCAGAGGTTGACAATTTTATATGAGAAAAAGTTTCCTGTTATACTTTTTTGATACCGCAACGGAACCAGCTTCATTCCATTGTTCCTCGTCTCACATTCGTTAACTTTGAACCATATATTAGGGTCTACATTTTCAATCCTATTTAGTATTTTAAATGTTTCTATGAGCTGGCCTCGCATTCTCCGCGTTTCTAGTCTGAAGAGTTTGAGTCTTTCCAATCTAGTTTCATAGTTATGTTTTCTTAAGGATGGTATTAATTTTGTCGCTCCCTCTTGAACTCTTTCAAGCCTTTCAATATCTTTCTTCAGATAAGGTGACCACAATTTGAGCACAATATTCCAGATGGGGACGAACTAATGCATTAAATAAATTTAATACTATGGTCTCGTTTCTGCATTTAAATTGTCGTTTTATGTATCCTAGGATTTTGGATGCCTTTTTTTCCGCTTCACTGCATTGCATACTAAACTTAAGATCGCTCGATACATAAATCCCTAAGTCTTTTTTCGACTTTTGTTTCTTTTAACTCCATATTGAACAATGTATACACTGCTTGTGGATTTTTCCTTCCGACATGCATTACTTTACTCTTATCAAAGTTTAAAGGCATTTTCCATTTTTTTGACCATTCTTCGATAAGATTTATATCTCTCTGAATCTCAGTTGCGTCTTCTTTGTTGCATATTCCTCTTCCAAGTTTCGCATCATCCGCAAATTTAACAACTTTCGATACGAGACTGGTTTCCAAATCATTAATATAAATTATGAATAGCAGCGGGCCCAACACAGAGCCCTGTGGCACCCCACTTGAAACTTTTGTCCACTCTGAGGCAGATCCATTTATTACCACTCTCTGATACCTATGGGTAAGCCAGTCCTCAATCCAATCTCCTACTTTTCCCGTAATTCCAACTGCTCTAACTTTGGCCATGAGTAAATTGTGAGGGACTTTATCAAACGCCTTCTGGAAATCCAAGTAAATTATATCGATTGACTTATCCTCATCATATTGTTTATATACATATTGAAAGAAGTCCAGCAAGTTCGTTAGACAGGACCTGTTTCTTCTGAATCCATGTTGTGAGTCTCTAAGCAATTCTTTTGATTCAAGATGCAAAACAATTTTTTTGCAGATAAATGATTCTAAAAGTTTCCCTACCACTGACGTGGTAGGGAAACTTTTAGAGAGAGAGAGAGAGAGAGAGAGAGAGAGAGAGAGAGAGAGAGAGAGAGAGAGAGAGAGAGAGAGAGAGAGAGAGAGAGAGAGAGAGAGAGAGAGAGAGAGAGAGAGAGAGAGAGAGAGAGAGAGAGAGAGAGAGAGAGAGAGAGAGAGAGAGAGAGAGAGAGAGAGAGAGAGTAACAAGGAAAGTAAGTACCCTAGGAGACCTTACGGTCCATTCAAAGAGGGTACCTTTGGACTAGCAATTGAGCGGGCACATGGCTGCTCAATTGTTTTGCGTCCATAAACGGACACTTTTCAAGACTTTGTCTAGTCTTGACTTGAACTGGTCAACAGATTCACTGTTGACAACTTCCACTGGAAGTGCGTTCCACTTACCGCAGATACTGTAGGTGAAAAAGTTTCCACACAGATTGCGGTTGTAACGCTTCAGTTCAAGTTTGAAGCCGTGATTGCGCGTTCTGTTCCCACTCAGTGTGAAAATATCCCGGTAGTCAACATTGTCGAACCCTCGAAGTATTTTGAAAACTTCGATGAGCTGACCACGCTGTCTACGGGTTTCCAGCGAGAACAGATCTAATTCCCTTAGTCTATCCTCATAACTTTTATGTCGGATAGAGGGAATCAGCTTGGTTGCCCTGGCTTGTACGCGTTCCAATCTCGCGATGTCCTTTCGCAATGAAGGACTCCAAAATTGTACGGCATACTCCAGGTGCGGTCGGACAAGTGAGTTGTACAGGCACAGTACAATCTCCTGGTTCCGATAACCAAACTGGCGCTAAATATAGCCTAGCATCCTTTCGGCCTTTTTCTCCGCCTCAATGCACTGTTTCGAGAACTTGAGGTCACTAGTGATTGTTACACCCAAGTCCTTCTCAGTGTCACTCGATTCAAGAGCAGTGCCCTTAAGGATATACTGAGATTGGGGGTTTCTGTGGCCGATATGCATCACTTTGCATTTGCCCACGTTAAAAGGCATTTGCCACGTGTCCGACCACTCCCCAATCTTCCCAAGATCTTCCTGCAGGCGGGCAGTATTTTCATCCTTTGCAACGTTCATACCAAGCTTGGTATCGTCGGCAAATTTGGAAATCTTCGCAACCATGTCACCGTCCATGTCATTGACGTAGATGATGAATAGTAGTGGTCCCAGGACAGAACCTTGAGGCACCCCGCTAGTAACGGGCACCCACTCAGAAGACTGTCCATTTACCACCACCCGTTGCCGTCTGCCACTTAGCCAGTTCTCGATCCAGCCGGCTACATTTCCGTCTATGCCAAGCGATCGCACTTTCCGGAGAAGGCGGCGGTGTGGTACCTTATCAAAGGCTTTCTGAAAGTCTAGGTAGACCACATCCACCGCCTTGTCCCGATCGTGCTCACTGAAAACGAAGTGGAAGAATTTCACAAGGTTCGTCAGGCATGACCGTTGCCTTCGGAAGCCGTGCTGGGAACTCCTCAGTAGCAGGTTTGACTCTAAATACGACGTTATTTTCCATACCATGATGCTTTCCATGAGTTTACCGACTATCGAAGTCAGACTGATAGGTCGGTAGTTTGACGGATGGCTGGGGGCTCCTTTCTTGAAGATCGGAGTCACCTCCGCCTCACGCCAGTCTCTAGGAACGCATGCGGTCCGGATTGACATGTTAAAGATAGCGCACAGATGTCGTGATACTTCATCGCACACTTCCTTCAACACTTTAGGTAGAAACCCGTCCGGTCCAGGGGACTTATTCGTCTTTAGGTCAGCGATCTTTTTCTTTATTTCTCCTTCGGTGAAGTCCATTGCCTCCAGCTTTTCCCCCGAGTAGGAATCCGTCGGCTGGGGAATGGGACCACACTCTTCAGTAAACACTGAAGAGAAGTAGTCGTTGAGGAGGTTGGCATTTTCTGCATCTGAATGCTTTAATGTCCCCTCCTCGTTCCTCAAAGGGCCAATCGTTCGACGGATTGGTTTACGGCTGTTCACATATCCAAAAAACTCCTTGGGATTCTCTTTACAGAGTCTCGCCACTCGGAGTTCCTCAGACCGCTTAGCCGCCCTTATGCTGGACTTCACTCTCCTGGCTAGCCTTCGGTATTCGTCAAAGTCACCCGAGATCTTCGATTGCCGGTACACATTTCTCTTCTCCCTAAGCAGTTGGCCGATTTCTCGATTAAACCACTTTGGTTGAACAGAAGACCGACGGGGGCATTTCAGAGGGATAAAACGCGATTGAAGACTCATGAATGTGGTTTTGAAACTGTTCCAAAAGTCTTCAACAGCATCGCACTCCTCTAGCCTCGCGTCAGTCAGTCCCGCGCGTAGACCTGCAAAGTCTGCTCTTCTCAAATCCAGTTTCCTTGATTTACTAGTTGCAGGCTCTGCCTTGGGGAATTTGACTACAAATCTAATTAGTCGGTGGTCACTGCCACCGAGCTCTTCGCCTACAGAGAGGTCCTTAACGATGTCATCCTCAGAGGTGAAAACCAAGTCGAGGATATTGTCTCCTCTCGTTGGCTCTCTCACCCATTGAGTGAGGAACTCGTTGTTCTTGAACTCCAGGAGTAGTGCGTTCTCGCCACAGGGTTCTCTGGTTTCCCAGTCAACTTGTGTGTTGAAATCACCCATGACGATACACACTCTGTCTTTCACAAGTTCTCCTAGTAGCTGGTACAGATCTCTGTCCTTTTCAACAAGTTGGGCAGGAGGTCTATAAAGCACCAGGGTCCTGTATTTGGCAGGACCTATCTCTAGGTCAACACCTAGTAGTTCATGGTCGGATACGATGTTGCAATCCGTCGAGTTGAGAGTATCCTTGACATACAACATCACACCGCCACCCTCTCTGTCTGGCCTATCTTTCAAGAAGAGCTGGTAACCGGGAATCGTGAATTCACCTTCAAAATCTCGGCTTGAGGTTTTTATCCACGACTCCGTTATGGCCACCATCTCCGGTTCTTCTGTTGCTACGAGGCCACGAAGTTCTAGAAACTTGTTTCTGATAGACCTCGCATTAAACAGAAGAACTTTTAGGGAGTCCCCGACTGTAGGACTCCCTACGCTCTTCCGTTTCCCGCTTTCTTTCTCTGTGGCGGGATCACTCCACTCTTTGTGACTTCAGAAAAGGTCGTTTCTGGAGTAACACGGGTGTACTGGCGTACGTCCTCCTTTACTCGGGGTCTGACACTTCTTTGGGTCCGCTCCACAACATCCTGGATCATGTTTGCGAGTGCAGCTTTCCCTCTAAAGGAAAGATGCACTCCGTCCCTTTTGTACAGGTCATTTCTCCCGTAAAAGGTGCGGTAGGGGTCTACAAAAAAGACTCCTTCCGCCGTACATAGATCTCCCAGGCGTTGGTTTATGGAGACATTCCTCGCGTGAGCATTGCGGGATGGACCTCGTCTTGGGAGTATCCCGACCACGACACGTCTGCGGGTTTTTAGCCCACAGTCGTCAACTCCTCCCATAACCGTGGTCAGGATCTTCCCGCTGGCGCCTACATTGCCTCCTCGTAGGTAGAGATCGTTGCCACTTGCCATGAGGGCAACTACTGAGTTCTCAGAGATGTGAGATTTCTCAGCCTCCACCCTTATTTCTCCGTTCCCCTTTCCTGGAAGGCAGCTAACCTTCACACTGGTGCGAAGGCGGGCCGCTAGCAAGGGTTGTAGATCCCGCGCTTGGGAGTCACCGATCACGATGACCCTCGCGCATTTGGGTTCAGAGGACAGAGGCTTCCCTTTCACTATGGGCTCTTTCGATTCCTCTTTCTTCCCCACTTTTTTGGGTTTTTTCTTCTTTTTCTTCTTCGTTTTTTCTTCCGTTCCTACTTTCTCTACTGTTTTTTCTTTCTTACTCTTCCTTTTCTTCTTTTTGACGCCCTGAGTAACCCCAGCAGCTGCTGGCTCTGGGACGTCGGATGGTTGGCCTATCTCTATCGACGCGGTGCATGAGGGCCCAACAGAGGAGCCATCCGCGTCGTTGGGAGTTTCTTGTTGCTGTTGCTGTCCATTGGTGGCTTTAATCTCTGAAATGATGGCTTAGAGATGACGGATTTGAGTCACATGCTCAGACTCGAGGATTTTCACCTTTTCTTCCAGCCGTCGTGTTTTTTCCTCAGAAGATTTAAAAAGTTCCTTAAGCTCCTGAAGTTCTGCCCTAAGGACGCAGTCCGTGCAGATACTTCCAGGGTGGCATTTTGAGAAACACCCCTCCGGAAAATCTACGCACCACTTGTCCTTTTGGCATGTAGAGCAGGTATACTTTAACGCACCAGGTCCTTTCTTTCCAGTCATGCTGAACACTTTATAACTCTGAATACTTTGTGACCACTCAATAAAAAAGAAAGGGGGTGGTGAGTTCGCCCCGCGTGAGTCGCTCCCGCCTATCGATCAGAGAGGTTTCGGATCTTTCAGAAGGCACGCTCCTTGTGCTGCTGTTCGTCCGACCGAGTCGTCAAACCTCGGCGTGCCATGGCTCCCAACCAAGCAGCACTGACGGTCCCCGAAGGGGCCATCGATTTCTCACCAGGTGAACAACGGAGCACACCCCGTACTAAACTCCTACTAGTTCCCTTCACGACGGCCAAGATCTCGGAGCAGCGTTCAGTGGATATCCCGCCACACCAAGAGACTCGACCCAAGGCTTTTTATTGGCCTGGCAACCAACATGGGAACAAAGGGCCGTCACCACGGACCAATGCTACCAGAGGCACCCGTCAACGGTCACTGGGAATGGTCAATAATTATGCGCCAGGAAAGGGGTTACCGGGGCACTACCCTCATCCCATTCATCGTGCCCCAACGCCTAAGACCCCTCAAGTCCTAGTCTCTCGCAACCAGTGAGCGTCGATTGGCGTTGTTTATAGAGGTTCCAAAGCCTCTCTTCTGACGCGTGAGGTAGCTGCCAGGTCCTTATATGTAGATAGATGAAAAAAGGGTAAGAGTGACATGATATGTATAGGGGTTGTTTTTTTGTTGTTGTTTTTTTTGTATAAGTAGAAGAAATGGAATTAATTTTTTAAAAAAGATGAAGGATAAAGTAGGATAAAAAAAGAAAAGACGCAATTAGTCTGGAACCTAATTTTCGACCAAATCGACAAGGGAAACCCTGCCAGGGGTGCCAGAAGATAGGTACCCCCGCCGACATAGCTCGAAAAGTCAAGGGTACGCACAAGCTCTCTTCCCGCGACAAGGGGGCGTCACCTCTCTCTACTTTCTTTATGAGAGAGAGAGAGAGAGAGAGAGAGAGAGAGAGAGAGAGAGAGAGAGTTACAAGGAGTTACAAGGAAAGAAGGTACCCTAGGAGACCTTACGGTCCATTCAAAGAGGGTACCTTGGGACTAGCAATCGAGCGGGCACATGGCTGCTCAATTGTTTTGCGTCCCTAAACGGCCACTTTTCAAGACTTTGTCTAGTCTTGACTTGAACTGGTCAACAGATTCACTGTTGACAACTTCCACTGGAAGTGCGTTCCACTTACCGCAGATACTGTAGGTGAAAAAGTTTCCCCACAGATTGCGGTTGTAACGCTTCAGTTCAAGTTTGAAGCCGTGATTGCGCGTTCTGTTCTCACTCAGTGTGAAAATATCCCGGTAGTCAACATTGTCGAACCCTCGAAGTATTTTGAAAACTTCGATGAGCTGACCACGCAGTCTACGGGTTTCCAACGAGAACAGATCTAATTCCCTTAGTCTATCCTCATAACTTTTATGTCGGATAGAGGGAATCAGTTTGGTTGCCCTGGCTTGTACGCGTTCCAACCTTGCGATGTCCTTTCGAAACGAAGGACTCCAAAATTGTACGGCATACTCCAGGTGCGGCCGAACTAGGGAGTTGTACAGACAAAGTACTATCTCCCTGTTACGGTATCCAAACTGGCACTTTATGTAGCCTAACATCCTTTGGGCTTTCTTCTCTGCCTCAATGCACTGTTTCGAGAACTTGAGGTCGCTAGTGACAGTAACACCCAAGTCCTTCTCAGTGTCACTCGATTCGAGAGCAGTGCCCTTAAGGATATAATGAGATTGGGGATTTCTGTGGCCGATATGCATTACTTTGCACTTGTTCACGTTGAACGGCATTTGCCACGTGTCCGACCACTCCCCAATCTTCCCAAGGTCTTCCTGCAGGCGGGCAGTATTTCCATCCTTTGCAACGTTCATACCAAGCTTGGTATCGTCGGCAAATTTGGAAATCTTGGCAACCATGTCACCGTCCATGTCGTTGACGTAGATGATGAATAGTAGTGGTCCCAGGACAGAACCTTGAGGCACTCCGCTAGTAACGGGCACCCCCTCAGAAGCCTGTCCATTCACCACCACCCGTTGCCGTCTGCCACTTAGCCAGTTCTCGATCCAGCCGGCTACTTTTCCGTCTATGCCCAGCGCTCGCACTTTCCGGAGAAGGCGGCGGTGTGGTACCTTATCAAAGGCTTTCTGAAAGTCTAGGTAGACCACATCCACCGCCTTGTCCCGATCGTGCTCACTGAAAACGAAGTGGAAGAATTCTACAAGGTTCGTCAGGCATGACCGTTGCCTTCGGAAGCCGTGCTGGGAACTCCTCAGTAGCAGGTTTGACTCTAAATACGACGTTATTTTCTCCACCATCATGCTTTCCATGAGTTTACCGACTATCGAAGTCAGACTGATAGGTCGGTAGTTTGACGGATGGCTGGAGGATCCTTTCTTGAAGATCGGAGTCACCTCCGCCTCACGCCAGTCTCTAGGAACGCATCCGGTCCGGATTGACATGTTAAAGATAGCGCACAGATGTCGTGATACTTCATCGCACACTTCCTTCAACACCTTGGGTAGAAACCCGTCCGGTCCAGGGGACTTATTCGTCTTTAGGTCAGCGATCTTTTTCTTTATTTCTCCTTCGGTGAAGTCCATTGCCTCCAGCTTTTCCCCCGAGTAGGAATCCGTGGGCTGGGGGATGGGACCACACTCTTTAGTAAACACTGAGGAGAAGTAGTCATTGAGAAGGTTAGCATTTTCTGCATCTGACTGAGTTAATGCACCCTCCTCGTCCACTAGGGGCCCAATCCTACGATGGATTGGTTTACGGCTATTTACATAGCCGAAGAACTCCTTGGGATTCTCCTTGCAGAGTCTCGCCACTCGGAGTTCCTCAGTACGCTTAGCCACCCTTATGCTGGACTTCACTCTCCTGGCTAGCCTCCGGTACTCGTCAAAGGCACCCGAGATCTTCGATCGCCGGTACGCATTTCTCTTCTCCCTAAGCAGTTGGCCGATTTCTCGATTAAACCACTTTGGTTGAACAGAAGACCGACGGAGGCATTTTAGAGGGATGCAACTTGATTGAAGACTCATGAATTTATTTTTGAAATTGTTCCACGAATCCTCAACCTCTTCGCATACCGCTAGCCTTACATCAGTCAGCCCAGCACGAAGGCGTGCAAAGTCTGCTCTTCTCAAGTCAAGTTTCCTTGATTGACTGGCAACAGACCTTACCTTCGGGATCTTGACGGTAAATCTAACTAGCTGGTGATCACTGCCACCGAGCTCTTCGCCTACAGAGACATCCTCAACGATATCATCCTCAGAGGTGAAGACCAAGTCGAGGATATTGTCTCCTCTCGTCGGTTCTCTGACCCATTGAGTGAGGAACTCGTTGTTGGCGAACTCCAGGAGTAGCGCGCTATCGCCACAGGCTGCTCTGGTTTCCCAGTCAACTTGTCTGTTGAAGTCGCCCATAACGATGCACACTCTGCCTTGAACAAGCTCACCCAGCAGCTGGTACAGTTCCCTGTCCTTCTCAACGGGTTGGGAAGGGGGTCTGTAAAGCACCAGGGTCCTGTATCTGACAGGACCTATCTCTAGGTCAACGCCTAGGAGCTCGTGATCGGATATAATGTTGGAGTTCGTAGATTTGATTGTATCCTTGACATACAACATTACACCGCCACCCTCTCTGTCTGGCCTATCTTTGTGGAAGAGTTGGTAGCCAGGAACCGTGAATTCGCCTTCAAAGTCTCGGTTTGACGTTTTTATCCACGATTCTGTTATGGCTACCATTTCGGGTTCTTCCGTCGCTACGAGGCCACGGAGCTCAGGAAACTTGTTCCTGATTGACCTCGCATTGAACAGAAGAACTTTCAGGGAGTCCCCGACTGTAGGACTCCCTATGCTCTTCCGTTTCCCGGCTTCTTTGTTGGCGAGGCACCCCTTTTTGCGACCTCTGAGAAGGTCGTTCCTGGAGTGACACGGGCGTACTGGCGTACGTCCGCCCTCACTCTGGGCCGGATACTCCTTTCGGTCCTCTCTACGACATTCTGGATCATGTTCGACAGAAAGGCCTTTCCTTTAAAGGAAAGATGTACCCCATCCCTTTGGTAGAGATCATTTCTACCATAAAAGGTGCGGTACGGGTCCACAAAGAAGACCCCCTCTGCCGTACACAAATCTGCCAGGCGCCGGTTTAGAGACACATTCATCGAGTGAGCGGTCCGTGTTGGACCTCTCCTCGGGAGCATCCCGACTACCACACGCTTGCGGGTTTTCAGCCCACAGTCGTCCACGGCACCCATGACCGTGTGGAGGATTTTATCTGTAGGGCCTACCCTACCTCCTCTCAGGTACAGGTCGTTTCCACTGACCATCAGAGCAACGACTGAGCTCTCAGAAATCTGTGATTTCTCAGCCTCTACTCTGATGCGGTGGTTACCACATCCTGGCAGGCAGCTTACCTTCACACTAGTGCGAAGGCGGGCCGCTAGCAGGGACTGCAAGCCCCGTGCTTGAGAATCACCAATAAGGGTGACTCTTGCACATTTGTCAGCAGGCGACTTATTCTTTCCTCTCGGAAGCGACTTGCCGCTTTCCTCTTGTATCTCTGCATTTTTCTTTTTTTTCTTCCTCATCTTATTTTTCTTCTCTTCATTTGTTTTCTCTTCTTCTGTTTCTCTTTTCTCTTCTTCTCTTTCCACTTTCCCATGCGCACCAGTAGCGCTCGAATCCTCTACACTGGGGTGAGCTGCATTATGGTCCTTTTTCTTCTTTTTCTTTTTCTTCTTCTCATTGGCTCCGCATGGCAGAAGTGGGACTGCCAATGCAGTTTCACCTCCTTGGGCTGGAGTCACATCGGCGGAACCACCCAAGTCAGTGGGACTTTCGTCTCGAGCTTGAGCCGACTGGGCCTCTAGTTTAGAGGCTAGCTCTAGGATCTTTTCCTCGAGACGCCGAATCTGAAGCGCGTGCTGCGTTTCTAGGGTCTGCAGTTTATTTTCCAGCGCCCTAGATTTTTCTTCAGAGGCTGTGAAGAGATCCTTGAGTTCATTGCAGCATGCCACTGCCTCTCGGATCTCTCCTTTAAGGATGCAATCAGTGCATATACTTCCCGGGTGGCATTTCGAAAAACATCCTTCCGGGAAGTCCACGCACCACTTATCCTTCTGGCATATCGCACATGTATATTTAAGTGCAGCTGGACCTTTTTTCCCTGTCATTTTAAACACTTTCTCTCTTTCAAAACTTTGTGACCAATCAATAGAAAAAAGGGGGTTGGTGAGTTCTCCCCGCGTGAGTCGCTCCCGCCTATCGATCGGAGACGTTTCGGATCTTTCAGAAGGCACGCTCCATGTGCTGCTGTTCGTCCGACCGAGTCGTCAAGCCTCGGCGTGCCGTGGCTCCCAACCAAGCAGCACAGACGGTCCCCGAAGGGGCCATCGATTTGTCACCAGGTGAACAACAACGAAGCACGCCCCTTACTAAACTCCTACTAGTTCCCTTCACAACGGCCAGGATCTCGGAGCAGCGTTCAATGGATATCCCGCCCCACCAAGAGACTCGACCCAAGGCTTTTTATTGGCCTGGCAACCAACCTGGGAACAAAGGGCCGTCACCTCGGACCGATGCTACCAGAGGCACCCGTCAACGGGCACTGGGAACGGTCAATAATTACGCGCCAGGGAAGGGGTTAACGGGGCACTACCCTCATCCCATTCATCGTGCCCCAACGCCTAGGACACCTCTAGTCCTAGTCTCTCGCAACCAATGAGCGTCGATTGGCGTTGTTTATAGAGGTTCCAAAGCCTCTCTTCTGACGCATGAGGTAGCTGCCAGGTCCTTATATGTAGATAGAGGAAGAAAAGAGAAACAGGGACATGATAGGAGTAGGCTTTTTTTTGTTTTTTTCTTTTTGTATAAGTGGGAGAGATAGAATAAAAGTAAAAAAAAGAGAAGGATAGAGTAAAAAAAAAAAGGAAGGAATGACGCACTTAGTCTGGAATCTCGTTTTCGACCAAATCGACAAGGGAAGCCCTACCAGGGGTACCCAGAAGAGGTACCCCCGCCGACATAGCTCGAAAAGTCAAAGGTACACACAAGCTCTCTTCCCGCGACAAGAGAGAGAGAGAGAGAGAGAGAGAGAGAGAGAGAGAGAGAGAGAGAGAGAGAGAGAGAGAGAGAGAGAAAAAAAAAATGGAGAGAAAGAAAGAGAAAAGGGAGAAAAAGAGAGAGAATGAGAGAGAGAAAGAGAAAATGGGGGAGAGAGAAAAAAAAGAAGGAGATAAAGAGAGAGAAAAAGAGATAGAGAAAGAGATAGAGAAAGAAAGAGAAAGAGATAGGGATAAAGAGATAGAGAGAAAACAGAAAAAGTGAGAGAGAGAGTGAGAGAGAGAGTGGGAAAGCGGTTAACCACGGCGACGATGATTAAGTTTCCTTGGCTCTTTTTCATTCATATTGATCTAAAAATCAACTTTCGAGCAATTTTACATCAAGTGTATGTGTTTGAGCGTTTGAGAGATACAGAAAAGCCTTTATTCAAGACGGGATAAATAATAAAAAAATTAACAATAAAAACAACAATATTTGCGATACCGGTAAAAGAAAAAGCTCTTTTCTCGTTCCTTCTCCCAGTGCGCTTCCAGAAACGAGCTCTTTTAACATTATCAATTCCCGCTCTTTGGCCCCCGAATGAGCGCGCGCGCTCCCACATCTTGGCAGCCATTGTTTACGTGGAAATTCCTCGCTTTACTTACTCCGTGGGGCGAATTTAAAGGATAACTACCTTCGATGCGCTATTTTGCACCGAAACAGAGGACTGTACTTTATTAGTTTAAATAAACGAAGACCACGGGCGATATCGACCGCCGCAATCTTTTGGTAGAGAAAATTAAGTAGTGAAGATGAAAATGTATGCTAGGTACGTAATCCTAATATCTGCGATACTAGGGAACGTGCGCAACTCTCCTGAGTAGGCTCTCGTTGTGGAATGTATATTTGGAGTTAAACTGAATGTGCTGGGGTTTATTCACCTGTATAGACGCGCCCTTGATTTTTACATTATCGCCTAAGTCGGAGGGTAACATGTAGTCAGTCATGTTAGCCCTTTAGATGATTCGATGAGGCATGCTGGGTCACTTATGTTGCAGCCAGTCCAGCTGGGTTAGCCAAGCAGGGTCAAATATGTTGAGGCATCTCATGATGGAGCCAGTCATGCTAGGGCCCAGTCAATCTGAGGCCCAATCATGCTGATGGCGTTAATCTTAAGAGTCGGTAATGACAGGGCCAGTCACACTGGTACCAGCTTGGCTGAATTGGATTTAGTGAGGCACTGTCCCACTTTATTTAATTGTCTATTTAAGAGGGATTGGTCCACTGCTTGTCCGTGAGAGCGTGCTAATTGGATCCTCTGAAATAATGAGCCTAACTGCCTTCTGGAAGTGTCCTGGGTCATTCATTTCGAGCTTGCCTAATTTTTATCTTTAAAATAATGATTTGACCCAAAAAACGGCGCAGTAATTATGAAATAACCTAATAGGATGCTTTTGCACGTCTTCAAAGTGAGTATTTCCAATACCTCTATGAGGATATAAGAAGAGTGTTTTTTTCCACTCTTTGAAAAAAATCCGATCCATTCTGGGAAGATCTGACATTTGAACGAAAAAGGAGAACATGAGCAATATTGCGAGCGTTTTTATCTGATTGAATACTATTGGAAAAGTTTCTTTAGGAAATTCACCTCCAATGTTCAGAATGGATTTTCAATATTAAATTTTACCGATATTAAGTATTTCCTAACGCCACCTGAAGAATAATTTAATGCATGTTTATTGATGTGGCGTTATTGGTTCATGTATGCATGCTTATTGGCTTGCGCAGTTTTTGTATGTAGGTTTGGCTGCTTATACAGCTTCGTTTATGCACGTGTTTATAAATATGTTTTTAATTATATGTTTCTTTAGTATATGTATTTTGGTTTAACGAGAAAGGTGAGGCTAAGGAAGATACGGTTCATTTTCATTTATTTTACGATGTTTCGAGCTTGCTCGCTCATCTTCAAGTATCGATATACTATAAATTAAAAGTGAATAAAATTAATTAGAATCTGAATAACAAAAATAGGACTTTAAATGGGATAAAAGAGAAATAAAACAACCAAACTAAATGGAAGTAGTACAGCATGACCTATCACACAAAATAATGATAATAATACTATCATGAAATGTGGCAAGAGACGTTAAAACAGAGACGATGAAAGCTGAATAAAAGTTCCTATAAAAACCTATTCTATCAAAACACTTACATTCGCTCACCGAGATCCGACAATAAAGTGAGAGATTTTAGGAAAGAGGTTGAAAAGAACTGCTTTGATTGTCAAGGAGTTACAAAATTAAGAGGGGAAAGGAAGGGGAGTTGTGGTTAAGAGAGATGCGCTTATTTTTGATGTGGATTGATTCCAAGATTCTGCCGGATGTTTCTTTCTTTTGTAAGAGTCTATTATTTTAAAATGATTGACCGACATATCCGCCTTGCATTTAATGGCATGGGATCGAATAACCGAATTATCTTTGGTACTTAAGGTTTTTACCCGGTACGAAGACTAAATCCCATATGAAAGTAAAAATTCACCCGGAGTGAACGAATAGTGCTGCCTATGTATGTTCCGCAGAGACACCGAGGGCATGTAAATTGGTAAACAACACCGCTCTTCAACTCTCCAAGAAGTTTGTTTTTGGAAGAAACGAAGAAATTATTTTGTTAACAAACGTGATAGGGTAATTAGTGTAAAGAGAAACAGATTTCAGCAATTACATGACCCTCCTTTTAAATTCTGAATTTAAAGGTCCCCATATCGGGGACTAAAAATTTTTTTAGTATCTTTTGGGATGTCATGAAGGTGAAAAAGTTTGTTTTTCTTTAGGAAATAAACTCTGCGCATATTTCCAAAAGATGTGGAGAGAGATGGTAGCTTCTGTAAAAGTAGAGTCGAAATATCACTTAGGTTAAAGGGAAAATAACACGAGAAGAAATTGTTTATGATAGGTTGAAGTGAAATTTTGTCCTTTTTTTTCATAATGTTTATATCTAGAAATGGGAGGGGGAAATTTATTTCAACTTTTATCGTAAAATTTCTGTATGGGTGGAGTGAATTAATCTAAAAGAATTTATTTACTTGAGAGATATCATAAAAAACGCAAACATGTTCGATAGAGCGGTGATGAAAAAGTGCTTGGAATCCTTTTGAAAATTCGCTTATCATTTTATCTTCTAAGAGTGAGATGAAACAATCTGGAACTAAAGGGCCAATGGGAGAGAACCCATAGCAACACCTCCTTTCTATTAGTAAATATTACCATTAAATAATGTCCCTAAAAAAATAACTGAAACCAGTTTAAAACAAGGGCGAATAATATTTTGAAAGTACTCAGAGGATTCGAAGATACAGTTTAAGACGTGATCAATGGTTTTGGTCCTGGGTACATTGCGCTCTACAATGGCAGCCCGTCTGACTATATATATATATATATATATATATATATATATATATATATATATATATATATATATATATATAAATGTAGATGAGTAGCAGTCTTTTTTGAATGCAAATTTTGTTGAAGACCATGCTGTATTTCGCCTTAGTTAATTTCCTTTGGCAACTTTCTATTCTTCTGTCTTTTTTTAGTCCATCTTGTAGATGGTAGATCACTTGTCCTGTATTCATCTCTCTTTTAAATGAATGTGTTTGGTAAAAACCAAACTAAATTGCTGAGCTTTCGATCTTATTCGATCATCTTCGGAGCATCTTGATATATTCTTTTCTCCTTTGCCAATGAAATGTAGAGTCGGAATCAGAGTGAATGAAAGAAATTAAATGAAATGAAATGAAAGGGAAAGTGAGAGAAAAAGTTTTAGATCCCCGTGCCCGTCCCCCACCCCACGACCAGTCCCTCCCGGAGGAGGGACCCAGTCGGAGGGGGGGCAAGGCCCGGTTCCCCCAAGTTTCCCGACCCCCTCCTCCCTCTGGGCCTGAAGGCACCGAGGGAAAAGAGCTCCGGAGAGGGGGAGAGAGGGAGGGGAAGAAGAAAGAAGTAAGGATAGGACAGACTGAAATAAAGTCAAAGCTTGAAAGTTGACCAAGTTGGCCGGTGGACCTACTTAACGTGGGACCCGGACCACGGTGTTTTTATGTTTCCTAGCTTTTAATTGTTACTATTTGCTGTTCCTGTCCCTGGTGTTAGTGTTTGGCCCATCTTTGGATAGCGGTAAAGGAAGAAGATGGTTGAAGTGGAAGGAAGTTGGAGGTTTGCAGAGAGGCGCAAGTTGTGTGGAGGTCACGCTAATCTCTGTACTATAAACTAATTTTAGAATTCAGTTCGAAATAAGTTAGAGTGAAAGTGTGTCTGTTTGGTTATTTATGTGGTTGTTTTGTTATTATGTTATGTGTATATGAGATAGGCGTTCAAACCGTTGTTAGCGTTATTTGTTTTCATCTATGTTAATACCTCGAGTTTCTGACTTTTGTAGCATAACTCTCGTATATGTATCTGTTGTGTGGGCTCATGTTCCTTGGTTATTTATTTGTTTAATTCTCTTCTTTATTCATGTTGTTTTTCCTTTTTCGTTTATTTGCACTTTTTGGTTAGTTTTGTCATTCCTTGTGGGTATCAAGTCCATTCCAGTGAGTTTGTCATTATTCGGGAAATTTTTGTCACAATCGGGTTTCCTTATTTGGTTAACACGTAAATCTCCTCATCTTTCCCTTTAGTCCGCTTTGTTTTTAGCACTAGGAAACATCATATGTTGTCTCCATCCTGCCCCTCGTGCTATTCAAATATTTAGTTCCTCTCCTATTTTTTCTTTGTTTTTTTTCTATGATTTTTTTGGCTCTTTTTTTCAATTATTTTGTTTAATGGTTTATCTTCGCTTCGATGTGTAAGTCTCTTTGTTTTTTCCTCTCTAATCGTCGCGTGCTCGTAATTATCTATACTGCTTTATTCTATATACGTTGCATTCTTACTAGATTGCTTCTTGAAACCGTATACATGGTAATTGTTGGATATATCAAGGTAGGCTGTATCATGGCCTGGTAGATCTTTTTCTTATTTTTCATGTTTAAATTTCTCAATCTGTAAAGTAAAGTTAGCATGCCTCGTGCTTTGTTTATTCTTTCGGTCACGTGTTTCTTGTAACCATTTTTGGTAATAGTTAGGCCTAAAATCTTGCCTTCACTATTATACCTGTATCGCTTTCCATCTACGTAAACGTCGGATAGTTTTCTGCGATACATAGGTATAATTTTAAATTTATCTTTATTCGTTATAATTTTCCATTTGCGTTCGTACTCGTTTAGATTTTCTATTTCTGTTGTCGTTACTCTGGCCTGCATCTGAGGGTTCCGATAAACACAGGGAATTAATTGAGTGAAATTATCTGCGTATTGTATGTTCACACAGACCTCGTTCCTGGGTGAGGGAATGTCCAAGGTATACACTGAGTATAGCGGAGGACTTAAACATCCTCCCTGAGCGAGGCCCGCATTAAGCTTGAATCTTTCACCTTGGCAATTCTCCGTGTCTATGTATGCATATGTTTCCATGACGTAGTCGCATAAAATTCTTTACAAATAGTTGTTCATTTCCAGATTTATAACTTGTATGTTGTATGCCTCTTTGCCAGACTTTATCGAATGTTTTCGATACGTCCCGGCATACAATGTCCATACTGCATTTCTCTCCTTTCACTTTGCTTATTTTTTTCTGTAATCACGCTAAGGGCCATCTCCGTATTCCTGTTCTTTCCGAAGCCGAATTGTTGATTGTTCCAGAGATTGTTTTCTGTGAGATATTCATTTAATTTTGTGTTCAGGATTTTTTCAGACACCTTCCCGATGAAGTCGAGAAGGGATATAGGTCGAAGTTTTCGACCACCGAAGGTGGTTTTCTCGGCTTAGGTATGAATATCATTTTGGCTATCTTTAATTCATCGGGGAAGTATCCCGTGTTTATACAGGCGTAAAACACGTTCCTTATCCCTTCGAGTATATTATCTGGTGCTTCTATACAGTTTTTTTTGTGGTGAGGCCCGATTTCCCAGGGGCCTTTTGTTTGAAATTTGAAATGTATTCTTTAATTTCTCGATTGTGATTTTGGCGTTAAATCCTTCGTTCGCATACAGTTCCTCTTCTACGTAGTGATATGGGAAAGTCCTCTTAATCCGTTCATTTAGTTTGTCAATTATATGGTTTTCGAAGTCTATATCGTAGTTTTCGTTTTCTTCTTTGCCGATGTTGAACACTCCTTTCCAGTGTTCCCTGAACAATTTTTCAATCTCGCGTTCATCTTCGATTAATTTCCCGTTTCTGTCCTTAATCATTATTTTTTATTTACCTTTAGCATTTCCCATTCTTTTTATCTTTTTCCAAAATTCTCGGGGCAATAGCTCGTTGTCAATATTTTGAACGGCTATGTCCAAGTATTCTCTTTGTTTGTCCGTTATTGCGCTAAGTAGTTCTCTCTTCTTCGTTCTCAGATTGCGGTATTTTTCCCTTGACATTCCGTTTATTATTATGTCCTCGTTTATCACTCTTATTTCTGCATTCTTAGTTTCATTTCGTTTGTCCATATAAAGTATTTAACTGTCTTGTATGTTTCTGGGTATTGCATTCTCGTCAGCTTTTTATATTCGCGTCCTTATTTTTTCCAGCTCGCCGTCGATTTCTTCTAGAGTAGCTTTATTTAGTCTGTTTGGGGCGTAGTCATTCAATTCTTGTTTGTATTTTTTCCAGTCTGCTCTATGGTATACCTTCCATTTTTAGTGGGTATTTGTATTGGTTGCTGATTCACGGTGAGTAGTGTTGCTGTGTAGTCGTGGCAGATAACATCTACAGGTTCCATGTGGTAGTTAAAATGAATGTTCTGTCTTTACTTAGCGTTGCGTACTCTGGTCCTAGTCTTCTTATTATCCGTCTGTGTCTTAGAACTTGTAGGTCTTTGCCTGTTTGGTTTCCGTTCCTATATCTTGTGTACATGCATCTTGCATTCAGGTCTCCCCCAAACAAAGTTGGAAGACTATTGTTAAATATTTTCACAAAGTTATTTATTGGGAGTCCCTATCGTCGCGTTGTTGGTATCTCGTAGCGATTATTATATTGGTAAATTCCATTTTGAACTCATTTGCGAGGTAAGATTCGATTAATCCTTGCTTTGTTTTGTACTGTATTCCTTTCTTTATTGCTATTGCTGATCCGTCGTGTGCTTCGTTTGTGTGATTAGTCGCTATTACGTCGTAGTTCCATATTTTTAGTTTGTGAGTCTCAAGGTTAATCCCGTGACCTGAAATTAGAATGATGTCGGGATCTACTTCTTTAAAGATATTTCCGTATGTGTTTTCTTTATCCTTCCAGCCATTCTTATTAATCTGTAGAATTCTTAATTTACTATTATCCATCTTGTTTGTATGTTCTTAGGCGGTTCTTCTTTTGGGAAGAGTGGTGGTATTACGTAAATTTATTTGTATCTTTTCCTGGTATTTCTGCCGTTCATCTCTGTCCTTGCTGAGTTCTGACTCTTATCCGCTTCACATTTCGCGGTTGGTATTTCCGGTCATTGGTCCCTAGTCGATTTTTTTTTTGTTTTTTTGTTTTGGCTTGTATTTATTTTTACGTTTTTCTTATTATTCTCGTCGGTGCTGCTCTCAGATTCTGTTTCGTCGCTTTCTGTGTCTTCCTCTTGTTCAGATTCGCTTTCCTTTCTTTGTGTTTCTTCCAAGAGTTTTTTATTTGTATCTTTTGAAATTTTTATGTTAAATATAGCCGATAAATCAATATTTTGCGTGAATTTCATTGGCTCCAGCCAATTTTCCTTGAACATGGAGTTCAACGTGGTGGCATATGTTCCTGGTTGGGCAATGTTTAAGCCGTGTGAGTGTTCCGTCAAGCGTCATTTGAGTGGCTGTTCCATTGTTTTTCGTTGCTCATACTGCCGCATATGAGGTGTTTCTTGTTCCTTCTTTTCTTTGTTGTGTTTCAATTTCTTTTCTCTTTATTATTTCTTTTCGCGTCGGACATGTCATTGCCATTGTTCTGTGGCTCCCTCCGCAATTAACACACTTTTTCGTGGAGTTTGTGCAGGTCCTCCAAGAATGTGGAGCACTGCATTCTGAACATATTTCTCCTTCCCTTTTTTGGGCAGTTTGTGGTGATGTGGTCTTCCATTTTGTAGCATCTAAAACAGATTTGTATATTGTGATACTGGTCCCTTTGAATGTTACAAGCTGGATTCTCATACTGTATGTGAGGATTCCCTTCTGTAGTGCCTTTGTTGCAATCTCGATTGACTCGCACACTATTTTGAACACATGTGTGTGTTCCTTAAATTCGATTATGTCGTGTATCTTCATCCAGGGTTGTTGTTCTATTATTTCATGTTTTATTTCGTTTGGGGAGTGTTCTCCCACATATGATTCTAACTTACGGCATACGTTGCTTCGGTTGGAAATAAGCTGGGGTGGTACTTTAGCCTCTAGGTCGATTTTCCTTAAAGTGATGGTTCCTGCCGATGAAAGTAGCAGTTCGACATCGTTGTTTTCCACACAGATGACAACAAATTCATTAGCTGTTTCGATGCATTTGATCAGAGCGATTTGTAAATTCTTGAAAATGCTTTGTGCTACATCCTGTGGTCTCCGTTTTATCCCGTTCTGAATTAGCCGAAGTGGGAGCCTTTTGGTGAAGTCCTGTGGGTCCATGTTCAATTTTTCATGCCCCTCTAAGGGGGGTCTCTTTAAAAATAAGGTAGTAGATTATTTACCCCACTCCACTAGTGGGAGAAGCCCCCTATCTGTTCCTAATACTATCCCGCCTGCCTGCTCTGGAGCGCACACTCCCTGACCACCCAACGTAATTAGGTCTTGCCCTATAAGCGGTCCTGCAGTCAGATTCGGGCTCGTCACCAATAACCCGCATCCTTCTTTGGCCCCCTAACGGGGTCTCCTTCGGGAGTTCACTAAACCCTACTACTGACTGCTTCTGATACCATGCTGCTGTTCAGGTTATACTGTGCTATAAAATAGGAGAGTTTCAGATATATAAAGGTAAAGTATGAGATAGGGAAAATTTAAGGAAATCACCACTTTGGGGTGATTCCCGGTGAATCAGAAACAGGAGGTCTCTCCAATCACTCCGATTCGCGGATATATTTCTTTTTTCTTCTTTTTGGTATATATTTAAACGTATATAGAAAATGCTCTCTTCGCAAAGTTATTTCAAGTCAAAAGATTGATGTAACTTAGCAGTGCGTAGATCGGTGTGAGTTGTCAGATGAACTGAGCCATCTCTTGTGAATTAAAGAAAACGGTTTTTAGGTGGTATTTATTCTGCCTGGTTGATCATAACGTTAGAGGAAACGAGCCAGTCCGGCGAGTGGAATTTTAAAACAATTTTAATGTTCGATTCCAGCTTAACGCTTGACTATTGATGGCCGGCTATTCTTCGATTATTAAAATGACTACTAAGATGTTTAGCCTAGCTTTATTTCCCTCTTTTCTTTTAATTACAGTGTTGTCAACTAGAATATCTCTCGTTAGATTGATGTTATGTGCGCTTTCCATATAACTTGCAAAAAATCTTGGATATGAGTCAAAGGGTTGGGGCAGATGGCAGATGCAATCCAACTTGGATAAGTGTAAGGTAATAACTCAGGGGTCATGATAACCCTCGATTAGATTACACTAAAGGTGGTCAAGTTTTAAACACAGTCATAATGGAAAAAAAGGTGTCTTATCAAATCTGGCGTGATGAACGATTTAGACTACAATGTACTGAAGCTTCCACGAATGCAATCTGGGTTTTAGGATTCATGGCTAAAAATTTGGGCTATATAAAATATATTATGGTTCTTTGAAATAAACTGTAGTGGTGCAGTTATGGTAATACGGTTACGAGAACAATCTCTCGACATATTGATTTTGCATCGGGTACGTCTAGGGGACGCAGGATCAATAAAATGATTACGCTAAAATCTAAACTGAATCTCTGAACCTCCGTTTTAACCCCCCAAAAGTGCTAAAGTTAATTTCTAAACCACTATTATAACGCTAAATCCCTAAAGGGAATCTCTAAACTCCATTTTTACTCTCAAACATCTAAAGTGAATCCTAAGCTTTGGTAGGAAAAGGATGGGATTCTCTCCTCTGCTGCTTCACTTGAGTGTTGTAACAGGACAGAGAAGATGAGGGAAGGGGTGGGGGGGTGGGTCTTGTCAACCAGAATTATCGATGTGGTTTTCATTATTGAGATCACGGTCCCTCCGGTCCTTATATAGTCCCATAAGGACGAGAGGGAACGGGCCTACTTTAATTCGGTCCCCGAGGGACCGTCCGGGATACCATGGCTACACTGCCACTCGACTGAGGATAGGACGAAAGTGCGCCGGGCAACCAGAACCTCTGTGGAGAGAAGAGCAAGTTTGGAAGCGGGTAGGCGGGTATGTAATAAAGAGAAGTAGAGATATGCGGGTATGTAATAAAGAAAGGTAAAGATAAGCAAGTCTACTAATGAGTAGGGTGAATTATCGTTTATTGTTATCATACACTGGCTCTAGGTGATCCAGGGATTCCGTGCAATCCCTCCAGGCACCATGTCATGCAAACCGAGCCCTGTACAGGTGAGAACATTTCCCCCTGGTATAAAGTGCGGGTAGACAAAGGTGTGAGGGGATAGTCGCAATATATATATATATATAATAAAGATAAAGTAGCGCTGAGAGGGAGGAAGGGAAAAGCGCACCGACAACTCTCCCAGGCGCGATCAGAGAGTTCACGCCAACCCAGTGACAGCGCTTTCATAATTTGCATTCAGGCTATACAAGGTACCTTCCTGCGGGCCAAGATTTCATACATTTGAATAGCATCGCCATTTTAGATATTTAAAAAAAAGAAAGTTATAAGGAAGCTTCTACTTTTATCTTGCTTTCCAGATGTATTGGACACATTCATGCAAACCTTCATCAACGTATTCTTAGACATACACAAAGAATAAAAAAAATCGCTATCCTGGTGGATAAAGCGTTGAGGATAAGGCTATGAATAAGCAATGAAGACGTGCGTTACCATTTATGGCCATTGTACGTGCCTGTGTGCGTGAACATGGGCCTATTTCAGCCTGTATGGAATTCATGCGGTTCCGAAACCGGACTCCACTGCTGCAGCAAACGGCACCGATCACAGTTGGAATCTGGAGGCATAGGACACGAGTTTCGGAACGAGACGGAATTGGCCATCGGGGTCACGATTATTGGCTTTTAACTTAGACGCCCATGATGGGAGGCATAACCCCCATATTTATTTTATTTAGTTAAAAATAAGAAACGAAAACTAAACGAAGGTAGTTTTGTGACCTGAGATTCGCAAGGAAATTGGTAAGGTTAGGAAAAATGAAAAGTAACTCTCAAAGAGAAAAAAGGGTAATCAACGAGGGAATTTTAAGTCGAATCCTAAGATACTAATCCCACAGAACCACATACGTACATTTGTAGCGTACACACATCTTCCTGCATGACGAAATTACGTATATGTATATCACACATACTTCTCTTTATGATAGAACTACGTACATGGACATCGCAAACACCAAATCGCAAGGGCCGTACTAAGTACATGTATATCAAACCCCGCCCTCACATGGTAGAAATATGCACACGTGTAATACACCCCCCCCACACACATAAATGCGAAATATGTACAATGTAGACGCCTATCCTCCACACGCCTCTCATATAACGGAGCTCTTTACACGTACACAACTTCCACACACACCATCAAGCATGATTGCGGAATTCCTTAATACGTTTCGATCACACACAACCACCTGTCCGTAAAATGAAGAGACTATGATGGTAATAAAGCGCAAAATCTCCTTTTTCCCATGTAATTACTGGAACCATCTCCAAAAAAGAAGAAACCTATCCGCTTACGGAACCCGAATCTAATGGGATCCATATCCGAGGATCTTTGACCCTTCGACCCTCATTAACCACTGTCCAGGACAAGTTATCCCGTTCGCAAACTGACACCGTTTGACGCTCACTCCCTCTCCTTCAACGAGAGGAATCAAAGGATAAATGCGACCAATTTCGGGTCGATCTCTCCTCCTCGCAGTTGTCCGAAGAAATGACATTGACGAATGGGAAACTTCAAAGGGCAACAGCTGGCGTAGAATTACTGAGCCCAAAGTATTTTAGGGGTACCTTTTTCTCTATGTATGTTTCTATTTCTCAATCTTTTATCACTAAACTCGTTTTTATTACTTCCTATCATCACATTTGTTGATTTACCCAGTTTGCTAAATGGTAGGGTTATTTTAGTGGCACTGGTACGCACCAACCATATGCGGAAACTAGGTTATGTTGAAGTTAAAAATCCCTGGATACTTTTGGCTGCTCGATGTGGCTCGAAAGTTATAGTAGGATACTATCTGATATATTGTATAGGTAAGCTGATAGGTTAATTGATGATGCGCAGGGATGTATTTAATCTGAAAGAAGCTGTGCAAGTGAGGTACTGTTATAAAAAAAAAACAATCATAGAGAAGAGGTTGGTGTACGCCAGTTGTATGAAGATAAATAAAATACAGAAGGGTTAAAATAAAAAGTGTATATATGAGTAATGGCAGAGGAAGGGTTGATCGATCACGTCACAGTAGAATGACTGTCAGAAAATGTGCGTAAGAAACTGTCATTTTAGCAAGCGAGATCATTTGTACTTGGGTGCAGTTGAATCTTTATGGTTCGGAGGCTGAACACCTAGACTTCTAGTCCTTGATTATAGTAACCAATGAAGACCGACTGAATAATGTTATGAAAGAGTCAGGGTATGTATCAAGGACATCAGGGAAATGATTCTTTCAAACTGCTTCCTTTATCTTTTCCATTTTGTGGCATTGGTGTATGATAAAGCCCAACGATGATGATGAAGAAGACAGCTTCCCCCAATGAATAAAACACGACTTAATTGGAAACTGGCGTCTGAAGTCCCAAGACTTCTGCGCAAAGGTGCCCGAGTTTGATTGACCCTTGGCAAAGAGAGAGACATGTCTCTAATCCACAATGAAAAAAAGGCACTAAATGTTAGAAGATGCCTCTAAACAAATAAAATTGACGAGATCTGCTACTGAAACTTTTCTTTTCAACCGCGACCCCAATAAAGCGAGACTGAGGAAAGGATTATATTAGGTCAAGATATGAATATAGTTTTTAAAAGGAAAATAAAATGATTTTAAGTTATTTCCACCATTATGACGATGGTCTTCTACCGCTTTGATCAAATAGATGATTTGAAATCCTTTTCCACCTCCATATCAGGGTAAACTTTGCCATTAAGTGATGTTGTAATGACTTAAATAAATGGTTGTAGAAGTCTAAATACCGCGTACATAAAGTGTACGCAGAAATACTCCGACACAAGCTACGTGTCCCTCCCATATTTCCACATGCACCAGCTTCGAATTCTCTATCGCCCCTTTTTGCGCCATCGTAAACTGTGATGTGTCTCGAAGGTGTGAGACTTATACTGTCTGCCCACAGATGAAAAAGGTCTTTCGTGCGGCGATACGGATTTTATCAGTATTCGGTGCTCTCTCTCGATTTTTGCTCGCGAGAGAAATAAAAGGAGAATTTCTCCCTGGAGTCAGGCAGAAGACCTTGGACCTACGTTGTGAGGTGGAGCTCATTCCACATAAGAAACAGTTCGCCTGTTGCAAGAAAGGAACTTCTCGGGGAATTGGTGTGCTGCTGTCACGGTACTTGTAGGTGTCAAACTTCTCGCAGACCCCCCTCCTTCCGAGTCAGAGGTTACACAGGACCTTCCTCTGCGGATTACCCGAGACGTAGCTAGGTAATCGGTTTTGGTTACCCACTTCAGGAGCCGAATAATCGGACAGGCACTTCGAGGAAGATGTCCGATTTGAGCCACAGTTTGGCTCACCTTCGTGATCCGGCATAGGATCATTATATCACCGGTCTAGGATTACCCTCTCATTCGGTAACCTCGGATGGCCGGACTAAGTGCGATCATCGTCACCGTCATCCTCAAAAAATACTTACGAACTCAAAGGTATCGTTAATTGAATTATCCCCTCCTCTTAACTTCACCAGTTTATTTATGAACTAGAATTTCCATCCCGGCCCATAACCTCGAGTATTAGAAGTGCTTAATCGAGTGTTTAACTCCATAATAATATTCCATTTGTTCTGTAGGGTGCCATTAAGACGCAAGCATCCTAGTGAGTAATTTTCAAGTAATCCCCACGACATTTTTGTAGACTTACTTATTCAGTGCAAGATTAATTCTATTTATATTTATATACGCTGTTGCTTATTTCATATTCATGTACATTAAATATTATTTTTGTATCTGTGTGTTTAACTATTTTGGACGATCCTTTGGCAATTATTAAGCAATCAACTCGGCTTAAATCTCAATATCACACCGATCCATCCATGATTGGCTTTTACTGAGTGGGGACACACTCAGGGGGTCATCATCTTAGTTTTGATCAAAAGGTACGCACCGGAACTATTCTTATTCACCGGAAGTATTGGATACACTTCAAATTCGCTTCATCTCGGTGCGGTAATAAAATATATGTCCAGAAAGTGGGACTGGGATTAACCACTCACTAAACCTCGACAATGGTAATTAGATGGCGCAAGGTCTAGTGAATATGAAGGATGAGGAAGAAGTACCCAACCTAAAGTATTAAATTTTCTTGTCCTCCTAGGACCTTGTGATGAAGGAGGAGGACAATCCTTCGGTTGGCTCAGTGAAGACAGTTATGTTCAAGAACTTCATTTTGAGGTTGCTATTGTTGAACACAGGTTTGCAGTCACCGAGTTTTTATTATTTTGGAGCTCATAATGAATAATTTTTTCAAATGCAAAGAAAACATACTTTTCTGCTGTTGAAGACCACGTCTGAATGTTGTTGTTTTTTCTGTTTGCGATTAAGCCGTCGTTTATTACGCTTAATATTGCAGTAAATGACAAATTTTATTTCCCGAAGCATTTCTCTCCAGAAATTGCCCTCGAGCATTTCAAGCCAATGGTAATAAATCAATAGTTCCACATTGTCCGTCAGGCTATTCATGTGCTACCCAAACACCATTTATGTAGCTTAAAAAAGGCCTTGGCGTTAAAATTTTAAAATGGCTTAAGCATTGTTAGCTTACAAAAAGGTCTAGGGATTAACTTCAGCTATTTTTAATATTTGCCTGACGCAAATGGGGAATAATTTAAACAAAACAAGCTTTTTTTCTAAGTATTCCACAAACCACATTATTTTTTTTAGATCCTAATAAATACTGATGCCTTTTAATGCATTACCTGTGTCTATTTGATCTAGATGTTTATACCAGTTTTCCCATCCTCTCTGTCTTTCAGAGGCTCCATTTTAGCCCAGCAATGAGTATATTTGGGAAGCAAACAAGACTAAAATAATGCAAAACTTAAAACGTTCACAAACAAAGCAAATATTGCAGAATCTTTTGTGCGTCGGGAGGTCTTTTTTGTTGTACATTTTTCCATTTATCTCATTAGGTCGGTGCACCCCCCCTGCCCCCGCCCCAACACACACAACATCGTATTAGATTTGACGGTTGCTTCCACTATTTTTAGTGGCGTTGATTTTAGCATTTTTATTTGCATGATTTCGCTGGATGGTGGATTTTCCGGAAACCACCTGTTTTTTTTTCAGGTAGTTTTTTTTTAGTAGTCTGTTGATTGCAGATTAAATGCCAGCACTCTGTTTTCATTTACTTTCTTCGCCATTTCCTTTTCGGCAAATTTTATTTTGATTATGTGGGTCAGGTTGGTGAACTTCACTACTTGAGTAATATTTGCTCATTATTAACGTTTCAATTTATTCTTATTTTTGGGGCAGTGTGGCTTCCGATGAGGAAGTCCGATTGCCGACAGAAGATGGATCTTTGTTCCCTAATTTTCTCTTGGGGTGAGGTCGGGAGGGCAAGGAACTATTGGTTTCTAGCTTATTCCTTTTAGCTCAGTTCTTACTCATTCCGTTGTCAGTATGATTTTATCCTCATGGATTTTGCATGTAGCCACATAGCCTTCCATGGAGCTATATATTCTGACAACAACCATCTTAAGTTCAACGTTGAGTAATTGGGCCACCTTTTCGGGTGTTGGTAGGGTTGTTTCTTTGCTTAGTTGCACATGGAGCCTTTTGTTAGCCTCCTTGTCTATCCTTGTTTGTCTTATCTTTTGTGTGTGGATGTCCAGTTGATCCCCTGCCCCGTCATTTCCCTCCTGTGCGATCAAATAACTACATGTAGATGCCGATCTTTGCTTGCCTAGGTTTAGAATCATCAATGATGTAGGGTTTTTGAGGGTTGAGGCCATCATACACATGACAGTAACCTATGTAAAAATCTCTTGTGTGAACCCCTTAGAGAAAACTGACGAGGAGATCGAGATCACTAGCCACCTTATCAACACAGACGGAAGCAGTATGCCGAAAGCTGTACATAAGATACTACTTTACGCAAGGTGGACGGATGAGATATTTTAGTTTGAGGGAAAACAAGGTAGCAGCTGCCCAATCCTAATACGGATGAGATAGGAGATATATCTTAAGATCACATGGGGATCTATAAGGAAATTGAGATTGAGCCTGAGCATTGAGAAGACCACATACATGTGTCAGTTGAGGAAAGTACTTATGGTCCGTATCTCTTATCACCAGATACAAACTTGAGATGCATTAATAGAAAAAACTAGACGGAAAAAGCAATCCCATCAAATTCTAGATTAGAATCCGGAGATAAAAGAGAATGGAGAGTCCCTTGAGGATCCGGTAGTTTTGGAGGAAAGATTTCGCGAGTTCAGCAAAGAGATTTTCTCGATAACATCCGAAGAAAATCAAGGTTTTGATCAGGAATTTGAAGGCAAAAATAACGACGAACTGAATGAGAGACTATTGCCTTTGCTTTGCGTCAAGTGGCGCCATCATGCTGAAAAATCTAGTTATCATCACCAAATTGGTTCTGGACGTGCTAATGAAGCACGTTTTGGTACTATTTAGAGTTCAAGGCAGTATTCTTGGGCAAAAGTAAGTGTTAGTGCTCCTATTCCCATGGATAAGAAACAGCCTGACATGGAGTGTGTCCGAACGCTTCACCGTGGGTACAACAACAGACTCGTAAAATCGCTCCCGTTTTAACTAGAAATCTTCCAGAAGCTATAAGCAAAGGGAAGGGAGCTTCATTAGCAAACATCACTTTACCCCAGTTTAAAACAGTTCATTTATTTATATTTCATACAAAACTGGAGCTTATCCGTAAAGTTCTTTTTGGTGAGATGAGGCTTCTTCACCGCCCTTCTCGATTAAGGACCTGTGTCGAAAAGTATTTGATGTACTGTGCTTGTTAAAGGGTTAACACGTACTTCTTTCCAATCGGGAGTAAACCTCGAACTGCAGGCAGCCAGATTCCTGAGCTGGGATCTTACCCGGAGGCAATCTTGGAGTTCATTTGAAGCTCTTAACCGTCCAGAAGACTTCTTTATACGAGTGTAACCAGTCATTTTAAAGTTATTAATGATCCTAAAGTGGAGTTCCTTGATGTAATTACCTTAGTATCTATCTCCTTGAATTTATAGGTACTTTGGTGCAGAGCAACAATGGTTGCAAGTTTTTCTTTGGAAAGAACTATTTCTGGAATTGAAAAAGATTAATTTATTTTTAACAAAGGTTATTGCAAAATAGACTATAATTACACATCATCATTCATTTAGCACATTCTTTTCACCATTTTACCCTTTTGATTGAATAGCAAAGCTCCAAGGATTGAAACTCACCTCTTGCAGGAAAAGGACAAAAGCGCAATTTTGGATTCAGTGTAGGAATGCATTTTTCCCTATTATTTTTGAAATGCTGACTTTTTAATAAACCTACAATAATTTAAATATTAGAAAAACTATTCCTATCACGTAAATTTTAAAAACGAATGGAAAAAATAAAAACCTATATTAGCCTCAAAACGTTTAGCCATGACTGTAAGGTAGATCTCGTGCTTAGGAACATGCAGAAGGCTTTCGAAAAGGTTTGACTGAAAGGGTTACAATACAAGATTCTCAACTCTGAGCTAACCCAGTCCTGGAACGAATCATCTGTGACTGTCAAGGCTAGGAGAGCCCATCTGATGATGGAGACTCACAGAGCTACAGATTCGAATTTGAAGCGGGACTTCCATGAAGCAGCTGGTTGCCTTAGCCCATTCCTTTATCAACTCTACACGATCGACCTTTCAACCCCAATAAAGGAGGACACAATCTACCTGCAGATATCATCTAGATCATCCGTAGCTGCATAAGAACGAGGTTTTAGGCTGGGGACACAGCTGCTAAAATAGCGAATATCAACAGATACGAAAGAAAGTGGAAAATAGAAACAAACTCCCAGATGCTCAAGATCCTCCACATATACTACCGGAAGCTCTCTGGCATGGCACTTGGAAGCAATGTCCTCGGGTTGCAAATCACTTCCAACGGGTACAAAACGCATGCCACCAATAGGGTAAATTACGCGACGAATAGGCTTAGGAAAATCTACCGGTTCTGTGGATTGTCACTCAGAAACCAGAAAAGATATACACACCATTTATTTCCTCGCCATGCTAACTTACCCGGCGTCTGTGATGTAAACAATGTGCAAAATAAATCCACTTTGTTGCATCTGTGGCGTTCTTCGACTTGATCGTATGAAACATAGGGAATTCCACCGAAGAAGAGGACTAGAAGCTATAAATGTCATAGTCTAGAAACAAGAAAAAAAACATAGAAAAAGTGAAGAGGGAAATAATTCCTACAGTCAAAGACGATTTAGACATAGGAAAGAATCAAAGGAATCTCGTAACAAGAAAAAGAAGATTCCCGAGAGGGAGATTGTGCGCATTAGATTGAAAAGGAAGATAAAAGTGAACAGATGAATAATTTTAATTAAGAAAACAAAGAATAAAAAAGAGCTATAGCCGAATGAGTGAGTGCATGTATAAAAAAGAAAAAAACAAAGGACAACAAGAATTAAACAAAAGAAACAAACAAGATCTGTGAATGAAAGGCGAATAAGTGATAAAGTGTTAAGCAGCAAAGCTCCTAAAAGCCTTGAACGCTTCGACGGAAATGAACAGTAATGATTTGAACAAAAAAAGAATAAAAAAGAGTAAAGCTGCAATGTAACAATTAAAACCAAAAAAAGAGAAGTGTTTAAAGCGATGCTCTTAAAATTGATTGAGATCCGCATCATTTTAAGAACCAAAGCTAGCGCCATTATTAATCTCTCTCCAAAGTTTGTGCGTCGTTTGTAAAGGAAATGGTGGAGTTGGTAAAAGTGAAAAAATGTGTAAAAATTATATAGCCGAGTAATCTAAAGAGGAGACTACTTGGGTATCGATTATATACATATACACCTACCAGGAACGACCCAATTGCTCTCTTTGTACCTATTTAAACAAAGGGAATATGTGATTGCGTTACACTCCATTGATGGCGTGCCAAGGACAAGCAAGGACCAACCAAAAGAGATTCATCTAAATATAATTTCAAGCCATCTAAGGTATTCAGTGACTGAATTTTAAGTATTAGTATTTATAAAAAAACGAAAACCAACAATGGCGTCTACGCCACATTTCTCATAGGAGGTTGGTAGAATGGTGAAGTTGGGAAGATTGAAAACATGTAGAAGGTATATAATTATAGTACACGAGAGTATTCCTAGCGATAGAAACCAGGTAGGGGCGCTACTCATTTGAACTTACTCTTCTTTTTGGTGTTAAATATCGATAAGAAAATGGAAATATGATAGAATTAACAAGGGAATGAGGAGTTGGTAGGGATCAAATAGAGAAAATAAAGGGCGGGAATGAATTAAAATGTCCCAGCTCTAAATAAAGACGTTGTAAGTGTGATTTTTTTAGACTAGAACATTCACCAAAACAATTATGCAAAACAGGTTAGGATTCGAAGTTAAGATTCCTTTCTGGATGAGGAAAACTGGGTCAAATATGCAAATGGACTACAAATTCATATCATCTCTTTCGTTTATAAAAAAAAATAATAGGACTTACTAAAGTATACTCATAGTTGAATACTAGAGTTACATCGAAAGCTGAAGCTGTATACAAAAGTTTATCGCTCTTCTAAGAATTCTGAGGGAATTTTCTGTCTTAAAAGACAATTTAGAGATTTATCGAAGATGTGTAAAGCGCAGGTTGCTGTGCGTGATTAGCAATAAGGTTTGTGCGAGATTAACAAACTTCACTCAAGGTCAAACTAGGTATAGAATTTTTTTCTTTAAACTTTAGACAATAATTTCACGAACTTTCATCAATAAAAAAATGAAAGACATTAAATAGCCATTAAAACTTTTATTTCTCAACTTCAGAATCCAGCCATGGACAAATGTCGGGTTTTGCGTGACGACACAGGGAAACACGTTTCCCTGAAAGGAGCGTTCGTCCCCGCCACTTACCCTCCTTCATTAGAAATACGTGTATAAGTGTCTGAGTTTCGCCAAGGAATTGGTATAACATGAAACCAACGGGTAAACAGACATTTCATTCGATGTTATTTGAGGCTTACGGGAAATAAAAGCACTGGTAAAAAATGGTGACATAAAAAGACGCGTGTAAAGAAGTGGAGGTGGATTGACAGTAGAATCTTAACAAGGTCAAACGACCTAAGGCGCGTGCTCTCAATTATTCTGACATATGACCTTATGACCATATGACCTTACGATCTTCAAAACTTTTAATAATTCCCGGGCTAACCTCGGGAGGACCTTCACAATTATATCATTTGAAAGAAAATGTAAAATAACATAAGAGTTTCAAATTTCTTTAGAATCGACTGAATAGTTACGATGTTATTGCCAATAAACTCATTGAAAAGTAAAATCGTTACCTTCTAACCGACCACCCTAGGAGCCGACATAGAAAAATAGATTTGCGTACACGCGAGTAAAAACAGATCAAGAATGGCATAGAAACAAGAAAAGATCTTCTGCCAGAGACCTGTGTGTAGTTTGTTTGTTTCCAGTGTGTGTACTGCTCCCGGAAGCTTCGAAATGATTTATCCCCTATAAGAACTTGAACCGAGCAAAATTTCAACTTCCATAATCAGTGTGGATAAAAGAGGGCCACGCACATTGACTGCAAGTTTTTTTTCTACTCTTTTCTAATGATGTTATTGTGCAGGTAGAGTCTGTTCCATTCGCACAAGATTATAGACATTTTAAGTTCTTATCTTGACCCCAGGTGTTCTTTTCGCAAATCTATAGGAACAGCTTGTTCTAGATATTCCTCTGGGATCAATTGCTCTCCTCCGTACCTTTTATTTATGTTGAAGCACCCGTTTTCTCTTAGTTATTTTCTTGTCTATTAATGGTCCATATCCGGGGTATTAAACGCTCTATCTTCCCAAATAAATATCACTAGTACATAAATACCAAGAAACGTTTTCCTCCTGGCGACTGTTAGGCAACGAGCACCAATCAATATTGAATCTAGTATCGCTCGTCTTTAAATTTACTCAAAAGATTTACTATATATAGTAAAAACCAAAACTAAACCAGTCGTGGGTAACTCCCCCCCTTTTAACTAAACCTTTTCTTTCTATCTCTTCCCTCTTAAAATCCCACTCTCCATCTGCTCCTTTCTTCCCTCACCCTAATACTATTTTAAATTCACTGAGACATTTTTTTTATTTAGTCAGAGTTCAGACATCCTTCAGATTCGTCGAAGAACGGAAGCTCACTTTAGCTGTCTTGGAATTTCTGACCCAAATCTGAATTCACACAACCCAAGAAAGAACGAGCACCAGTGAACTTCCAATGTCACTTCGGAATTCCACCACCAAACCGCATTACCTGATAAGTTTGGAAATAATTGCAATTATGGTAAGTGAGGTAGAGTAATAGGAGATCGGTAAATGATACGGGCCCACCTCCGAACTGCTCGTAGGACCGCACAAAATCCCAGCAGACGTTATAGAAGATAATTTTTGGAGCAGTGGGTGTAGCAATTATAAATTCAATTCATTGATACCCGGCCTGGATTTGTGACAATATACCTCACAAATCAATAAGTCGAGAAAATGCTGACTGAAAAGGCCCGAAACAAAAGAAGAATTCAAGAAAGTAAGGGTGGAACTTAAAACTCCACTAGTACTTGCGGCCCAATGAGCCATCATGTCGACCTCTGGCTCAGTTATTTATAGAGGAAATCTAGGAGTAAATAGAAGGAAAAGGTAACTCTAGGTCTGCGTTAAAAAGTTGCTAAAGTAGGAGACAAAATCCTACACCGAAGGTCATATCTATCGAAGAAGAATGCCCACTAAGGCCAAGGGACAATGCTTCGATTTTACTTTAAAATAGAAATTTGAAGTAGATGAATGTATTCCATTGAGCATCTGTAACAGGTGGTACCCCGCGGAGCAACGCCTCCAAAATGCATTGCGTCAGAAAACCTTTGGAAAGATCGTAAAATCGAAAGGAAAATAAAAGACATCAATTGCGGAGGGTATCGCAGGATATTCACAATGTACTAGGAAAAGAAGCTCTACGTAAAATAAATTAAAAAACAAAAAGCAAGAATAATGAATGAAGACCTACACCAAAGCTGCTGAAATACCCACAAAATGATTAAGTTAAGGGAATCTAACTCTCGTATTTATAAAGGAGTAAAAAAGACAACTACACAAATTATATATGTTCACTTCTAGAACATCGCACACTCTGGAACATTCATGGATATGTTAAACATCCTCGGAAGAGACAGAAGAAGAAACTATGGTTTCCTCCAAACGCATTTGTGAGGAAATTCTAAACCTAAAGTCTATAGACAAAAATATCCGGGAACAAAAGATGTATGCTAACGACCTACAAACAAGTGAAGAAATACTTAAAAGAGAAGGCTGAACGAGTCATCCCCACGAGCCAGGAAAGAGAAAAAGGAAAGAGGCGAGATTCCAACTTATGAACGGAAGGAAAAGGAAGAGGCTACCTAAGGGACGGAAATCCTCGGAATTCGGACCGTCAGACAACCTCGACAGAGGGAAAAGTTCCTATCACTACCGCCGAGGGCCGTAGACAGAGGACACACGTACGATTGGAGTAAGATTGAGCTACATATATTCCCTTCGCCAATGCACAAATTTGCAAAGGACAAAACTCCAATGGGTTCAAATGTACGAACTTAAAATTCCCCTACCATTATGGGAAGGGGAAATACTACACGAATTATAACTCCCTCGTATAACCAAGTGGAAAGAGAGCTGCTGCGGGTAATATCTGCAGCCCCAAATAGAAGCACTGCGCGGCCAATCTGGACGTATGCAAATCAATCAACAATGGTCAGAGATTCCTCAGAAAAAAGTGAAAACCCAAATAAAATAAATAAATAGGAAGACTATTTTGAATAAAGCAATAAAGTATAATCACATTAGTTCAATCAAAATAAATATATTTCAATAGGTAAAAGTGATAACTTTAACAGCTAATAAAAACAGCACGAATTGTGGTATAAATAATTTTAAAATGGTGCTTAATTTCATAAAAAAGCAAACGACAATAAGAGAAGGCGATAATAATAATAATAATAAATGATAATAATAATGGTAATAATAAGTGTAAGCAGAAAAATAAGAATTGATGAATGCAAACCAGTGCCGCTGAATAGTGTCAAAGTAATAGTAACAATAACTTAACTCCTGTAATATACAATAATAATACCCTATATTTCATTAAGGGAGTAACAGAATGCAATAAGTAAAAAAAAATATCCACTATATGTATTTATACGTATGTAGCATTAGGACTATGTTAAATTGTTAAAATAAATAATTGTCATTTTAACCTATTTTTCCTCTACTATTTTTATTATTCTTTGATGGTTTATACAGTGTTATATCGGTGATTTTTTTTAACCTTTCCCCTGTTTGCTAAATAATACTTTTTAGTCGAACAGAATCCAGAAGTCTCGTGCTGGCTAATTGCTAAAATTTGTCCCACATACTGAAGTGAACAAATTCGGCCACCTTAATGACGTAATTTGAATCATCATTGAGTTGTCAATTTGCATTTTTCCCATTATTTACATCGCGAGAATTTACAAATGGACTAATGGGAGGTGCAATTAATCGTTAAAACTTTTAAATTGACTCGCATCCAAATTGTAGCGAGGTCACTGAGGTAGCTCTCGTTAGCCTAGTGGAAAAAGGCGAAAGAGCTAGATTCCCTGCAGGAGAGCGGATGCCACCAACACATCAATCAGTTCATACCTTCGCACACACAACACCTCACTCTTCCGTCCCGGAACATGCCGAATAAGTCTCCATATTGACCTTTCCTCATGATGCGGAACAGGTGGCCTTCCCTTAGGCCACGACGAGTTTCTGCCTCGCTAGTTGGTAGCAAAACATAGTTCTCCCCTTCTTCCACTCCATACCCCCACCGAACTTGCCAGAAATTGTCATTTTGATCTTTATTTCTTTCATTATCCGGAGGGGAGGCGCAATTAACTAAACCATGCCAGTGACGTCATGGGACTGAGTTGGCTCGAACGCTAGGGGCAGACGGAGAAATTAAAGGCGAAGCAAGGGAAGTATTAATGGGGGGACTTGTTTGGTGGAGGGGGCAAAAATGGGACATAGCAACCGTACGAAAGGCGTAGTCATCAAGAGCGAAATAATACAACAGGGTCGAGAGTAATCTACAGATAAAGAGAGAACCTCCGGAACGAGGGCGGTGGTGTTTGAGTGTGTGAATTGCAGAGTTGAGATGCGATTTTTTAAAAGGTAACGAGATAAAGGGGAATAACGAAGGAAATGAGGAATAACAAGGGAAATTGGAATAACGAGGGAAATGGGGAATAAAAGGGAAAGGGGATAATGAGGGAAAGGAATAGAGAGAGGGAAATAAGAGGGAAATGGGAAATAAGAAAGAAAGGGAATGGTGAGGGAAAGGGGGGGTAACAAGGGAAATGGTGAGTAAGAGTGAAAGGGAAATAACGAGGGAAATGGGCAATAAGAAGTAAGGGAGAATGATGAGGGAAAGGGGAATGACGATGGAAATGGGGAGTACAAGGAAAGGGGAATGACGATTGGAGGGGAATAACGAGGAAAAGGGGAATGCCGAGGGAAAGTGGAATAACGAGAGAAAGGAAATAACGAGAGAAATGAGAATAACAAGGATAATGGGGAATAATGATGGAAAGGGGGATAACTACGAGAATAATTTCACTCGGTATAGATAGAATGAATTGGGAGCAGATGTACAAAAGAGGTGGATTAGATTTATAAAGAAAAATTATGAAGCCAAAACTAACGAGGGTGTATCCCGCAGACATTTTGTAATGAAAGATCTGTAAAGCAAGTTAAAAGTAGTTGGAGGAAGTGAAAGTGTGTGTGGAAGAGATATAGCTACCGATCCTACTACAGGTAATGGGGCCGAGAGCGCACTCGAATGCACCCCTAGGGGCCTAGAGGGAACTAATCTGCGGGTGTCGGGGGCTAGAGGGCACTCAAATACGAGGGTTAGGGCCTGGAGGGCACCCCAACGCGGGCGTTGGTGTCTAGAGGAAACTCATCTGCGTGCGACGGGGGTTAGAGGGCACTCAAATGCGGGTGTTGGGGTTCGGAAGGCACTCAAATGCGGGGTCGGTGCCTAGAGGGCACTCAACTGCAGGCGTTGGGGCCTGGAGGCACTCAAATGCGGGTATGGGTGCCTAGAGGGCACTCAAATGCGCACGTCGGTGCCTAGATGGCACTCAACTGCAGGCGTTGGGGCCTGGAGGGCGTTCAACTGCTGGTGTTAATACCTTTAGGGCGCGCAAATGTCTCGATGTCACCTGCAGCACAGTTGGCAAAAATAGTAGGAAAGTTTGAGGGTAACAACCCAATAGCAACACTAATCAACCCAGAATAGTGGGACAGGGAGGGCACGTTATAAACCTTCCCCAACAAATTCCTACAAAGGGCACAAGGACTCAAAAATACTAACTTGATACCTTTGTAATGGCAGCGGGTATAACTGAACGGCAACGCTTCAACCTAAATGACTTAAATCGGGTTAAAGTAACGGAGAGCAATCGCCTTAGAACAGAAAGGTTGAGGGCAAGTCTGAAACCCGGACAAGAACAAGAGGTCATAAACCCCCTTAACCTCTCTCTGCAGATCATTTTCCCCTCAGTCAACCCAACGGAGGAAATCCCCAGATTCTCCTCCTCAGAGCAAGAACCTCGCATTCCACAGAGACCCATACGGCGAACAGGCATAAACACTTTTTCCCCTCGAACTTCAATCGCATTAGCAATGAGGTCGAACCTACCATTACGGGGGGTGGGGGATGAAGTGAAAATGTGTGGAAGATATAGCGAAGCAGATCCTCCTGCAGGAATTGGGGTGGGAGGGCGCAAAACCCTACAAATGTCAGCTGCAGCAAAGTTGCAATGAAACACGTGCATCCCCTTGCCTAAAGAGTTGTGATATAAAAAGCGGTGATGTACCGTTCATCTAAAATTCATTGATGTACCAGGGATGTAAAAAACAATGATGTACCTTTCCTCTTAAACGCATTGATATACCAGCGATCTAGAAGCAATAATGTACCGATCAATGCACCGTTCATCTAAAAAGCATAGATATACCGGTGATGTAAAAGGCAATGACGTCATAATTGATGTACTGTTCATCTAAAAAGCATTGATATATTAGTGATGTAAAAGGCAATGATGTACCGATTGCTGTACCGTTAATCTAAAAAGCATTGATATATCAGCGATGTAAAAAGAAATGATGTACCGATCGATGCACAGTTTATCTAAAAAGCATTGATATATCAGCGATGTAAAAGGCAATGATCTCCCAATTGATGTACCTTTCATCTAAAAAGCATTGATATATCAGCGATGTAAAAGGCAATGATCTCCCAATTGATGTACCCTTCACCCCAAAGCATTGATATATCAGCGATGTAAAAGGCAATGATCTCTCAATTGATGTACCTTTCATCTAAAAAGCATTGATATATCAGCGATTACAAAGGCAATGATGTCCCAATTGATGTACCATTGATATAAAAAGCTTTGATATATCAGTGATGTAAAAGGCAATGATGTACCATTCATCTAAAAAGCATTGATATATCAGCGATATAATAGGCAGTAATGAACAGATTAAATTATCCGGTGCTTTAAAAGGCAGTATCGTGTTGATGAAGGGACCAGTGATACACCAATTGATGTACCATTGTTGTAAAATGAGGTCGTGTACCGATTGATCGATATCTTTTACTAGACAGATCATTAATTGTTGTTTTGTTTTTTTTCGGGGGATTAGGGTTGTATTTGATAGCCCATTTTATTTTGGCAACAGGCTGCATCGTTTCTTCATTATTATTACTATTTCCTAGCTGTTGGATTTTTGCTTGTTAATTTTATCTCTTTGATTATTTTTGCGATATTTTTCTTCTATTTTAATTAGCTTTCCTATCATCAAGCATTTTTCTTTCAGGTTCCGGATTAATTTGCAATGAGTTTACTTTAGCGAGCGTTTTTAGTATCATTATAAAGTGAGTTCTTTTATAGTTTGTACCGACATAAAGTTTCGGTGTAATCCGAGGAGACCCTGTCCATAAGTTTAGAAAAATATGTTCGTGGTTGGGGAAGATAGAAATAGCAAAAGGTAGGAACTATGGGCTACATAAAACCATGGCCACTCCTATAGAGGTTGAAGATATTCCTAGGAAGATTCTCATTCGATTACATTTGTGTTCTGATTCCTAAAATTTGAACAAAAATACATTTTTAACATTAAATTTCGTAATAATGGACAATATTTTCTATATGAAACAAAGGGAAGTAAATAAAATTCATGTTATTCGCCTTAAATTGAAAAAAATGACGGAAAGTCTGAAACTCGTACAAGAACAAGAGGTCATAAAACCTCCCAACATCTTCCTGCAGATCATTTCCCCCTCAATCAACCCAACGGAAGGAATCCCCAGACTCTCCTCCTCAGAGCTCAAACCTCGCATCCTGCAGAGACCCATACGGCGAACAGGTAAAAACACTCTTTCCCCTAGAACTTCAAACGCATTAGCAATGAGGTCGAACCTGCAAGGAAGGGGGGCGGTTGGATGAAGTGAAAATGTGTGGAAGATATAGCGAAGCAGATCCTCCTGCAGATAAAATGCAATGATGTCCCAATTGATGTACCTTTTATCTAAAAAGCAATGGTATATCAGCGATGTAAAAGGCAATGATGTTCCAATTAGGGTACCTTTCATCTAAAAAGTATTGATATATCAGCTATGTAAAAGGCAATGATGTCCCGATTGATGTACCTTTTATCTAAAAAGCAGTGATATATCAGCGATGTAAAGGGCAATGATGTCCCAATTCATGTACCTTTCATCTAAAAAGCATTGATATATCAGCGATGTAAAAGACAATGATGTCCCAATTGATGGTGCATCAATTGATATAAAAGGCAATGATGTAGCGATTGATGTATCGTTAATCTAAAAAGCATTGATATATCAGCGATGTAAAATCCAATGATGTCCCGATTGATGTACCTTTTACCTATAAAGCAGTGATATATCAGCGATGTAAAAGGCAATGATGTCCCAATTGATGTACCTTTCATCTAAAAAGCAATGGTATATCAGCGATGTAAAAGGCAATGATTTCCCAATTGATGTACCTTTCATCTAAAAAGCATTGATATATCAGCGATGTAAAAGACAATGATGTCCCAATTGATGGTGCATCAATTGATATAAAAGGCAATGATGTAGCGATTGATGTATCGTTAATCTAAAAAGCATTGATATATCAGCGATGTAAAATCCAATGATGTCCCGATTGATGTACCTTTTATCTATAAAGCAGTGATATATCAGCGATGAAAAAGGCAATGATGTCCCGATTGATGTACCTTTTATCTATAAAGCAGTGATATATCAGCGATGTAAAAGGCAATGATGTCCCAATTGATGGACCGTTCATCTAAAAAGCATTGTTATATCAGTGATGTAAAAGGCAATTGTGTACCGATTGATGTACCGTTAATCTAAAAACATTGATATATTAGTGATGTAAAAGGCAATGATGTACCGATTGATATACCGCACGTGTGGTCGCACTGACTACACCTCCTTCGTCGTTGTACACTGTAGGATGGGGCAATACAATGTGAAATTAGCCATGTACAGACGCAGCGCCAGTTAGAGTACCGCTGACTTTAAACAAAGGTGCTAGCGGGTTTGGAGCCAACTCCCTACAGGGACTTTTAGCTATCCGTGTACACGGATCCAGCGTGACAGGAAGTGTGCTCCAAAAAGGTTGAACGCAATAGGCCTGGCACTGAGGAAGCTTTGGGAGTATAGGCTGGTGACAAATAGTTAATGGAGTGGAATCGTGGGCAAAACCAGAAGCTACACCGGCTAGGGAGCTACACCGAGCCCTCGGAGTTTCCTAGCCCCAATTCCAACGGGCTAAGGGTATGACTGGCTTTTCTCGGTGGCATAGGCAGAGTCAAAGTCGGCCGCGGATGCAGCGAGAGCCATTGGCGACAGAAGGAGACGTCGGTACCCCGCGTACAAGTTCATAATGGACTGCGCACAAGGCAAAGCGAGTGACTTATCTCCAGTAGACTCTCAATGGAGAACGTGCGGAAGGGACCAGTCACCAAATGGGAGAGCGGTGTGGTGGATCGAGTCCACCTTCCGCAATACACACTCGTCTGCGGATGCATAAACCTCGCAGTAGTTCAGAAAATGATATTTGAATGGGAAAGTGACTCCTATCATAGAGGTCATCGACCACTCCCCTCCCCAAATCAGGCTGTGCATCCGGAGAGCACAGGAATAGGTCAAGACAGGAAAATGAAGCAATTCTATGAGTGTAATGCGTAAACTCATCCACATTAGGGAATTCTATCTCAAGCCAGTCGACCCGGTTGGCAAGTACCTAGTCCCTGGGATGGATGAGTAGTCTCTCCAGAGGGGGTGTCTACCGATCAAATCCCCGAGCACTAGAAAGGTCCTCGGCATTTTTTTAAGCGCCATTTTGGCGACGGCCTTCAAGGGCATAAGTCACCGTAAGTAAATTGTTAGCCTAGACAATTCTATTAGACTATTCTAAAATTGGCAAAATAAAAAAAAAAAATAAGACATCAAAGAACAGAAAAACAAACATAAAACAAGAAAAAAAGCCCGTTCCGCCATCGGGGAAGGCTCGTCTCTCCCCGGCGCAGAAACATGCGATCTACCGCTAAGAAAGTCAAAATAGAAAGGAGAAGGCCAGCCTCCTCCAAAAAGTCAGCTAGTCCACAAGTCTGTATGCATGAACCCATCACGAGTACAATGGACAAGCGGTAGCGACCCCGCTCATTCCGATATGAGGACAGGTACGAGTAACGCGCACGAAAATCACCCAGACTGTGACATTCAACAAAAATGTGCTGAATTGTCTGGGGATCGAGTCCACCTTCCGCAATACAAGTCGGCCGCGGATGCATAAAACTCACATCCATAGTCAAACTTCGAACGAACAAAATATCGATAGAAAAGCAAAGCAGTAGCCCTATCAGTACTCCAGGCGCTGAAATCACGGAACGAAGAATGTCTATTGCGCAGATACAAGAGACCCTAATGCCTCGAATATTAGCCTCCAAGGCAAGGCGTCGATCGAAAACATTACCAAGGAATCGGTGCGAATATACCACTTTGTCCTGGCCAAGGAAAATCGAAACCTGATGCTTCGGCATAGCGAGAGATGCGGTGCAATGCCTGATACATTCGACGCTCCATATGTCAACTGTGCTGCACTAGTAGAGATCGAAAAGTCGTCCACATAAAGCGTAGCGAGAACATCTTCCGGCACCACCGAGGTGATGCTGTTGATGCTGAGGGAAAAGAGTGTGCCACTGAAGTCACTTCCCTACGGGAAACCCTCATCCTGGTAAATTGGGCCATAGAGGGTTCTCCCCTACCCTTATGTGGAATACACGATCTCGTAAAAATTCAGGAATAAATATTGGGAGGCGTCCTCTCGCCTCCATCGTGTGGAGGGTCTCTATGATACCCTATCGCCATGCGGTATGATAGGCCTTCTTCAGATCGAAAAACAACGTGGCGTAGTACTATCTACAAAGGAAGGCCTCGCAGACGGCATTTTCCAGTCGGAGCAGCATCCGGCTTGGAGTGAAACTTGCGCAAGCCGTACTGTGCAGAAGAGCGGTGGCCTGCGCTGTCGAGGAAAAGGGTAGTCTAACCTTACCAATTTCTCCATCAACTTCACACTCAGGAGGTTAGAAAGATTGGGTGGAAACTGGACGGGGTAGAGTGATCTTCCCTGGTTTGCGAAAAGAGAACATAGTAGCCATTCGCCCGGAATCTAGGAGGATATCCTCTGTCTAGACTCTGTTGAATAAATCTAACAGAAAGGCTATGCTTTGCACACCTAGTTGTCGAAGCATGGCGTATGGGACATCGCCCGGACCAAAAGCGGTATGCGCAAATGAAACGAGAGCGGAACGCAACTCACTCAATGTAAACTTATAGTTGAAGGTTTCTCGCGCAATACTTTAAAGTCCAGTTGGAGGACAGCAGCGACATGACGACGTGCATGGAATGCTGTTGGAACAAAATCCAGGCTATAGAATGGGGAAAAAACGGTCGCGAAGGAGTCCGTCACGGACGCGTGGTCCGAGATTGGGTTCCCATTCTCCTGGATAACGGGAGGAGGGCTTTGCGAGGAGTTGCCCCGAATCCTTTTGACTCCAGAAATAAGCATATACCTTCAATTCAGGTGCATCTGCACTGCTACTGCTTGAAAGGATGTATTTAAAGCAAAGAGAAGAACGCAGACATCATGCCGGGTTTAAATGGCGTATCCTCCTGCTCGGCTCCCATCCCTTGGTGGTAGTGTCGCAAAATTCGTATACCTCTGAAAGGCTAGCAAAAGGCACGCGCCCAGGATGGTCTGCAAAAAGATAGCTAACGGTGAACGGGAGGATACGAGCCTCCGGAGCTCCTCCCAGCTTCGGGAATGGCCGTACGCTTTCCGGAGGTATAACTTCAAGTGCTGTTGATCAAACATGGAGTTGAAGACGCTGTCGCCTTCGAGGGCGACTTATAGGGGGGAAGGGTCGCTATGAGAGTCTTTTCCTTTCTCTGCATCGAAACCGTCGGAAGGCGGGGCGGCTTCAGGTCGCAGGCGTCCCTCCTTTGTAGGATCTAGCGTCTTCAAGACACCCAGTCCAGCCTTGGGTGGGGGCGTAGGAGCCTAAGCTCCTTTGGTGAAGTCCTCCTTTCAGGGGGAAGATTAAGGTACCCCGGAAGACGTCCTCACGACCACGTTTATGGCTGTTGCCTCCTGTGAGTCTACCGACTCGGTAGGGGCGAGCGGCCGCCTCACCTTACGGAAAACGGCCACTCTAGGAGAGAGGATTGTCGACGTGGCTTTACCGATGGTAGGTGTAAACCATTTGTGCCGCCAGCTCTACTAGGGGAGCAGGGGAGCGCTCTGGGTTAGTAGAAGCCGCAGAAGGTTTCCGAAAGGGCACGGATGCGACTTTGTTCGTAGGCCTGAAGGGGACAGGAGCAGATGGCGGCATTTTTTAAAATGAAGGCATAAGCCAGAACGGCGAGGATTTCTTTCTCTAGGAGATACTCACCGTATTGCATGAAAGAAGCGAGGGTGCAGCTCTTCGCAATTGAAAAAACTGGGCCATACACGATAGGTACTTATCGTGTACAGCCTTGGCGCAACTTACACAGACTTCGAGTAAACCCGACTTTGCATCTACATGAGCGATTCGTATGACTGAAGTAGTGGCAGTAGTAGCACCTCAGCGGCAGTAGTTTGAATACCTTCATCCGGTTGCGATACCAGCCGGCACACACCTACTCACGGAGCCTTCACAGTCAAACATGACGAAGAGTGTAAGGGTGGCTTCCTCTCTCATGAACCACTCCATGGTAGAGCTCGGCGTTATACTCACCAGCGAGTCATTAAGTGTCCGAAAGGCGCTAATCATATCCGACGCATTCGCCAGAAGGTTCCCGTCCGTGAAACGGGTCACTTTCGGCTCTCTACCAATCATGCTAGCTAGTGCTCTCCTTTAGTGGATCATGGTGACTTTGGGCAACATGCTGCCATCACTGGAGCGAATAACCTGAAAGCCTTTCAAGGCAGCGGGCTCGAGAATCCCAGGTAGTCTTTCAATGAGGGGACCCGATGGGCATTAGTCGCCTTATTGAAAACTGCCTAGTACTAGGCTACTTTAAAATAAGATTAAAAAACAAAACAAAAACCCAACACTAAAAATAAAAAAAGGAAAAAGGCAACGAGCAGGAAGCTCCGGCTTCGGGGGAGGTCCGCCTACCCCCGGCGCAGGAACGTGCGACCTACTAAAATAACAAAAAAAACCCAAACAACTAGTTAAATAAAGGGAAGAAGGCCGGCCTCCCCCCAAAAGTCTATAAGTCCACCAGTCAATGTGCACGAACTCGTCGCGAGTACAAGGGACAGGCGGTAGCGACCCCGCTCATCCCGGTACCAGGACAGGTAAAGTGGGCGGAGATCGCCCAGACTGAGACATTCAACAAGAATGTGCCGAACAGTCTGGGGGACAACGCAGTCTTCACAGTAGGGCGCTGGCGAGCGCTCCATCAAATGGCGGTGAGTCCCGCGAGTGCGTCCAATTCGGAGACGAGAGAAGCAACCTGAAGCCGTCGCGGCATTGGGGGATAGGTCCATGGGAACAGTCGCGGCGCAATGGCACGCAACTTTAAATTCACCTTCGACCGTCTCCTATCTTCTTTGCCAAGCAGCCCGAAAAGCTGCCCGTATTCCTGCAATATTCTTGCAATGTAGTTGGTGTAGTTGGTCTGGTCGCAGAGTCCTCGCGGACTATTTGGTGCCCTCATCGGCGCGCTCATTCCCCCGCAATTCCTCCACAGGTTCGCCCCATTGAAGATCCTGCCATAGGCGGCTGGGACGCCTCTGGGACCATGTCCATCTCAGAGGAGCCTCCATATGGCGGCCATTCCCCAAACGTATGACGTATCCGAATCGAAGATTCTGTCTTCTCGTGTTTCCTCGAACCCGGAAGGTTTAAAATACGGGACTGTAGGACGTTAGATGGCACTAAACTTCGTATCCTGCTCTGCCTTACCCCTCTAAGGGGGCTGGCCTTATCGAGCAGCTCCCACTAGGAACGGTCAATTTCGGGCTGCCTGCCTACTCTCTTTGTAATCCCCAATGATAAGAAGGGAGGGACAGCCGCTGTCAGGGAGATGGAGTCGCCCGATGGCACCTCCAAAAAAAGGGGATGAGTGGGAAGCCACCGCACTCATAGGCCTACGACAAGAGTAAACCTTCTGTCCAGTAGAAGAGGAGTGGAGGGCCACCTGAGAAAGTACAAGGCGGGGCACCTCCCTTTCAGAGGTTCAGCTGCCCGAGAGCGGCTCCAAGAGGGTAAAAGGAAAGCCCTTTTACTGTATGGCGAAGGTGATGGGTGAGCTCCTCCACCATTCCAATGGGGGCTTCGATTTCTTTCGTCCTCCCTGACACCTTGAGAGAGCGAGGCCACGCTTGGAGGTGGATCTCCATGCGTAGCATCAATATTGCTTTCTATTTTAACCATAGTTGCTGAAAAAGAGGAAAAAGGGCAACTGGAAAATACGTACTATGAACTCCCTATGAGTTGGGAGGTTATGAATAAAAGACTCCATAGGATCAGAAATTCCAGAATGGGATCATTTACTCATAATCGGTCCCGGTCCAGCGTTGATGCGCTTTGGCAACGCGACCCGCCATTCTGGCGAGGTTGTCCTGGAGCTTTAACCATAAAGGATGATGCGGGCGTAGCCACCATCTATGTATACTGGAGGAAGGTGAGCAGAGTTGATGGCCCAGCATACGCAGGACCTACTACTTGCCCTAGCCAGCGGGATTTTGCCCCTCGCAGCAGTTAGGGTCCTCACGGTATATACTGCTCCTCGACTAAGGCTCATAAGAGGACGAAAGTGCGCCGAGCAGCCAGAACCTCTGTGCATAGGAGAGCAAGTGTGGAAGTGGGTAGCTGGTATGTAATAAAGGGAAGTAGGGATAGGCGGGTTCACTAAAGGTTGAGGTGGGTGATTACCCATCATTTATCATACCATGGTACTAGATGATCCCAGGATGGCATGCAGTCTACCAAGGTACCATGGCTACTGGACCGAACTCTGCCCAGGTGGGAACATCCCTCCTGGTACAAAGTGTAGTGAGAAAAGGTTGAGGAGATAGCCATAATGATAATAATAAAAAAATATAATAATAGTAAATATTATTATTATTTATACAATAATAATAAATAACAATAGCTTATACTACTAATAATAATAATTAAGAATAATGATAATAAATTATTATAATACAAAAAAATAATTATACAATAATAATACCCAGTAATAGTAATACACAATAATAATAATAATAAAAATGATAAATAATAATAATTTATAATCATCAGATACTACTAATAAATAATCATAATAAATATGCAATATAAAAATAATACTAAATAATAATAATAATAATAATGATACTAATAAATAATAGTATTACTAAAAAGTTGTGATGAGAGGGAGCGAGGGGAGAGTGCATCAACGACTTTCCGAGGACCCATCAGAGAGTTCAAGACAACCCAGTGATGGACAGGACCTCCCTAACTTGCACTTAGGCCAGGAGGGCGCGCAGCTCTTCCAGGTACCAACTGTAACAGGCTGCGCAGGGTACTTCCCTCTCCTCCAATGTGATGGTGGAGATAGAAAAATTAAAAATGTGTGAAGGATAATAGAGGCTCAGATCCTGTTGCAGCCATTTAGGTCTGGATGACATGCAATCCTTTAGATGTTACCGCTCCAGCTACACATGAAATCACCTCCCGGCGATTAAGGCTGATGGGGTGGAGGGGCGGATTTTGAACGAAAATATATATATATAAGAAATCCAAAGTTATCATAAACATAAAAAGAAAAATAATGAAAGGAAACATTAAAAGAAATAAAATTTGAAAGAAATAATAACATTAAAAAGACTAAACTTAAAAGAAACCAAATCGAAAGAAAACAAAAACATTAAAAGGAACTTTAAAAGTAAAAAGAGCGAAAGAAAACATTAAACATTAAAAAAGAACTTAAAAGGAACAAAATTGAAAGAAAAGAAAAACAATAAAAGGACTTCAAAGGAACAAAATCGATAGAAAAAAAACATTAAAAGGAACTTAAAAGTAAAAGGAACGAGAGAAAAGATATGTACATAAAACACTAAAAAAGGAATACACATAAGAACAAAGGGACAAATTTCTAAAGAAAAGATACATAAAATATTACTAAGGGGATACACAAAAGAAACAAAAAGCAAACCCCCAAAAACTCAAAGAGGAACATTGAAAAAGAAAAATATTAACAAATGAATACATAGTAAAATAAAATAAGGCAGAAACGAAACACACACACAATATCTACTTTCGAAAAAAACTAATAAAGAATGAGCATATGAAAGAAAAATAAAAATAAAACATATTAAAGTACAACTCACATAAATGAAAATATTCGGAAGAGGAAAACATGCTACATAAAATAGTACACATACAAATTGAACCTTTCAAAGGAACTCGAACAAAAAGATATATCCGAATAAAAACTTATAAAGAGAATATAATATAAATGAATTTACATCCCAAAGAGGATGTATTCAACAGGAAGATATAAGAAAAGAAAAAATAAAGGTACAAACACATGTAACATGCATGAAATAGGAAAAACTTGAAAAGACTAGAAAATAAATTCGCAAAAATAATACACACAGAAAAAAGGATATATAAAACACTGATATCAAACACTTGAGAGGCAAGAACAAAAAAAGAGGAACTGTTTAATTGAAAGAGAATAAACTAAACCCCGGAGCGCAGAAATACTGCCAGGGTCATAAGCTCGAACCTCATAGATAAAGTTAAAACTCAACACCCTTCTAGCAATACACGAGAGCGTACATTAGCCAGCCCACGCACGCAAACTACCCTCGTCCATGGGTGCTGGTGAGAGTCACGTCAGCTTTAAATGTCCCCAACAATTCAAAAAACTCTAGTGTTCCCCCGAAGGAAGGTCCAGCCTCAAACTGGAAAGAGCTGTCGATCGCGCCATCTTACAGGAGACAAACCTATCGAATAAACGAATGAAATGAATGATAAACAAACTAAATAGGAAGAAAAAATGAGTCCGAAAAAAACGAGAAAAAAATCGTAAGGGTAACAAGAATTGGAATATTAGATCGAGTGCTTTATTGGGGGTGGGAAAGGTGAATTGGAAAACCTCTTTCCAACAAAGTTCTGAGTTACAAACAGGTTTGAATATATAGTTCAAAAATGGAAGTGAGCGCCAAGTATGGGAGGAACGAGCAAATGAACCAAGTAAAGGGATGTGGCAGAGATGCGAAGGTACACCAGGAGGGAACCTAAATATCTAAAGCGACTGGAATAAGTGACCCAAATAAGGTTTTAAAAAAGAACGACATCGAATTTTTCGGCTTTTTAACATCGAGAGGACAAAATGAGGATGAATTTCGCATTTCAATCCTAGCCGTCGACAGTTCCACACCCCAAAAGAAGAAGAAAAAGAAATAAAAGAGAGGAAAAGGAGAAAAACAAGAGCGGAAAAGTCAAGAAGAAAAGAAAGAAAAAATAAAGTAAAAAAGAATAAAAAGAACAAGAAAAGAAAAATTAAAAATTAAAAAATTAAAGGAAAAATAATAAAGTAAAGAAACAATAAAATAATAATATGAAAAAGAAGAAAGGAAAGGATACAAATAATAAATACAATAAGAAAAGAAAAGAAAAAGGGGAATAAAATAAAAATAAAAAATAAAAATGAACAGGAAAGAAAAAAGAAATAAAAGAAAAAAGAAAAAAAAGAAAATTAATAAAAATAAAGAAAAACAAATGTGAATGGTATAAGAAAAGGTCAAAGAAAAGGAAAAAGAAAAACAAAAGGAAAAATAAAAATAAAAAGGGAAAAAAAGAAAAGGTATAAAAAATCAATAAGAAAAAAAGAAAAGAAATGAAAAGAAGTAAAAAAAGAAACTAAAGAGAAAAGCAAAAGCAAACGAAAAAGGAAAGAAAGGAAAAAGAAACTATAAAAAAATACTATGTAACAAAATGAACGGGTACTATTTTCAGCGGTTAAATATAGTTTTTTTAGATGCGGAACTTAATTTTAAATTCCAGCCGCCCACTAACATGTCCTGCAGCAAACATGTGCAAAAGAACCTTTCCCACTTCCCTAAAGGGGAACTGTCGACGGCAGTGAAGGAGAAATGCCACAACTAGAGTGGAATGCATGCAACAAAGACGGCTTTACAAAGAGGGGGCTAACCTACCGTCTTTATCCAAGTAGGCTAGAAAAAAGAGCCAGTTCATTATTTGGAGATATAATGATTTATAATTATCAAGTTTAGGGGGATCATTATTTGGGGGGTAAGGAATTATAATGATCAAATTTAGGCGGATCATTATTTAGGGATAATGACTTATAAGTATATACATGTATAATATATGTATAATAATCAATTTTAGGGGGGGGCGGGGGAACTCGTCTGCGTTAATTGAGAACCCTATCTAAAGGCGGGGGGTCGATTTCTCGCTAGAACCCTGTGAGTTGTCTGCACAGTCATTGATAGGGACGTCAAATTTGACGTAATGATGTAATGTCATATGATGTAAATCCCTTATTCAACTAAAATTAACGTCTAAATTACACGAATATATAAACCATCCAAAAATAACGTTGATATCAACTGAATTAACGTCAATGTTATTTTAAAACGTTTAGTTCTTCTGATATCAACTTCTAAATCAGTTGAAATAAAAATCAATATAATTTTGAAAGTCCACATCACCTGAAATTAACGTCTATATCATTTAACGTTTAAATCATTTGAAAATAACGTCAAAATCACGAGAAATTAATGTTGAAGTTATCTGAAATCTGGGCCAAAATTATTGGAAAAGAACATCCCAATACCTTAAATTAACGTCTAAATGACTTGCAATTAACATGTAAATCGTAGAATTAACGTCTAAATAATCTTTTAGCAATAGCTAAATCATTTCAATTCAGGTCTAAAGCATCTGAAAGGTTATATCTTGTTAAATTAACGTCTAACATCTTAAATTGACACTGAGTTCATCTGAAATTAGCATCGAAACAGTCTTTGTTACCTGCCTATCGTCTTAGAGGCACTGGTGAACTTCGTCACTGATGTACTAAAGACCAGAATAATTCTGATTACACTACTTAATAGCGAGAATTATTCTATTCTTTCACTCAAATATGAACAAACGTACACAGATACCCTTAAGCTGCGGATTTTAATCTTCACGTCTCTTATTGTCATAATTAATGAGGTAAATTTATTCAAATGTAGTACAAAAACATTTGGAATTCCGCGAGCATCAAATTGGATTAGCTCATGGATAAGTTCAAAATCTGGCATCTAACCAGCCACTCATCCATGATTGGAGTTAGATATCTCACTATGTGAGTGGCAAAAGTCTAAGATAAGGATCCACATGTGTAATGTCATATACCTCCGTTTGCTCCAAACGCTGCAAGTGAAAATCAAGTTCACACATTTGAATAGCAGGCTTTCATTGACTAACTGAAGACTGACATAAATTTCTTTTTTAAAAAAAATTCCACAGTCAAATCTTTTTCACAGCTTCTTATATCGATTTCCTTTTCTTTTCCTGTCATCGTGTACTTCTAATTTCACCTAACCACACAGTGATTCCGATGGCACGGATTCTTTGCCAATCTAGCTTGGAAGAAACAGTTGATGCATAATAATAATGAAGAAAAAGAAAACTACAAAATGACAAACGGGACAATATCCAGTGTAGTCCAAAGGCATTGATCTACTCATCTTATTACAGGTCTCAGAACATCACTATGCGACCACCGAGCGATGTACACAACAATTTGGATGATTTCGTAGAGGTGATGGACCTCAAGGTTAAAAAGGTAAAGAAAGTTCAGGAAAACTATAAAATCTTTGCAGGTAACTTGCAACCAAATGCTCCGGTTGTATCTTCACCCACTCCAATTATATCTAATTCCTGTAGTTCCCTGATTCAGATACATTCGCCCGTCAATAAGTCAAAATAATTTTCCCCTTTCACAAGCTACTTCTTCAGTCAGTGAGACTCAAGTCTCATTTTCCAACCAAATCAAAAGTAGCCAATTTACCCCCCTCCCCCACCTCAGGGCTGGATTTAGATTTGATGAGGCCCTAACATTTTGAGATAATAGGATTCTTTAGATGTCCTATGTCATCGACAAATTGTCGCTGTTTTTTGTGTTTAATATGCTATATGGACCTAATAGATATCTAAGCCATTTCAACTTGGCATATATATTTTATCAAAGAAATTGTTAAATTGAAATACAATTAAGAAGAGGTATATTAATAGTGAAATAATTATTAACCTTTAAATTAAAATTATTTTTATTCATAACAAACTTAATAATGCAAACACTTTGGAAAAACAACAAAAGTTCGTTTAGAAACACAATTTACACAGGCTTATAATCTAGTCTCTAGAAACTTGCTATGAGGACTAATTACATTAATACATCTACCCAATATCCATTAAATTGTATAATTTTATCAAGATTTATTGTATACTGTGCATACAAACAGAACACAAACATGATCTAAACTGAAATACTTTCTTTGTTGCCTTTGCCAGAGCAAAGTCACTGATGATATCATCAAATGATAAACGTTGTAGTTTGTATACTGTGTATACAAACACAACACAAACATGATCTAAACTGAAATACTTTCTTTGTTGCCTTTGCCAGAGCAAAGTCACTGATGATATCATCAAATGATAAACGTTGTAGTTTGTATACTGTGTATACAAACACAACACAAACATGATCTAAACTGAAATACTTTCTTTGTTGCCTTTGCCAGAGCAAAGTCACTGATGATATCATCAAATGATAAACGTTGTAGTTTGTATACTGTGTATACAAACACAACACAAACATGATCTAAACTGAAATACTTTCTTTGTTGCCTTTGCCAGAGCAAAATCACTGATGATATCATCAAATGATAAACGTTGTAGTTTGTATACTGTGTATACAAACACAACACAAACATGATCTAAACTGAAATACTTTCTTTGTTGCCTTTGCCAGAGCAAAGTCACTGATGATATCATCAAATGATAAACGTTGTAGTTTGTATACTGTGTATACAAACACAACACAAACATGATCTAAACTGAAATACTTTCTTTGTTGCCTTTGCCAGAGCAAAGTCACTGATGATATCATCAAATGATAAACGTTGTAGTTTGTATACTGTGTATACAAACACAACACAAACATGATCTAAACTGAAATACTTTCTTTGTTGCCTTTGCCGGAGCAAAGTCACTGATGATATCATCAAATGATAAACGTTGTAGTTTGTATACTGTGTATACAAACACAACACAAACATGATCTAAACTGAAATACTTTCTTTGTTGCCTTTGCCAGAGCAAAGTCACTGATGATATCATCAAATGATAAACGTTGTAGTTTGTATACTGTGTATACAAACACAACACAAACATGATCTAAACTGAAATACTTTCTTTGTTGCCTTTGCCGGAGCAAAGTCACTGATGATATCATCAAATGATAAACGTTGTAGTTTGTATACTGTGTATACAAACACAACACAAACATGATCTAAACTGAAATACTTTCTTTGTTGCCTTTGCCAGAGCAAAGTCACTGATGATATCATCAAATGATAAACGTTGTAGTTTGTATACTGTGTATACAAACACAACACAAACATGATCTAAACTGAAATACTTTCTTTGTTGCCTTTGCCAGAGCAAAGTCACTGATGATATCATCAAATGATAAACGTTGTAGTTTGTATACTGTGTATACAAACACAACACAAACATGATCTAAACTGAAATACTTTCTTTGTTGCCTTTGCCAGAGCAAAGTCACTGATGATATCATCAAATGATAAACGTTGTAGTTTGTATACTGTGTATACAAACACAACACAAACATGATCTAAACTGAAATACTTTCTTTGTTGCCTTTGCCAGAGCAAAGTCACTGATGATATCATCAAATGATAAACGTTGTAGTTTGTATACTGTGTATACAAACACAACACAAACATGATCTAAACTGAAATACTTTCTTTGTTGCCTTTGCCAGAGCAAAGTCACTGATGATATCATCAAATGATAAACGTTGTAGTTTGTATACTGTGTATACAAACACAACACAAACATGATCTAAACTGAAATACTTTCTTTGTTGCCTTTGCCGGAGCAAAGTCACTGATGATATCATCAAATGATAAACGTTGTAGTTTGTATACTGTGTATACAAACACAACACAAACATGATCTAAACTGAAATACTTTCTTTGTTGCCTTTGCCAGAGCAAAGTCACTGATGATATCATCAAATGATAAACGTTGTAGTTTGTATACTGTGTATACAAACACAACACAAACATGATCTAAACTGAAATACTTTCTTTGTTGCCTTTGCCAGAGCAAAGTCACTGATGATATCATCAAATGATAAACGTTGTAGTTTGTATACTGTGTATACAAACACAACACAAACATGATCTAAACTGAAATACTTTCTTTGTTGCCTTTGCCAGAGCAAAGTCACTGATGATATCATCAAATGATAAACGTTGTAGTTTGTATACTGTGTATACAAACACAACACAAACATGATCTAAACTGAAATACTTTCTTTGTTGCCTTTGCCGGAGCAAAGTCACTGATGATATCATCAACTGCGTAGCTTGTCACTTTCTATGCCCCATAGACTGAGGGAACGTAATTTATCTCGAGTCATTGTTGTTCTAAATTCATTTTTTATCCTCTTCAGCTTTTAAAAGGATCTCTCTCCAGAGCAATTTGCAATTTTCTTACTAAGGAATATTCTCAAAATTGCCTCTACATTAGGAAATGTACACCCCGTTTTTTTTCTTTATTTTTTGGGGGGCCCCAAGAAATTAGAAGTAAAATACGTCATCGGAAAAACTGTTGCACTATGTAGAGTTTTCTTTTATCGTATATTTTGGAGATGCACACCCCTTTTTTTCTTTAAATTTTTTTTGGGGGTCCCTAAGCTATAGCTTGTACGTAAATCCGGCACCGCCCCCCTCCTTCTCAATTGGCTTCCAAGCCCTACAGCAATTCATTTCCCTTTAGCTCCTAAAATGCCAACTCTTAATTTCAAAAGAGCGTTCAAAATTCCTTTTCTCCAAGACTCTTCTGAACATCATTCTGTACCCTCGGCCTTCATTTCTTCCTCTCCTTCCTTTCGTACACTTTCAGCCATCACACTTACATACACACACCTTCCTCAGCTTAAAACTCTCTCCCTTCCACCGGAAAGTTCCTCTTGCGTTCTCTCATTCCGCGATCTCAGAATTCAATTTTCTGGACCTCCTCAGGCATCCCCTTTTTAAAGTGGGGACTCACCTCTACCCCCACTTACGTGCGTTCTTAGTGTGCACGTACGTGTACGTATGGTTCACTGCCATTCTCAAAATTATCTGCGTAAGTTTCAATTTAAACACATATATATGTAGGTCGTATTTAGGGTTTTCGTGTGCGTGGTGTGTACAGTTGAGTGTAATTATGTGGTGGTGAGTTGATTCGTAATGCGTACAAACGCACATGTGTATTGAGATGTGTGCATGCGAGATGAGAATGTACACATTCGAGTTAGGATTGTGTGTGTATATCGCGTGTGCGTGCATTATAGGCAGGAGAAATATATAAAGAGGGAAGTGGTGTTTGTGATATGTAAGTGGAAACAGAGGATGTATATAGACAGAGAAAAAAACGCACATCACAAAGGGTCCCTAAAAAATCTCATTAGCTAAGTCAAAAGGGTTTTGCAAATGAGTAAATAGCGGAATAGGAATAAAAAAAGGAGAAAACAGCGGTAGGTAAGTAAGATAAAGCGTGTATAGTGAAGCATAAATCTGCATTTGAAGGATTGGGTAGAAAAATAAGAATAATAAACTGAAAAAAGGATGTAAGAAAGAAGATAGTAAACTATAGGACCACGCGTGTATAAACAGAAAAGCTGTAAATGTATGTGTGTGGGTTCCATAGGATCGCGACCTGGAATAATCTGAAAGGCCATTCCATCTAACGTAGAAACCCACTAAAATTGCAATAATAGCAGAGATATGTAAAGCAGAGACTATAAACCCTTGAATAATTTAAGTTCGAATACATAGGAAACCAGTAAGTGACGGGAATACAGCCAAACTCCTTTTTACACTTCCTCCTTCTTTAAACACGCTTCAAACATGACTTCGAAAGATCCATCGCCCTTTAAGTTTCTCTGCATTCTCACAAGGGCTCGCTGACAATGAGACAGAACAGTTATTTTGTTGCATTCATACACGGGACTATGAGGGAAATGAGCGTCATGAATTGAGAGGGAATTCTTTAAATCCCATTGGGATCTAAAGATCTCAAAGTAATTTTTACACGTAACTTAGTAGCCCCGAGAGGCATTGGTATCAGCTTGGTACATAGCCCAAAGGGACAGAGGCCCCTCCTGGAGTCAGTCCCTAGTTCAATCCTAGACAGCTTTGTTCCTTCCATTATTAGCTGAAGTTGTTATATATTGCACAATGTCATCCGTTCATCACTGAAATATGTGCTGTACATGCACGAAAGAGTAGTTGAACCAAACAATGGTGGCCAAACCTTGGATATGACCTCATCCTGACATCTTGTCCAGAGTTGTAATAATAATAAGAAAAATAAAAGCAAAAGGGAAGAATAAAACTGAAAACTAAATCGAGAAAAATAAAATAAGAATAAATAAAAATAATTAGAAAATAATCATATTAGGAATAGTGTTCATATTCCAGAAACCAACATGTACACACGATTATAGGAACCTAGATTAGCCGTCCTTGAGAGGTGGGGAGGCGATTTAAAGTGTAATCCTATCGGCCGCTCTTACCTGCCAAACGGTTCTCCCTCAAGCTGAGCCACATGCGCTCCACCCTCCTACGCGGTCTCATCCGGCCCACGCGATGGGACAGACTCCTGAAGAATCTCTGGTTATGTTCCTTTAGACTCATCATGCGGGCGGTGGGTACCTGAATAGGCTGCCGATGGAGACTGTCGTGAAAGGAGTGCTCGCCTAAGACCGCTCGGCACTTCGTTCCCTCCCGATGCTCGCTCTCTTCAGGACCGACGAAGGCCAGGGATGGTTTGTGGCAGTTGTGAGGGGAAATGAATCATAGTAATTCAGCCGGACTGGGGGCCCTCCCTTAGCTCGCTTTCCTAGTCATTGTGGCTGGTTTCAAGAAAACCCCTTCGTTCTACGCTCGCTGCTTCTTCGGTTGCACGGCGGTGAATTAACGCTAATGTACAAATATTCATTCTCCCTTTTTAGGATGGGTGGAGGTCCGTTTTATGTGATAGGCAGTTCACTGTAGCTGGTCACTTTCGTCATTGTCACTTAGGGGCAACTGAGCAGCAAATCTGGGGATCTGTCTCCACACCTGAGGCAAACCTTTGATCACACACGCTTTCGCAACATTAAACGACCAGATTGCAAAGTGTGTGGTTGAATGCTTATCCAAGCAAAATAATTACGCAAAGTTATGTAATAATATGATATTTTTAATAAATTTTTTACTTCAGTTCAAATGCAAAATAACGTCTTATTTTAACGTAAACAGATAGAAAATCGTTAAACGTTGCGGTAAGATTCGAGTATAAATAAAGGGACATTCTCTAGCATGTGCGTATATGTACGTGTGGGAATACGTACCCTGAATTTAACTGATTTCATGTAGAGACGGTTACGAATAGAGATAAGCAACGGGTTGTTAAAGAGTGAAGACAGACAAGACAAAAACCTGTCGGAATAAACTCGCACGGATTCCGTGAAACTAAAATCGCTCACTAAACTCAACAAGGTCAACAAGACCTAAGTCGCGTGCTCTCATTTATTCTGACTTATGACCTTATGACCTCACGACCTCACGACCTTCAAAACTTTCAACACATAGTTTGTTTGATTTTAATAATTCATTGACTAACCTTGGGAAGACCTTGACAATTATATCTTCGAAAGAAAATTAAAAACAACACAAGCGTTTCAACTTTCATTAGAATCGACCGAATAGTTACGAGGCTATTGCCAAAAAAATCATTGAAAAGTAAAACGTTTACCATCCGCCCGGTCGACCTACTGACCGACATAGTAACTTATAGACTCACGAGCTCGTGACTGAAAACTCTTCCAAGAACAAGCATAGACAATTACAGGTACGCAAGGACCCCACCGTATCGAGCGTAAGAAAGGTGGGACTTGGGATTATTATATATTATAAAAAATAACCATTGAAAGAATCTCCTCAGAGCGATGAAATAAGTAGTAGTCTGAAAGTACCAAAAGGAAGGGACTACCGAGAGTAGTATTACAGTTATGGAGTGATGTGCGTATATTTCATGCCTCTCAAGATTGCTCTCATTACGAGGCTTGGAATCAGGAGAGAAAGAGAGAATGTGTGATAGAACGGGTTACTATGAAAGTAAGGAGAAAAAAAGATCTTTTAAACCCTGCGAGGAGGTACAGCATCCGAAAGTGACCAACATACTTGGTAAGAGAGAAAGAAAGCATAACAAAGATGAAGGTTCATCATGCATTCTATCGGGGTACTGATATATATATATATATATATATATATATATATATATAGAGAGAGAGAGAGAGAGAGAGAGAGAGAGAGAGAGAGAGAGAGAGAGAGAGAGAGAGAGAGAGAGAGAGAGAGAGAGAGAGAGAGAGAGAGAGAGAGAGAGAGAGAGAGAGAGAGAGAGAGAGAGAGAGAGAGAGAGAGAGAGAGAGAGAGAGAGAGAGAGAGAGAGGGAGAGAGGGATAGTTACTTGGAAAGCAGGTGCCTGAAAGGCCTTTCGATCCATACCAAGAAAGAACAGATTTGGGTTACCTGATAAAACTAATTTAGTACTATTCTTTTTTGTATTACACCTCAAAATTCCTCTTTGTTCCTTCATTGTTCTTATTCAACTAGAATTCGAATTTCAATAGTTTAACTTTCTGAAAAATTTCTCGCACTTTTCTAAATGTTTCTACAGTATTACTCGAAACTATTTCTTTTTGACCTCTGATTTCAGACAGTATTTAGTTGACGCAAGTGATTATTATTTAGGTCAATTAATAAATATCACAATCAAATACCAGTGGGAAAATAACTCAATTTTTGCACGAGGTCAAAGTTTTATCCTTTTCTTCTAAAGGACAACTTCTAAATGATGACAGACTAACTAATAACTATCAACGGGATAACGGATAACTGCAAGCATGATAAATGATAACCAGATAACTAATAATTATTAACAATATAAAGTCATAACTATTAATAGAGCAACTGATAGCTGTAAACAAGGAAACTGATAACTGTTAGCAAGATAACTGATAGCTATTAAAGGATAACTGATGATTGTTAAAAAGACAACTGGTAATTATTAACAAAATAACTGATAACTGTTGATAATATAAATGATAATTATTAACATCTCAGCTGCTAGTAAGGAAACTGATAACTTAAGATGATAACTGATAGCAATCAAAGGTAATTAAAACTGCTAAGGAGCCAACTGATAGCTAATGATGGGATAAATATTAACTATTAACATAAGTCTTAGCAGGTAACTGGAATCTATTAAAAAACCTTAAGAGGATAAACGATGACTATTAACGGGGTAACTATTAACAGGAAAAATGGTAACTATTACTATGGTGAATATTAACAGGATAACTGAACGCTATTGACACGATAACAGTCGAAAGGATAACTGATCACTCTTTACATAACTGATAAATATTAAAGAGATAACCAATAATTATTGCTCTCAAGGGGCACCATTCTCTGATACCTCTTTCAAGATTGACTTGACGCCATTCGTGAAACTAACTCCCTACCTCACATTCCCTCCCTGCCCCCCCCCCCCCCTTCAATAATGACGTACACCATTCACCCGACACAACCAGCGCCTTCGTAGGACGGTAGTACCCCCCGCGTATTAACGCCGGCTGTAGGTAGATTAACGATACTTAATTGCAAAAAAAGAGAGGAACAAACCACTGAGAGCACCAGGAAGGGTTGGAAAAGGTGGTCGTGGCAAAAACGATGAAGTTAGGGGAAGTGTAAATAAGTGGATGTTGGTAGGAGTAGCCAAGAGCAAATTTTGTGTGCTAGGGAACGTGAGAGCGCGCAAGTCTCCCAGATTTACCACAGTAGATCATTTTAGTACGAAGAAAATCCAATTATCGCACGGACTAGGAAACCTCAGGACATTTCACTTATCTATTTTATTCGTATTTTACTAATGAAATCAAGGGTATTTTTATGTTGGTTATTTGAGTCTACAGGGGCCTAGTGGTCTATAATGGCAATATCAGTCATTCACTTACTTGGGCTTCGTTATCTTTCACTTACCCTAACTTAAGCACTTTCATCGTGAACTAATTTGGTTTTCAACACTATTAAGAACGTCTCCCAAAATATGGTGATGGGAAAACCCAGCAACTACCTCTCGCCCTTCCATATATTTTCACGTACCAGTTTTTAATACTTTCTTTACAGATCTCTCCCTACAAAATTTCTGGCGGAGATGCCTCCCCCCATCCTGGTTTTTGCTTTAAATTTTGAAAAAAATTCCCACTTTCTCACCTTTCGCTGACGTCACAGTTTGGCGCCAGTTTAGAACAACGCTCAGAAACTTTGGCGCCAATTTAACCGCGCGTGCGGGAAGAAATAATAAATAAATATAGTTTTTGATTTATATGTGGCGCGAACATAACTTTATATACAGGGGGCTGCAAAAGTAGGTATACAGTTGTTAATATTTGTCGTATTAACAACTGTATACCTACTTCTGCACCCTCTGTAGATACTGACTTCTCATTAAGAAAATAAAAAAACATGTAATCCAACTATGCCATAATCAGAGGGTGTAGGGAATAATAAAATCTAATGAAAAAAGGGGGCCCAACTGGGGCTGGGAAGTGAAAAAAAGTGCTTGAGTAAGAGTGGAAGTAGATAGTCGTCGCAATGTAAAAGAGAGGAAAGGGAAGCAGTTCGAAATCTTCGATAGTTTGCTGGATGACTACCCATCTCTAATTTATGTGTTGTGGATGGTTCTTCTTTAGTTAATTGTGTAGAAGGCTCTCGCGTCTCTGTTTTGTGTCGAATATTTTTATTATTTTGTTATTAAACTTTGCACTTGTTTAGTTGAGTCTCTTCGTTACCGTTTCTAAGCAATTCCTTTATTACATATATAATGTTTCCGGGGCGTTTATTTTAAGTAGTTTCCCGCGACTAAAGTTACATTTGTCGATTTCTCGGTAGCTTTGAGGGATGTGAATTCGTCTATGTTCGCCTTCTGGTAGAATCGTCTCAAGTTTCTCGCAGACCTTGGAAGGTCTCTTATGGTGTGTTGCATTGATGGGGTCGAGGGCAAGTTCTTGATATAGTTCTCTTTGTCGTCTCCTCTCTCTTCTTCTCACATTTGCTATTACGAGAACGCCCTTGTTCTTAAGACGTAGCTTTCTTATATTTGTTTTGTACATAATTTTTAACGGTATCGTTGAGTATTGAGTAGAGTATTGCAGATTTTCAGTTCGTTGTTTGCACTCAGTCCTATGAGTTGGAACAGTTTTGTTCCAACTCAGGTTTGCACTTTCATTTGTATGTTTACTGTAAAAGTGCCTTGTTACCTTTAAGCCGAATACTTTTCTTTTGCCATGATATCGGTAGAATTTGTCAATGAGTACTTCTCGTGACATCTTATGTCTACCTATCGGTATTATCTGGGACTTTACTGTGTTGGCTTGAATTTTATATCGTTGGTACATGTCTATATGAGCTACTGGCGATAATGGTCTCGTTGTCAGCGAATTGTATGTACTTACTCGTATCGTTGACCGGGTTTGGCATATCTCTGGTATATATATTATATAGCGTGGGGCTGAGACAGCCTTCCTGTGGCACGCTTTGGAGGATCTCGAATTTCAATCAATCGTAGCCCTCTATTGATATATATATATATATATACATATATATATATATATATATATATATATATATATATATATATATATATATATATATATATATTCGTATGATCTGTTTTATAATCACACGAAAACATCTTGTTATCGCCAATGGGAGGTTGAGTTCTCTAATTTTGAACCTGAGTCCTGATCGTCAGACTTCATCAAATGCCTTTTGGACGTCGCGAAACACCACGTCAATATGTTGTTTGCTCTTCTTGGCTTTAGCTATTGTGTTCTCTCTTGTTAGTCCTGTTTCAGCCGGTGCCTTTATTTCGTTCTTGTTATTAGGTCATTTAGTTATAAGAAAGTCGATAGTTCTATTCCTTGTTCTCCAAAGACTACATCTGATGATGTGTGATAGGGGGTTATTTCGTCCAAATGCTCGTTCTGCTGGGTCATTATCCTCTCTTCGTGTTCCCGGTCAGAATGTTCATTCTTATTTGGCGTAGTGGCAAACAATTTTTCCGGGTTTTCGCAGAAAATAGCCTCTAATTTGTTTGGTTCTTCTATGGTAATCCTGTTGTTTTTAATAATAAACTTGATGCTGATGTGTCTCTTGTTTCTTGCCCTGTTTTCTTTTGTGCCAAACTTTATTCTCAATAGATATTACAAAATAGTCCCACCTCGTATTGCACTCTCTTCTTATTGCCCCTATAATTTTATCTTTTATCTGTTGTAGATGGCCTCTGTTCCCCATTTGGAGTCCCTTGTTCTCTATGTACGTTCTTAAGTTCATGTACTCGTTCTCTAGAGCTGTAATCTCTGCAGTTCGATGCCGATTCGGCAGCGTCCTGTATTCGTTCTGGGAACTTGTTTTTCCTCTACCTTAGTTAGTGCTGTTGTGATCCTTTCCATTTCGCAGTCTATCTCCTCGAGTGTCGGATTTTTTGAAGTTTTACAACTCTTCGGCATATTCGTACCGGGCAAATGACTTGGATTAGGTCCGTTGAGAGCGTCATTACGATTATTTCGTGGTCTATCGTAGAAGAACGTGGATCTCTGTCAATCTTATAGTTTAGTCATTGGAGAGCAAGCACAATTTCTGGCTTTTTTGCCTGTCGTTGCCCGTAAAAGGTGGAGAGATTTGGGCCGATGCGCTCCACTATTCTTCTTTCAACTAACGTTTCCAGGTTGTGTCCAATGTTATTGAAGTTGGTGCTATATCCTGAAATCCTGCTGGGAGTTCAGGTCGTCCAGAATCACGACTTGGTTTTTTCCGCCTAATACACCTAGGAAATTGTAAAGCAGCAAGTACCCTCGCCTCGGTGTGTATGTTTTGTGCTCTGCTTTATGTTTCTGCGACTGCAGGAAGGTCTTCTTGTCTCTGAGTTGTTAAAGTGTATTGTACATTCAGGCCATAAGAAAACGGAGGATCATCTGTGAGTTACATGGGTGCTAGCTCGTTATTACTCAACCTTCTATTTAGCTCTTTGGAGTACGTTCCCGGTTTCACCATGTTTAACACATGAGCATGCAAGATGTATGCCAGAATGTTCAACGATTTCTCCTTGGCGTATGTCCAGCTTTGTTTTCCTCTTTTAGGGGGGCTGTTTCTTGCTTTTCCTGTCTATAATTTCCACATTTTTTATAGGGCATGTCATGGCCATCGTTTTGTGGCTTCCACTGAAGTTGACACACTTCTTTACTTTGTTGTTGCAGTCTCTCCAAGTGTTGATTGTGAATTCCTTTCTGAGCAGACCTTGGTATCGCTTTGCGGGTAGCCCCTTGAGGCATGCTTCTCTAGTGCGTAACAGTTGAAGCGTGAGTACGCTGATGAACGTCACTTTTTATTTGTTCGGGTGTAATGTTGATGTTAAACGCTAGGATGCGTGTTTCCTTTAGCTTTTCTGCCCATTGCACTCTCTCTATACATACCACATTCATGATGTGAGTATTCAGTATTTGTGTTTTTGTTGGTAAACTTAACCACTTCTTTGATCTTAGCCCAACTCTGTCCTCTCTTAATTTCATATTTGATCTCCAAATGAACTATGTCCACCTATCCAAGGGTCCAGTTGTCTACAGTAGACAGTCTTTCGTGCTTCAATATTCGGTGGTACCTTTGCTTCCAATCCTAACGTTCAAAGCTGGTTGGTGGCCATCTCTGATAATAATTTGTCTACATCATTCACCGTTTGGTATAATTACTATATACGTGGTAGCGTAGACCAAAAACCTAATCAGTACTATACCGAGTTCACTGTATACAATTCTAAACACTTTTCTTCAGGGTTTTTGCGTACCCTTAAGGATGCGCAAAGGGACGCGTTTAGACGAATCCATCTGGGTTATTCGATCTTTGCAGTCTTCATCCGTTCATATCTTTGTGACCCAGTATTTAGAAGTATGTAGTGATAGAATATACAGTACTTAAAGTATGGTGCGGTTATTATCCAGATAATAAAGTACAAGTTTATTCCACTAGCGTGTCGGGAACCTTATCCTATTTCTACCTAACAACTAGCCCAAGCAGTGTTTGCTCCTACCCACACAAGTACACCGCTCTCACGGGTCTAACCCGTCCCTCGCTAAGTTCAAGCCGGCGCCGGGTAAGCCGCAACGTTCAGATAAGGCTCCTTCTTGCTTGTGTGGGTACCTATGGAGATTTGAGCTTTCCTGACCGACACACGCCCTAAAAGGGGATGATAAGAGGTCAAGAAGGAGTAAGTGTGTCGTCAAGTGGTCAAGTTATGGGGTCTTGATATCGTCTTAGTTCAGTCTCTTCTAGTTTCTTATAGTTTAGTTCTTAGAAGGTTCTGAAGGTTGTTGGGATAACTTCTTAGAAAGTGTGTAGTTAACAACAGCCATCCGTCAATGAATATGTAATAAAAACTTTAATAAACGACAATAATAACAACAGTAGGCAATAATAACCAATACTAATAACAGCAATATCAATACAATTCTAATCTAATTTGTACTTCCACACAATCATCCCTAGGAGAGGTGCTTCTTTTGAGTACTTTTCTCGATCCAGTACCCCTGGGGAAGGAGTTGAGCACTAGTAGCAGCACTTAAAGTTCAACAATATATTTGTGAATTCGGTTTTCTTCTCTTTTCTGCTTTAAATCTCATTCTCGCTAGACCCGAAGGAGGCGGATAGAGGACGTTAATCCCATCATAAGAAACACTTCGAGCGAAAGTTAAAAACAACGAATGCATGTGAAAAATGAAGAAATGTTTGTAAAGAGTGAGGTCGGGGACAGGAAAAATGTTTGAAGAGTACATATCGCGAGGAGGCAAAAAGAAGGAAAAAACTTGCTAGTCACCGACCAGCCTTCGTCCATTCCTCCATGATCGGTACCAGGAGGAGATATGGGTCACCCTAACCCCTTGGCTCCAGTTGGGGGGGGGGACTGGATAGGTTGATTTTAACATATTATGTCATGGAGCAACATTAGTAAGGCTGATATCTAGACGATTGTAAGGCCTCCCGGCCCCAAACATATAGGAGTATATGCACCTCTCTCTTCCACACATTTTCACTTTTTACCCTCATCTCTCCTTACAAACTTTCTTTTGGAAATGCCCTCGTTGGTATTCCTTCTAAATTCGAGATAAAAAAAACTTTATCTCCGAGGGCCCAGAATATTTCTCCAACTGGTCCCGACTTTATGGAATCGGACCTCTTGCGGCAGGGTAGCGCGTCTTAACGAGGGCAGAAAACCTAGATACAAGAGGACGTGGAAACGAAACAAACAAATATAAATGAAGAGATTCGCGAAAGTTTAAAAAATTAAACGAAAGTGAAAAAGAGAAATTTCTGACTATTACCCGTAATATGGCACGACTTGGGAAACTGGCAACCAGTAACAGTGCCAATAATTGAAGGGCAATTTCCAAATTGCCACAAACGGGATGGTGATGTTTATTTACTGTTGCAAAACTATTTTGAGGAGTTTCTACCCCGACGCCATTTGAGTCATGTTTACACCTGTATATTTCACTGGGGTACAACTATCCTAAGGCGCGCCCCCACTACCCCTTCAGTCATGTTTATACCTCTTTCTTTCCTCCCCCAACGAACTGAGCTGGGAGTAAAATTAGACACGTTGAGATCGAGTTTAATTGCTTCAAAACAGAAGGCCCTTACGCACGCACCGGTGACGTCATGCATTGGACGACTGCCTACCTATACTCATTTGGTTTGTTTGCTTTTTTCATTTCTATTAAAGCTTTTTTTTGGTAGATTTTGCAGAGAGAATAAACAAATGAATACGAGTTAAAAATGATAAGAAATACGCTGCCTTTAAACAGAACCAATAAAAAAGAAAAGCTTTCTTTAAAAAAATAGAAAGTATACAGATACACTTAGTTCTTGAGATAGCTCTTCTGCTGTGGGTATTGAGGTGCTTAAAATAAGGCTAAAATTGAAGCTTCCTGGGGATAGATAGAAGGGGATAAGAGAATCAATTAGCGCCGACTCGACAATCCTGTGCCTGATAATGGTGATTTAAGCGATATGAACATTTGGAGGGATTCCAGTCATATTTGATGTATTTTTTAATGAAATGTGACTATTAAAGTGTCATTTGAATTGTTTCCGGTGCGTACGTCATAATTGTGTTCGTTTATGCGTTTGGTTGCAATTTAGGCAAGTTATTTGATAAACATTTTTAAATGTCTGGTAGGAAGCGGTTTTTAGTTGTTATACTACTAATAATAACTAGGTTTTGTATGGTGCTCTTCAAGACCTTGAAGCCTTCGTAGGGCGACCTTCCATCGATTAGCAAAAGGCCTGCCATGAAAGGTGGGTTTTCAGTGCTTGCTTGAAAGCGTCGAGTGGGGAAGAGGAACATATGACAGGAGGTAGGTCATTCCACAGATTAGGGGCAACTACAAAGAAAGTACGATCACACATACAGAACAGACGAGTGCGAGTAACCGAAAGCAGGTGAGCACTTCCCGAGTGAAGGGATCTTTGTTGGCCAGACAAAGCCATTGTAGAGGATTTTAAATGTGAGCAGGATTTTAAAAGTAATTCGAAATTGAATGGGCAGCCAGTGCGGTTCGCCGAGAGGGGTGTGGCACGAGAGAACCGTCCTCGACGGAGGAGAACTCGAGCCGTAAAGTTCTGGACAAGTTGAAGGGGACAAGTTGTAGTGTTGGGGGCTCCAGTGAGAAAAGAGTTAGAGTAATCAAGGCGGGAGGTAACAAAGGCAAGGATGGCTATCTCAAACCTGTATCGGTCAAAGTTCATTTTTTAAGTGCCAGGGAAGCTAAATACTATATCAGTGTTTGCATTTTTCAATAATTTAAGCTTCTTAATTTAAGGGTTAGATGAAAAGGTCAAGTAATGGAGTTGGATCTCTATTATTTGCCTTTTTTGAGCTGAAGTAAAGTTTTCATGCTTAAATGTGAGCCTATTTGATGAAATATGAGCATATATGATGAACATAAGCATAGTTGATGCAATGTGAGCATGGTCGATGGAATGTGGGCATAAATGATGGAATGTAAGTATACCGGGTTTTGCAAAAGTTCTGTTACACTCGCGTGTTTTTTATATTTTGAGATGTTTACGTGTGCTAAAGAAAACGTTCCGTCAAACGCACTTAAAGTTCTACTTTTCCAGCACGTGTCATTAAAAATATTTTCCATTATGTGGAGGTGTGTCGAGAAGGAAATCAAAAGAATCGAGATATCTGCTTTCCTGCACACAGACCACAACAAGTCCGATCGCCTAACAATTCAACGTCAGCCTGATGACTGTTCACAGACTCGCGGAGAGTCTTAAAAACGGGAAAAACCCCAATGGCAATCGAATTCTCTTTTTTTTTCTGATCAAAAACACCTTCACGGTCAATCCGGTCAGCAACAAGCAGAACGACCGTGTGGTAAGCTTCGGATAGGACGTTTCCGAGATCTGCTACGTGTCTACGACTAAACACTCGACCTCTGTAGGGATGCTTGGCGTCGAAGCTTTGAATAGCAAGAAAATCCCGCTAACTTTAAACGGTTTCTAGATATTCACTCTACTGATGGCAGCATTTTGGCCAAAGGCCACATGATTCATCAGCGGGGAGCATTAACTAGTTTGAATGGTACAGAGCTGAAGGTGACCCGTTTCTCGGAAGTTAACCTTCTGGCGAATGCGTCGGACTTTTCCGAGGTGGTCATGATTAGTGTCTTCGGGGCACTCAATGGCGAGCTGGTGAGTGAGAAGCCGCATCCTACCATGAACTTCGTAAAAGGAGTGGTTTGTCTGAGAGAACTCGTGGGCTATTCCTTAGAAGAAATAAACTTAGAGATGGCCGACCACGGGATAGTTAAAGCCAAACGTGTGATGATAAAACAGGAAGGGGCCTCGAAACCCACCCATATATTCTCCGTCACGCCCAGCAGACTCCATGAGTCGGTGTGTACAAGTTGATATCACTACAGCGTGAAGGCATTCGTGCTACTACAGCTACCTCTTCGGCCATACGAGTCGCTCCTGTTGACGTGCAAAGTCAGGTAAACCTTAAGTCTGTGTAAGTTGCTTTAAGGCGGTACACAATAAGTCATTATCGTGGATGGAAAAGTGCGCCAATTGTGGAGCGCTCAAGGTTGGACCGAACGTCTCGAAGACGCGGGACCATCCAAAAGAGAGATCCCCGCCTACGAAGCCACCCTGCCCACCAAAGGTTTGGAAGCTGAGGTAGGAAAAGAACTCGCATAACGAGCCCAACATCCCCTGATAAGACCTCTAAGGGGACAAGGCCTTCAGCGCCTTGTTCAGCCAACAGCACCAGGAGTCCTGCCTCCGAGAAGCATACAGCCATCCTCGCGATGGTATTTGCTTCGAAAAGGGTCCCTCACCATCTACGAGCTAGGCCTGGATGGCTTATTACTTTAATGGAATTTCCTTTGACTCCAGGTCAACTGGGGGGAGCTGCGGAGGGTAGTTTCATCGCGTTCCCAGTTAGTTATTTTTTTCTGCAGGATACCATGCCTGGCACGTACCTCCTACCAACATTTTTGGGGTATAAGGGTTTCCTAACCCACCATCACGGGATGGGGCCTTGACAGGAAGATGCGCGATTTATACCCAGCATGATGTTTGCTTTCTTTTATTTGCAATAAATACCTTCTTTCAGTTTAGTGGTAGTGTAGCTACACCTGAATCGGAGATATACTGTAATTATGCGTACATTCCTCCCCTCGGCTGACTTCGACGGAGGGGGTGGTCTCCACGCCGTATCTCCTCTGTATGAAGTCACTAACCCACCATACAATTTACATTTTCTTTGCCTTGTTTTTGGAGGGCCGGATTTCTAAGTGTAAATACTTAACCCACCTCCGCCTATCCACTCTAAACCTTCTTGTTTATCCCCTATCAATCCCTCAATTATCTCTGTTACACGTCCAATCATATTTTTTTTCACACACTACCTTAAAGATTCAACAGCCTTATTCCCCTGTCGATCTTGTAGGCATTCTACTTCATCATCTTGTCATACATATCTGCACTATTAAGCATTTGCATGTACACTTTTTTTATTTTTACTACACACTTCTCATCTTCATTCTGTCATTCGGCATTTTGATTTCTCTTTCCAGTTCTGGCACACACACGGAACTTGCACTACTTACTTGCTTTTCCTTAAATTCATTCGCATTTGTTTCATCTTCATGCTCGCATTTATTATTTCTTCTCTTCTAGTTTCAAGCGTTCTTACATAATATCTATCTTTTCTCTAATTAAATAATCTTTTCATTTTTGATTCTCCCTTTCTTTCCAAACCTTCTTCACGTCTTCCCATCTATGCACCAACACGTTTAATCTTGAACAGCACAATCATGTAATCAGATATTCCCATACACATGCCTCTTACAGCTTTCACACCAAATACACCCCGCAGCTTATTATTTCTTACTAAGAACAGATCAATCAGTTCATAACTTGTTCCCTTTTAATTTGCCCGACTCGTATGGCCCGGGGGTTGAAAATAAGAAGAATGAGTGGATGTTTGGAGTGGCATTGAATGAAGTTGATTGATCATTGATTGAAATATAGACTACTCTTTATTTCTGAAAAAATGAGAGAATAAGAATTATTCAAAGAGTGTCTGGCACTAAGATTTGCAGGATGCAAAATGTAACAAATTTGGACTTGGCACTCGGTGTAAAGGTATGAGAGGGCAAGAGAGGATTGAAAATGGCAAAAACCGTCTTAATCTTTGGTTCTTAAATTCTCCAAACTTTGACTTGTGTGTGCATGTGTGTTTAAAGTGTATAAATTTCCGTGTTTATACAGGGAATACATTCATATATTTGCAAGAAAGATTGAAGAAAAGAATTACAGATTTATAGACTGGTAAAGACCCTAATACCCGCGAGAGGTCAGTCTCAAGGAAGGAAAAAGGGAAAGAAAATGAGAGTGGACGGAAAAGAGGATATATATTATACATCAGTTATACGCTATGTTACCTTTTATTTCCTCTTCATTCTGTGCCCTGCCTCTCTCATTTTATGCCCAGCCTCTCTCTTGATAACACAAGAAGTCACCGTGCTCTTAAATAACTTGAGAAACAGTGGATTGTGCTTAGAAATTGTTAATTACTACCCACCTACTCTTTAATATACACAGATATCTACTCATTAGAATGAAAATAAATACAACTAACAAGTGTGTATTATAATACTTCCCACTTATAAAACAATGTGTTTGAACACACTGGGTCTATTTATAAAGCAATTTTAACACGGCATATCCGAGGATCATGTTACTACCTAAGCGTCATGCCTATCGTAAGGTTTCAGTGTTCTAACTGCGGCTCTTCCTTCACTAAGGAAATTAACGTAGAAACATGCGACAATGGAAATAAAATTTGCCGTATTTGCATGTTAAATCTAATGTTTGATGTCAAAATCCCAAATGCAAGGAACGAAATATATGCGGAGACTAGAGGGATTCCCAAAGACTTTATACAGTCCAAACAGGAGATAAGTGACTTAAGGGATAAATTAGATGGATCCCTAGATAATTTATTCGAAATAATGCATGTAAAAACCCAGATTGATAAATGGGCCCATGGAAGCGAGGGAGAAACCAATCAATCGCGTTGTAAAAAGCAGCTGCGAGCTTTCTCAAGAGAAAAGTGTAATATTAGAGACCTTTTCAAGGAATATCCATGAGTTTAGGCCAGTTATAAACGGAATTTCAACAAAAAGTTCGATGCACTTTGAAGTGATTTCAGAATGCTTTCGAAAAATTAATCCCTCTTCGAAATGAATCTGAAACGAACCTGATAGAGATGCCTTAGTAAGAAAAATAGGATAATAAATTTACTGCACGAAATCTGTGAAAAAGGACTCAACTCTGTTTGCGAGACGGTCCTATCAATATCGCAAATAAGTCCTTAGATGACGTACATACTGAGAGTGAAGCCTCGGCGCAAACGACGTTCATAGGTTTGACACAACCTCAAAATAAATTGCATATTCTTTTAGAGTTCTAATATATTGATCGAAATTAATGACTAAGAATATATCCAAGCTCGGTATTATCCCCAGAATTAGGAGTAGTTTAAGAATGAAAATAAAGGCGATCTACCTAATAAGTACCTCGAACGACTACGTCAGACAATAGTGATTAAATTCATTACCTTCAAGGAGCAATTTCAAGACCGCAACCTATTTTTAAGTGAAGAAATATACTCTAACCAGATAGGAGAGGCTCGTCTGGGTCGGCTGATAGATAAGGCCGTGTGAGAGTTATATGTTCAGGGGAGATATACTTCAGGGTCGACGTGATGATCAACAAGGCTTTTCGCGAAGAGGAGATAAATTTTGGTAGCTTTTAACGACTTGCGAGGGTAACTTATTCCATATCTGAGTAATTTTATAATAAAAAAGGTTCTGCTCCATCCCAGTGTTAAATCCTTTGTTAATAAGCTTTAAGGCGTTATTTCTAGTAGTCACTCTCTTATCTAACTCAAATGACAACTCATAATTATGTTAATAAGATTATTTTATATTTTAAAGACCTCAATTAGTTGATCACGCAGACGACGATTGTGTAGAGAAGGCAAATTAAGTTCTGTCATTTGGAGATGATATGATTTATTCTAAGTTCATTAACTATGTCGCTGTAAACGCCTAAGGAGAAGAGTAAAAGTGAACCGCATATTATCTTTTAATTTATCTAACCTACGAGGTTTGTTCGTTTTTTGTGATGCTACCATACATTGTTTATCACTTTTAGGTCCTCGAAATTAATACACTTTCCTGAGATTTTGGTATATACATTTAAACTTTATCTTCAACTCTTCGGCCTATTCCACTACACCAAGATGCTTTGTAAATTTCCTGGATCACAGCGCTATTTTGTTCTATATCATCCTCATATTTTGAAATTTCACATAATAAGTTAGTCAAGATTGTTGCTTTACGTTATGAACACTAATGAACTTAGAACTGATCCTTGAGGGACACCGATAATGACTGATACTCAATTTGAGTTAATTCCATCTGACAACCAGTTTTCCATCCATTTAAGTACATCTCCTTTTATATCCTACACGTATAACTGTATTAGAAGTCTCTTAGCGGAACGGTATCATAGAATTTCTGGATATTAAGATAAACTATATCTACACCTTGATGGTGGTAAATGGTTGTGATAATTTGGTGGAAAGAATCTAGTAAGCTGCATAAACACGAGATTTGCCACCGAAAGCTATGCTAAATATCGCTGAGTCTTTGTAGGCCAAATTCTCCACGATTCGGTCTCTTAACAAGAATCTTAAGAGTTTTGCCATTAATGGAAGAAAATAAGAGGAGATTTTGGGATTATTTTGATGCCATCTTTAAAAATCGGAGTATGAAAGGAAACATAAATAGAACGAGTGAAAGAAAGATTAAAAATTAAAAAAGTAACAAAAGAAAAAGATATACATACTATAGAATTAAATTATCGTCTGGAGTACAGACATTTTTGTATGTACGCGAATCTGCTTTCGTGCTATCTTTAAAAATTAGTGATAAGAGATTTACTCTAGGGGAAAAATAATGGCGAATTTCATGAACGATTATGACAAATTAATCTATTGCATATTTATGAGGACTGCCAACATTGATGGTTTTAGCCCACTATCAGGCTTTCCCTTTCCACCACTTTATGCCTTTTCCTTGCATCACATTTCTACGGGCTCTTTTAACACATTTTTACTCGTTTGTTACTTTAAGAGTAGAGTGGAGTGGACTGCGCGAGCGAGTGAAAGATGGCTCGTTTAGTTGCGGTTGTTTGAGGTAGATGCATGAAGCTATGTGGAAACGCTTTAATGCGAAGTACCCTCACGTACGAGACAATGAAGCGAAAAAAACACGATGAAAAGATTTTCAAAGAAAATTCGCTAATCGGATAAAGAAAATGCATTACACGGCGGGAAATGTAAGCAGGTGAGTGTAGATAGAAAGAAGACCTCAAAATAAAGATGGTCGCGTGATTACAGAGTTACCAAGTTGAGCTAAAGCCCAGATTAACATAGAAATTCTATTCAAGATTCACATAATCAAAAGAGATTTTAAGTGTTATCGTATTTATTGCGAAAAACCTCTTCGAGATTAATTATACTTATTGAAAAGGATATTGATGGTCATGGGCAATGGGTAGTGGAAGAAAAAGAAAAAAAAGACTAAGGGTAAATATGTAGATTGGCGGCTCGAACGATGGGACGTAAACTATTTCGTCCGTGTTCCAATATGTTTCACGTTTTTTAACTAAATTTAAGGGGACTGCTCGTGTGGGGGGAAACACAATGGGGGACCACCCTACGATGATCCTGAGTTTCAATCAATTGGGGGGTCTGGGGGAGCACAGCCCCCCAGTATATAATCCTAATTGTTTATAGAATAATGTTCTAACGTTTACATAAGTGAATGATTTAACCAAATCATTTCTGCGCATTTAATCGTTTTGCGAATTATAATGGGGGTGGGGATGGGATCTGACGTCAGAAGTGACTGAATTGAATTTTTATTTTATTTTTCACTTAATATCTTTTTATTATCCTCATTTGGAGTCATTTTTATTTTTCAATATATTTGTCCCTATTTTACTATTTTTATAACCTTTTTTTACACACTTAAATGGCACCAGGTATATTTCAAATAGGACTCAAACGCGCATGAATATTCAGGCACGAGTGATCGAAATATAAACACACAAAAATCAACTTTTTCGGCCGAGCCGCCAATCTACATGTTTCCCAGACTAATGTAAAATATAAAAAATCGTACCCGTTCAGCTGACGTTATCTAATAGTCCCTTCAGAAGTACACTGTTTTGTACTTTAGAACCTAAAGTCAGGCGAGAATACAAAGAATAGAATTCACAAACTTAAACTACTGTAGAAGTATAGGCTTTTTAGAACTGTAAAAACAGAACCCAAGTCTAATAGTTAACAATAGATGAATTTAATTACGAGAGTGAAGAAATGTCCCTTATCTAATAAGAGGGACTTTCATTGGATTCCTAATAAGCCAATTGAATAAGGGCAATTTAGACATGGGTTCCACAGAAATATTAAACATACGAGAATCAAGCAATGTAATTGAATCATTTTAAGAAAGCAGACAACCAATGTTAGTATTACTGACAGAAGAACGATGATGCATCAATGGATCATTGCTGGCCTTATGCATCCGAGGATGAGTAATCAAGTTTTAATTTAAAATATATAGGCGCCTTTCTGTGAACATGTATTGAATATATGAAAATCTAGGTTTTCCTGCCCATAATCGCCTGGAAGTTCTTGTTTGCTATGGAGATCGTGGCATTATCGAACATCAAGAACAGATTGAGGAGAAGAGTGTAATTTCTTGGTGTGTAATACCTTTCAAATTATTTCATATCTAACGCTACCACTTACGAGCAAACCTAAAAATAGAACATCCGTTTTATGTATAGTCTAGGTCAAATTAGTTCACAGATAATCGCGTTCTGTTCGTTCTAAAATAGGGTATGAATCCTGTGGTCATACTTGGTAGGATTCTTTGTCTAGTTATATTATAGTTTTTTCATTCGATCTTAATATCTTAAATTAATTAAAGTAAAGTATTATCTTTTTCCGAAGATCCTTAGAGTGAAAGCTGGGCGACCAAAACCCGGGATTGTTAATGTCCATTCATTTGTGATTTAATTACGGCAACTCGCTAAAGTCTTAGGAATACACCACCCGTGTTTCAACTACTACTTGAAATTCCAGGCAAATCACATATTTTCTTATTCGTATTAGCCAAACATTGAATTAGAATCGTACACTGCGATCTCTTGTATTATTGAATCACTAAATGAAGACATATTTACAGAGCTACGAACAAAAAAAGCTATAAGAAAAGAAGATTAGGAATATAGGAGCACACCTGTGAGTGTTATTAATAAACGATTTTCCGAATCATCGTTATTCCATTTAATAATGGAAAGCGAGCTTCCAAGACCATTTGCCTTAGTTGTTTTAGTATGCGGAATAAAGGGGATAAATGCGAAAGTCCGCTTCAACAGGGTCGCTGGTCCGCTCGAAGTTAACAGGTGTCTCTTTCGACCCAGATTTAGGTGGCGTATTGGGAGGGGGGGGGGTTAAAGGGGATGGATAGATCACCTGAGTCTAACAATAGGCCTTAGGAAGGCAGGTTAAAGGTCAGGGTTTTCAGGCCTTTTCACGCCTCCCTCCCCGGGAACAGGCCATTAGGAAACGATTAGGGAGGACCCAACAGTGCCAGAAGAGCAAATTTTAGCGCCAAGGGATCAGATGATATCCACCCGACTCCGAAGGATGAAACTTCAGGGGTGAGGAAGATAAGAATAAGAAGAGAGGGGGAGAGAATTGGATATTTAATGCGTAGTGTAAGAAAGTAATCAAATGAAAAAAGGGAATAAAAGAAAGAAAAGTATTAGGCAGAAATTGAAAGACTGAACAAGTTAGACTGAATATATATATATATATATATATATATATATATATATATATATTAATATTAGAATGCGTATGCTGGAAAACAATGCGCTGTCGAAAACGGGAGCACTTTAAATGGCGTTCAGAAGTTAAATCGAAAGGTTTACCTATACGCACATGTATACAAGTTTCACAACACGCACCCATATTATGGAAATTGCCCTGTGTGTAAATCTTTCTCTATCAAATACTATTTTTTATATTAATACAAGAATGATTGACTACGAACTGTTTCATCAAACTTTGGTTTAGGTACTTCTTAATTTCCCTCAAATTTTCATATCTAATTACGTACATCCCCGCACGGGATGAAATTGTACACAGCTCTATTTCCTAAGGCATGAGGAAGCCTGAACGAAACGGAACTCATACCAACGAAACAACACGACGGAAGCGTACAACTAGATGTCAAATCTCGCGTCGTGCTTGTTGAGTGTCAACACAAATGGAGAAAAGTATCCTACAGTGAAATGCGCGATCCCTTTCTAGAGATGCTGTGATTTTGAAGTTTAATGGAGTGCATCGTCTGTGGCAACTGAAATCAAATGGTTTGGAGTAAATTCTGAAAAATAAATGGAAAGAATGTAAAGTGATGAGCGCTCTGCAACGTTTCACAACAGGATTTATCACCATCGTACGCCCGGCACCGGAATCTGAGGTGAATACTTCAAACTGAACGCAAACGCATCTTGAACTACTTTGGGAGATTTCTCATGTATACGCTATATACGCACTAATAAGTCACAATTAGATTATTTAATGCAAAATGACGTACACACAAAAACATTTTTTTAGCGCCTAATTGGCGACTGCAACCAATTAAATTTCAGTCTAATACTAAAAACACAAACCAAATCAATACAATACTAGAGAAAATAAACCCAAACTCAAAACAAACAAAGGCAAAATCAACTAAGGAAAAAACAAAAGCAAGAAGAAGAAAGCATGCTCCGGCGTCGGGGGAGGACAGCCATCCTCGGCTTAGGAACCTGCGACCAACACCAAAGATAGTCAAATAAAATGGAGGAGGGCAGCCTTTTAAAACAAGTGAGAGTCCACAAGTCCATGTGCACGAACTCGTCCCGAGAAAAATTAAGATTTAAGTGGCCAGTAACATCCACCTAAAATAAAGTGTGGCTGTTGGGGAGGAAGCTAAATGTGAAAATTTGGAAGAGTAGGAAGATAATAGAATAAAAATTTTGATTATTACCTATTATATTATCCCAAAAGTAGAGCGGCATTGTTTAAACGTTTATCACTCTTTTATGGATAGAAAAAAATCAAAAGTAGGTTTGTTTCTAAACTGGCCTAGTCTACTAAACTCGAAGCCTAGGTTACATTTTGGTATACCTTCCTCGTCATTTCCTGGGCTATTAATTTAAGTGCATTCTCACATATTTCCATGAAAGCCCCCAGCACAAGGGTTCAAGATCGTACTTTCGAGGTTACTACAAACTTTTTCGCACTTTTTAGTATTTTATTTTTAGTACGAACAAGTTCGTTAGTATCAACAAGTTTGTTACTACGAACAGGTTCGTCAGTACGAACATGTTCGTACTCTTAATGACTTTAACTCTTTGAGTTAACATGTTCTTAAAGGTAATAATCCATCGGGGATCCATTAAGGTTGATGGAGACTGCTCTTGCACCCTTTTCTCACACACACACTCCTTCATCTGATACTATCCGTAGTGAAAATGCCCTTGATGGTTAAAACATTTTCTTTTTTCATCATAATACCCCCCCCCCCAACGGATATGGTGCCAAAATAGCATATAATTGTGCAAGGGTACAAAATAATAGTGCATAAATACAATCCCATCAGAATGGTATAAAATAATCCAGGATACAATAATATAGTGCTAGAATACAATGAATAGTGCAATAGTATAATACATTTGGCACTGTAGTGCAACAAAATAGTGCTAGAACACAATAAAATAGTGCTAGAATACAATGAATAGTGCATTTGGCACTGTAGTGCAACAAAACAGTGCTAGAAAACAATAAAATAGTGCCAAAATACAATGAATGGTACCATAATATCAAGTTAAGTCAACATAACACAAATGGTGCAGGAATAGAATACTCGTACATGGCGCTAGGATAAAATAAACTAGTGCGAGAATATAACAAAATGGGACTATAATACCATTGTTTCGAAATTTAAAGCGCAATAGCAACGATGCCGCATCCCACAGAAAGTATGAAGAAGAGATTTGTATAAAAAGTGATAAAATGGAGTAAGAAAAAAATGTGTGGAAGATATCCCGCAGATCCTTTGTGAGGTGTTGGGGCCGGGTGCGTGTAACAAATGCACGCACTGATGCGGGAGGGGGGGAGTGCCGTTCTTCCATGTTTCAGTTGTATTATGGGCATTATCCATGCTACGCCCTTCCCTTATACAATAAATAGAACGACACTTCAATAAGTGGTAACAAAATCCAATAAAACAGTGCCAAAATACATCGCGCCCATTGTGTGCTATCAAAATCCAGGCTCAGACCTGAAAAGTGTCACTCTAAATGCGGCCTATTTGCTTGCACTGCCATTATGACTTCCCTTCCTCCCTCCCCCCACTCCCAACCACAAAGTCAGGGAAACGGGTCAGGGCATGGATAAAAGATCGCTACATTTAGGCAAATACCAGGGAGAATTGTGTGTTATTCATAAGTCAAACACAACAATTAACTTAAACTTTTAATTCCCAAGACATTTTCACCTACCAATGTTAAGTTATTAAGAAATAAGGTTAACTTAAGGCTACTCCGATATAAAGGTAGGTCCCGTCGCTAGGTGACGCACTGGCCTGATTTCACCTCGTTCTCAATCTCTCGCTGACTAATTTTCCCCTCTTCAATCCATCTTTCGGGTAGAATGCGGGCGAGTCGAGCTTCCAAATTTCGCCTCCCTCCAAAAGAAGAGGGGCGAAAAGTAAACAACGATTTCGAGAAGAGTTGCATACCACGCAAGCAGGGGGTGGGGGACGTGAGATCCGTGAAGGGTTATTTAGTCTACTTGAAGAAAATGTTTATCTCGCAATGATGAGTCCCTCGCTAAACTTCCCTTCCCGCTTTTACACGGATTCGATAAATAAAACATGGGCTAGAAATGCCAAGCAGAGTCTGTCCAGCCGGCGATCGCGGACTATGCGAGGCTGCAACTATGAATTGACGAATAATTCAAGAATAAAGTCCCATATCATAAGTTCACGGTCATCATCACCATCATCAAAATCATCATCAATATTATTATTAATTATTATTAATTTTATAATTATTATTGTTATTATTATTATCAACATCATCGTATTCATCATCATCATCATTTTTATTATTATTACCATTATGATTATCATCATTATCATTATTATGTAATTTAAATAGGATGTGATATTGTTATAAAAACAACAACCCAAAATGTTAACAGTAAAGCGAATGCGTAATTCTAGCTTAAATACAAACAATTCTTTTGTTAATTTTTTTGATCGGTATAAGTTTAAGCTTTTCAACGCTCTGAACGTTTAAAACTACTGGAGGGAGTTTACAATATTTTTCTATATCTTGTTTGTGAAATGGTTGTCCCGAGAGAGTAAGTGCGGCTGTTTTTCTGAATTATTAAGAATTATTACCCCGAAAGCAGTGCAGGGCTTAGCAAGGTCGTGGCGCTTAAATGAAAGACGTTAGTCTCCAATTGGTTTGGAAAGTTATAGAGGTCTCTCCAGAGAACCTATTCGAAACGATGTTTAGTTCCGAATGCCCTCGTTAGTTTGAGTTTAGTTTAAGGGTAGTTTGAGAGATGTTTGATGGTTCCAAAATGGATAGAAGGTTATGAGTTTGAAGGGTTGAAGGTTAAATGAATTTAGGCGAGAGAGAGAGAGAGGGGAGAGTAACAACAACAAGGAGTAACAACAAGGAAAGAAGGTACCCTGGGAGACCTTACGGTCCATTCAAAGAGGGTACCTTTGGACTAGCAATCGAGCGGGCACAAGGCTGCTCAATTGTTTTGCGTCCCTAAACGGCCACTTTTCAAGACCTTGTCTAGTCTTGACTTGAACTGGTCAACAGATTCACTGTTGACAACTTCCACTGGAAGTGCGTTTCACATACCGCAGATGCTATAAGTGAGAAAAATTTCCACACAGATTGGGGTTGTAACGCTTCAGTTCAAGTTTGAAGCCGTGATTGCGCGTTCTGTTCTCACTCAGTGTGAACATATCCCGGTAGTCAACATTGTCGAACCCTCGAAGTATTTTGAAAACTTCGATGAGCTGACCACGTAGTCTACGGGTTTCCAACGAGAACAGATCTAATTCCCTTAGTCTATCCTCATAACTTTTATGTCGGATAGAGGGAATCAGTTTGGTTGCCCTGGCTTGTACGCGTTCCAATCTCGCGATGTCCTTTCGCGATGAAGGACTCCAAAATTGTACGGCATACTTCAGGTGCAGTCGGACAAGTGAATTGTACAAATAGAGTACTATCTCCTTGTTTCGATATCCAAACTGGCGCTTAATATAGCCTAGCATCCTTTGGGCCTGTTTCTCCGCTTCAATGCACTGTTTCGAGAACTTGAGGTCACTAGTAATTGTTACACCCAAGTCCTTCTTAGTGTCACTCGATTCAATAGCAGTGCCCTTAAGGATATACTGAGATTGGGGGTTTCTGTGGCCGATATGCATCACTTTGCATTTTCCCACGTTAAAAGGCATTTGCCACGTGTCCGATCACTCCCCAATCTTCCTAAGATCTTCCTGCAGGCGGGCAGTATTTCCATCCTTTGCAACGTTCATACCAAGCTTGGTATCGTCGGCAAATTTGGAAATCTTGGCAACCATGTCACCGTCCATGTCGTTGACGTAGATGATGAATAGTAGTGGTCCCAGGACAGAACCTTGAGGCACCCCGCTAGTAACATGCACCCACTCCGCAGACTGTCCATTCACCACCACCCGTTGCCGTCTGCCACTTAGCCAGTTCTTAATCCAGCCGGCTACCTTTCCGTCTATGCCCAGCGCTCGCACTTTCCGGAGAAGGCGGCGGTATGGTACCTTATCAAAGGCTTTCTGAAAGTCAAGGTAGACCACATCCACCGCCTTGTCCCGATCGTGCTAACTGAAAACGAAGTGGAAGAATTCTACAAGGTTTGTCAGGCATGACCGTTGCCTTCGGAAGCCGTGCTGGGAACTCCTCAGTAGCAGGTTTGACTCTAAATACGACGTCACTTTGTCCACCATGATGCTTTCCATGAGTTTACTGACTATCAAAGTCAGACTGATAGGTCGGTAGTTCGACGGTTGGTTACGATCTCTTTTATTGAATATTGGAGTCACCTTCGCCTCACGCCAGTCTCTAGGAACGCATTTGGTCCGGATTGACATGTTAAAGATTGTGCTCAGGTGTCGTGACACTTGATCGCGCACTTCTTTCAACACTTTAGGTAGAAACCCATCCGAGCCAGGTGACTTATTCGTCATTAGGTCACTGATCTTCTTTTTCATTTCATCTTCGGTGAAGTCCATATCTTCCAGCTTTTCCCCCGAGTAGGAATCCGTCGGCTGGGGGATGGGACCACATTCTTCAGTAAACACTGAAGAGAAGTAGTCGTTCAGGAGGTTAGCATTTTCTGCATCAGAATGCTTTAATGTCCCCTCCTCGTTCCTCAAAGGGCCAATCGTTTGACGGATTGGTTTACGGCTGTTTACATATCCAAAGAACTCCTTGGGATTCTCTTTACAGAGTCTCGCTACTCGGAGTTCCTCAGACCGCTTAGCCGCCCTTATGCTGGACTTCACTCTCCTGGCTAGCCTCAGGTATTCTTCAAAGTCACCCGAGATCTTCGATTGCCGGTACACATTTCTCTTCTCCCTAAGCAGTTGCCCGATATCTCGATTAAACCACTTTGGTTGAACAGAAGACCGACGGGGGCATTTCAGAGGGATAAAACGCGATTGAAGACTCATGAATGTGGTTTTGAAACTGTTCCAAGAGTTTTCAACAGCCTCGCACTCTTCTAGCCTCGCGTCAGTCAATCCCGCGCGTAGACCTGCAAAGTCTGCTCTTCTCAAATCGAGTTTCCTTGATTTATTAGTTGCAGGCTATGCCTTGGGGACTTTGACTACAAATCTAATTAGTCGGTGGTCACTTTCCCCGAGCTCTTCGCCAACAGAGAGGTCCTCAACGATGTCATCCTCAGAGGTGAAAACCAAGTCGAGGATATTGTCTCCTCTCGTTGGCTCTCTCACCCATTGAGTGAGGAACTCGTTGTTCGTGAACTCCAGGAGTAGTGTGTTCTCGTCACAGGGTTCTCTTGTTTCCCAGTCAACTTGTGTGTTGAAATCACCCATGATGATACACACTCTGTCTTCGACAAGTTCTCCTAGTAGCTGGTACAAATCTCTGTCCTTTTCAACGAGTTGGGCAGGAGGTCTATAAAGCACCAGGGTCCTGTATTTGGCAGGACCTATCTCTAGGTCAGCACCTAGTAGTTTATGGTCGGATACGATGTTGCAATCCGTCGAGTTGAGAGTATCCTTGACATACAAAATCACACCGCCACCCTCTCTGTCTGGCCTATCTTTCAAGAAGAGCTGGTAACCGGGAATCGTGAATTCACCTTCAAAATCTCGGCTTGAGGTTTTTATCCACGACTCCGTTATGGTCACCATCTCCGGTTCTTCTGTTGCTACGAGGCCACGAAGTTCTAGAAACTTGTTTCTGATAGACCTCGCATTAAACAGAAGAACTTTGAAGGAGTCCCTGACTGTAGGACTCCCTACGCTCTTCCGTTTCCCGCTTTCTTTCTCTGTGTCGGGGTCACTCCCCTCTTTGTGACTTCAGAAAAGGTCGTTCCTGGAGTAACACGGGTGTACTGGCGTACGTCCTCCTTTACTCGGGGTCTGACACTTCTTTGAATCCGCTCAACATCCTGGATCATGTTTGCGAGTGCAGCTTTTCCTTTAAAGGAAAGATGCACTCCGTCCCTTTTGTACAGGTCATTTCTTCCGTAAAAGGTGCGGAAGGGGTCTACAAAAAAGACTCCTTTCGCCCTACAAAGATCTCCCAGGCGTTGGTTTATGGAGACGTTCCTCACGTGAGCATTGCGGGATGGACCTCGTCTTGGGAGTATCCCGACCACGACGCGTCTGCGGGTTTTTAGCCCACAGTCGTTAACTCCTGCCATAACCGTGGTCAGGATCTTCCCGCTGGCGCCTACATTGCCTCCTCGAAGGTAGAGATCGTTGCCACTTGCCATGAGGGCAACTACTGAGTTCTCAGAGATCTGAGATTTCTCAGCCTCCACCCTTATTTCTCCGTTCCCCTTTCCTGGAAGGCAGCTTACCTTCACACTGGTGCGAAGGAGGGCCGCTAGCAAGAGTTGTAGATCCCGCGCTTGGGAGTCACCGATCACGATGACCCTCGCGCATTTGGGTTCAGAGGACAGAGGCTTCCCTTTCAGTATGGGCTCTTTCGATTTCTCTTTCTTCCCCACTTTTTTGGGGTTTTTCTTTATTTTCTTCTTCGTTTTTTCTTCCGTTTCTACTTTCTCTTCTGTTTTATCTACTGTTTTTCCTTTCTTACTCTTCCTTTTCTTCTTTTTGACGCCCTGAGTAACCCCAGCAGCTGCTGGCTCTGGGACGTCGGATGGTTGGCCTATCTCTATCGACATGGTGCATGAGGGCCCAACAGAGGAGCCATCCGCGTCGTTGGGAGTTTCTTGTTGCTGTTGCTCTACCTTGGTGGCTTTAATCTCTGCAATGATGGCTTCGAGATGACGGATTTGAGTCACATGCTCAGACTCGAGGATTTTCACCTTTTCTTCCAGCCGTCCTGTTTTTTCCTCAAAAGATTTAAAAAGTTCCTTAAGCTCCTGAAGTTCTGCCCTTAGGACGCAGTCCGTGCAGATACTTCCAGGGTGGCATTTTGAGAAACAGCCCTCCGGAAAATCTACGCACCACTTGTCCTTTTGGCATATCGAGCAGGTATACTTTAACTCACCAGGTACTTTCTTTCCAGTCATGCTGAACACTTTATATCTCTGAATACTTTGTGACCACTCAATAAAAAAGAAAGGGTGTGGTGAGTTCGCCCCGCGTGAGTCGCTCCCGCCTATCGATCGGAGAGGTTTCGGATCTTTCAGAAGGCACGCTCCTTGTGCTGCTGTTCATCCGACCGAGTCGTCAAACCTCAGCGTGCCGTGGCTCCCAACCAAGCAGCACTGACGGTCCCCGAAGGGGCCATCGATTTCTCACCAGGTGAACAACGGAGAACACCCCGTACTAAACTCCTACTAGTTCCCTTCACGATGACCAAGATCTCGGAGCAGCGTTCAGTGGATATCCCGCCACACCAAGAGACTCGACCCAAGGCTTTTTGTTGGCCTGGCAACCAACATAACAACAAAGGGCCGTCACCACGGAACAATGCTACCAGAGGCACCCGTCAACGGTCACTGGGAATGGTCAATAATTATGCGCCAGGAAAGGGGTTAACGGGGCACTACCCTCATCCCATTCATCGTGCCCCAACGCCTAATACCCCTCAAGTCCTAGTCTATCGCAACCAGTGAGCGTCGATTGGCGTTGTTTATAGAGGTTCCAAAGCCTCTCTTCTGACGCGTGAGGTAGCTGCCAGGTCCTTATATGTAGATAGATGAAACAAGGGTAAGAGTGACATGATAGGTATAGGGGTTGTTTTTTTTTTGTTTTTTTTTCTTTTTGTATAAGTAGAAGAAATAGGATTAATTTTTAAAGAAAGAAGAAGGATAGAGTAGGATAAAGAAAGACAAAGACGCACTTAGTCTGGAACCTAATTTCCGACCATATCGACAAGGGAAACCCTGTCAGGGGTGCCAGAAGATAGGTACCCCCGCCGACATAGCTCGAAAAGTCAAGGGTACGCACAAGTTCTCTTCCCGCGACAAGGGGGCGTTACCTCTCTCTACTTTCTTTATTAAGAATTATTACCCCGAAAGCAGTGCAGGGCTTAGCAAGGTCGTGGCGCTTAAATGAAAGATGTTAGTCTCCAATTGGTTTGGAAAGTTATAGAGGTCTCTCCAGAGAACCTATTCGAAACGATGTTTAGTTCCGAATGCCCTCGTTAGTTAAAGTTTAGTTTAAGGGTAGTTTTGAGAGATGTTTGATGGTTCCGAAATGGATAGAAGGTTATGAGTTTGAAGGGTCGAAGGTTAAATGAATTTAGGCGAGAGAGAGAGAGAGAGAGAGAGAGAGAGAGAGAGAGAGAGAGAGAGAGAGAGAGAGAGAGAGAGAGAGAGAGAGAGAGAGAGACTTTGAAGGGAATTCGAGGGAACACGCAGAACCAATGCGAGAAAGAGGTTATAAAAGCTTACCTGGGTCGGAGAACCCAGGCGAGGGCCTACTTGCGAGTTGGAGTCGTTCATGGTGCAGCACACTTCCGAAGTTCTGTCCGGCCGAGTCCAAGAGTTTGAGAGGAGTTTGGAGAGTTTGGAGTTTGATTCTTTCTTCAAGCTTCAGAACGGTCCCGCCCAGAGTCCAAGAGATTGGGAGGAGTTTCAGATAGTTGTTTCTGAATCCAGCTTCTAAGCTATAGTGGCCGTTTGTCACTCCTGCAAGAGGGTTTTCAAGGAACGGGGAAGAGGGAAGTTGAGAGAGGGAGTAGTGGGGAGGACACGAAGAAGGACGGCGTGCGAGGTCCGAAACGCTTAACTTCCTGTGCCCACAATAAACCCATAAACCAACGAGGTGGGGAGCGGAGGTAGGCGTAGGCGTCTCGTCTCGATGCCCAATATGCCCAACTTCCCTTTCCCTTTTGTATAACCATAGAAAAATTGGTCTTTGATAGCCTAGAGAATAGGCATGAAAAGGTGGGTGGGGAAACTATCCAAGCTAGCCTACTTTGACTTACATACGTTCATGCACGCTCACACAGATGCATGTCTAAGACGGAGCAATAAGCTGTAATCTTAACAACCTCCCGGCCAGAGAAGCTTAACAACTTCATAAGGTTGTGAAGCTTAAGTAAGGAGTCCTGAAATTTAGTTAGGGTAAACTCAGATAACAGGACAGAGTATTTGTGATGGGACATTTGAAGGAGGTACTGAATAACAACTCAAGGGGAGGTATTTGAAGGGGGAACATTGGAGAGGAATTCATTAGAATGTTGAAATATTTAAATTAAAGAATTTTAATGAAGTGATAGGAATGATTACATATTTGACTTTATCATGGATTTGAAATATTTATTGAGACGATCAAGTATTAGACAATCATAAATTTCATGAAGTTTTGAAACGATCAAGTATTAGACTTGATCATGTGTTCGATGAAGTTTTGAATGAAGTTTGATCAGTTTTGAGGTAATCAAGTATCAGGCTTGATCATGAATGATGAAGTTTAGAAAGGATGTTTGATAAGTTTGAAGTTTGAGACGTTTGAGGTGACCAAGTGTCATACTTGATCCTGAATTTTAGGAAGTTTTGAATGGAGTTAGATAAGTTTGAAGTGATAAAGTTAGATCAAGAATTTGATGAAGTTTGAAATGATGTTTGATAAGTTTTGAGATGATCAAGTGTCAGACCCGATCAGGAATGATGAAGTTTGAATGGGGTTTGAGAAGTTTGAAGTGATCAAGTTAGATCAAGAATTCGATGAAGTTTGAACTGATGTTTGAACTTTCAGGAAATTAGTCATCTTATGGTGCTTAAAAGCAAAGGAATTCAACCTTTTGCAGCTAAAACAATAGCTATGAACTTTCTAAACAGTTTGGGGGGTGGAGGCAACCCCAAATCCTTCGTTCTTAAGGCGGGTGAGAGTGGAGTCAAGCCCAAGATGTTTGTATTTCAAATGACGATTTTGAATGATTCAATTAGGTCAATTTTTGAAACAATAGATTGAAAATCTGTAGTGAGACGTGCTCGCATCGCACATTATTTTAAGCTCTGCTCCACCGTCATCCACAATGGCATAGCGTAGAATTTTCACTTCACGACATCGGTACCAGAAATTGGATTATCCCAATACAACCTCTGAGACCATAGCTTTCTCATGAGCAATCTGCCACGAATAAGAACCGGCTGATCTAATCCGATTGGGTCAAACAATTTAAAAATCATCGATAGGACTATACGCTTAGTTTTAACGATTGCATCAGATTTAGGGGCAATTAATTATTTAAAACTTGAGGGTGACAATATTTAGGAAAACTCTCGAAATGATGTCTTAAATTAAATTTGATGCAAAGGGGAAGCAGGTTAGACTGAAGACGAACGACTTTTATCCATAAGAAACGAGTCTGGCTTCTTTAATTCAAAAACGATACTTGTCGCTCTCTGACTTCAATCGAATTTGAAGGAAGGCTTGTTTAATGGGGGAAAGTAAAACAAATTCGTTAGAGCAAAATCTACAAAGAATGGAAAACAGAGAAGCAAATAAATTTACTACTCCGAAGGAAGCCTCGTTTAGAGAAGGCGCCTGGCAACATTTCAGAGAGCAATTAAACACAGGTCGTATTTTCGTGGTAGTCTGAAGAGCAATTTTTTATGACAGGGCGATGGGGGATCCAATTATAGAGAAGATAGTCTTAGGGTTCAACCGCGATTTCTTCCAGAATTCTAGTCTATAATTAGGTTTGAAACATTTCGTTATATGCTTCATCTAGTTCCTGTTTCTCTAAACTCTCTTTAACACACTTCACTGTTGCCAGGGCAATTTTAAAATTGGATGGAGCTTGAGAAAGTACATCGCGGAACCAGAGCAAATCAACGAAATAGCTCCCATTCCTAAGCTCTATCGACCTTTTGAGCTGTTCATTTATAGATTTGTCGATCGATCCTGCATCGGCATCCTTTAACCCGAGAGATTCTAGGGAAAACAGATACTCTAGGCACAAATCTAATTTTGTGAAATTCAAAGGGTGGAAATAAGAAGGCGACGGACTTAGGGCACAGTTGACTACATCTTCGAAAGTTTCGTCAGCCTCCGATTTCAAATTAGGCCCTTGAGGCAAATTAACTTCATTTCCCACTTCGTTCCCCACCTCGCTCTTGGAATCGGAGGAGCCGCCCCCCTTAGGATTGCCATCTAGAAGGAAATTACCATTATCCGTGTAAGAGTTTTTTATGTGTTGTCGGGTTGTTTGTAGTTTTCGGATTGGATGTAGAGCGAGATCTCGAACTTAAATTACCCCCGTCCAATTTGGATGTAGAGCGAGATCTCGAACTTAAATTACTCCGTTCCAATTTGGATGTAGAGCGAGATCTCGAACCTAAATTCCTTCCTTTCAATTTAAATCTATAGTAAGCTCTCGAGCCTAAATTCCTCCATTCCAGATTGGATGTAGAGTGAGATCTCGAACCTAAATTCCTCCATTCCAGATTGGATGTAGAACGAGATCTCGAACCTAAATTCCTCCTTTCCAATTTGTGTTGAATTTTATTTTGTTTGTTTTGTTTTTTTCTCTACCACCGATTCGCACTTATCTTGGATGACTTTCTCAGTGGGGGCTTAGAGTTTCCCGAGAGATCCAAACCTCATGTTCGGAACTCCCAAGCAAAGTTGACACGAATCTGGATTCCATTCGAGGAATCACCTCACGGGACGTTGCTTAACTTCACTCACTCAGGAAATGGTGTTTCCATTCGAGCACCATGGCATAAACTCTTGAGATGGAAAAATAATAGGTGGTTTGTGCTTGATAAAGGCATTGATACGCAACGTCCCCGCATTGTGGCAAAACGAGAACATCCTGGTATAGATTAATTGGGATGCAAGTGACCTGGGTCTGGGACAACTCTGCGGAACATACTCTCCCGTTCCATAAGTAGTCATGTCCCTTTACGGTAAACCTACCTTAAACATAAGAGAGTTGAGTGACCCCCCGTAGCCCTTTGCATCCCAAGTAGTCTCATCCTTTGGCTACTTCGGTTATAAATCTTCCACACATTTTTGCCTTCCTTAACTTCACATTTAACATATTCATGGGATTATTAACCCAGGGGAATGCAGTCTCCAAGCCTAATTGACACTTCAGTGCATTCACCAATGACAGCATGGCGTGGGTGAGTCTTACTTTCAAATAGGGATAAATGGTGTTAAATAATAATAATAATAATAATAATAATAATAATAATAATAATAATAATAATAATAAAACATTCTAAAATTATTGGCAGCTCCGCTAATAATAAAAAATAATATTACTAATAATAATTAATACTAATAGTAAAAATTCAAACCAAAATGGTAAGACCGAGAGAACACATTTAAATCGTTCCGGGAATGAGTTCGTACAACGCACACAGCTATGTACTCAAACTACGAACTTGATTCGCGTTGAGTGAAATTTGAAGGAAATAATTACTAATTGGGGAATATGCAGGTGGAAGGAGAACGAACAAAAATCAAGACAGAACAGAAATGAACAAAAGAACAAAAAAAGATGGTGGGTATCTCCCAAATCCCATCGACCTTGACCCCAAAAGTCCTGGAATCATTAAAAACAAATACATTTAAAACCATAAAAAATACCCCCGAAAGACTCCTAATGGCTCCGAAGTGCCACCAAAACCAGACTGAAAGGTGCCTGGCAGCTCCCTAGCATCTGGGGGGCCCCCTTTGTAACATTATGGCCCCATTTTTAAGCCTCTCATCACCCAACGTTGCGTAGCATCGGCCACAGAATGGAGACGCGTCCCTTTAAACACAATACCACCATGCGCGCGCCTTAAAGGGTCGACGCGTACACGCGTTTACATGAACGCACATAATTGCAGGCGCGGGAAGCATGGAAATTGATCGCTAGCCTGGATGGGAATAAAAAGAGAACGGCGAAAACAGTAAATTTGGTTTTGTAAAGAGATTTCGATTGCAAGAGAGAACAGCTTCATTAGGCTTTATTTTGTTCGTACTGCAAGGTACGAACATAGAGCTGTGATAGAGACACTGAGAGAAGGGTACGTAGTTGTTGTTTTTATTTCCTGCCGTGGAATTTGGCTGGTTAATCTCCTTGGTAGTTCTGGCGTGAGCAAATAAATACATACACACATACAAACGTATATACATATAATTTTTATCAACTCAACCTGGAGGAAACGAAAAGCGTTTGTGAGCCTTTTTCTCTATAGCAATACATCACGAAATGAAAAGTCATAAGGCAATCCCGTTTTCTCAAATCACAAGGATTCGAGCCCGTGCTTTCAAAAGCTCCTCTCTTCTTGGACACCCATTTTACTGCCTGAGCCACAGCTCGCATCCGCCTTTGAGTCCAGATGAAAGAGCACCTGGTCCTTAAGTTGAGACCTTTATACAATGAGAATGGCAATTAGGAGGAAATAAATAACTAAAAAATATCTATTACTAAATAAAAAATAGATTAAATTTGAGCCGACATCAATTTAAATTCTGACCAGCCAGAATTCAATATAAGCGATGTAGGTCGCTACATGTTTTCAGAAGCTGACATGGCTAAAAATTGAATTAATTTGACTAATGGAAGGGAATCTTGGAAACCTGACCCACATAGCATAGAAATGAAATGAATTTAGACCAATTTAGAACATACATGCTAAAAATTGCCTACAGGGACCAATTCTGTTGGTACAACAATGGGTAGCCCACTTTTACACTGCATCAGACAGCGCGTCTGGGTGACGATCCTCACCCACCAATACCACTGCATCCGATAGTAGGTAATCATTGTTATACTGACCACATAATATTATCGCTTCATACATTTGGACTTAACTGACAACCAGAGATAAAATAAAATAAATACATAGTTACAAATAGAAAACACTGCGGACATAATAAAACAAAATTCTGAAATGGAAATGGGCAAAACACATCACCAGAAGAACCGAGAGAAATTCTAAAATAAAGACAATTATAATCGTACAAAAACAAGGTCTGCTGACCAAAGAGTTGCGTGCCCTCACTTATTCTGATTTATGACCACACCTAACATAATATAACCAAGCGTATCATATTATAGCCTAGACTAGTATAGCATACCATACCCTAGACTAGAATAAACTTGCATAGCTTAGCCTATTATAGCTTTGGTTAGCTAGCCTATCGTAGCCTAACAGAGTATTACCTAGCATAGCAGAGCATAGCCCTTCCTAACTATATTATACTTTAACCTACCCTAGCATAGCATATTATAGCCATATTTAGCCTAGTATAGCTTAGCATAGTATATTTTAGCCTAGCATTATACTATCCTATTATACCTTAGTCAAGCATAGCTTAGTATTGTCTAAACTAACATACTATATGCTATCCTAGCATAGCATTTTATAGCCTAAATTAGCATAGTATATCTTACCTTTGTACATTATATATTAGCCTAGCTTAGCATAGTATAGCCTACTCTAGGCTTGCCTAGCAGATTGTAGCAGAGTATCCGCCGAATAGATATGATGTTATTGCCAAAATAAAATAATTCCCGGGCTAACCTTAGGAAGACTTTAGCCATTATATTATTCGAAAGAGAATGCAAAGCAACATAAGGGTTTCAAATTTCGCTAGAATCGGCTGAATAGTTATAATGTTATTGCCAAAACAAAATCATTCCAGGCTAACCTTGGGAAGACTTTAGTAATTATATCTTTCGAAAGAGAATGTAAAACAACAAAAGGGGTTTCGATTTTCGTTAGAATCGGCCGAATAGTTATGATGTTATCACAAAAAAAACGGGGACCGACCGACATAGTAAGATGTAGAGTCGCTCGCGAATAGACTCACACGCGACTAAAAATGTTAAAAAGTGAAAGAAAATGCTGGTAATAATATTCATTATATACTATCCCAATCTCTCTCTCTCTCCCTCTCCCTCTTTAGTATTACAACCACTGTCTCCTTCGCATAACTGCTACAAATAATTAAACAAAGAAAGAAATAAGGTAAAAACAAGGCGGATGAGACACGAAAAACTTTATTCAAAGGACTGGGCTTTATCTATTGAGGCCAACAGAGCTCTGTTGCATCAGTGCTTGTAATTCTAGATATTTCACCCCTACTACACTTTCTATTCTCCTTAAATAACCATCGCACTAGAATTAACGTCGTCATTTAAACATTCTAAAGCATATACGAGTGATCAATCTAGGTTTGAAATGCGAAGGGTTCGAGTTTTAGGGCTTCATAAAATAGGCTCACCAAGAACAAACGACAAGGCCTATTTGTATCGCTCTTTCCATTATAATTGGACAAAAGATCTCGGCTTTTTAGTCACGTGCGAGTCTAGTCGCGGGCGACTATACATCTCACTATGTCGGGCGGTCGGTCGGTCCCCGTTTTGCTTTTTTTCTTGTTTTTGTAATAACATTGTAACTATTCAGCTGATTCTAACGAAATTTGTAAAACTAATGTTGTTTTACATTCTCTTTCGAATGATATAATTGCCAATTCCTCCCAAATTTAGCCCATGAACTATTTTGTCTTGGCAATAACATCATAACTATTCGGCCGATTCTAACGATTATGTTGTTTTACATTCTCTTTCGAATGATATAATTGCTTAAGTCTTCAGAACGTTAGCCCAGGAATAATTTTGTTTTGGCAATAACATCATAACTATTCGGCGGATACCTGCTAGACTAGACTAGGCTATAATATACTATAATCTGCTAGGCAAGCCTAGAATAGGCTATACTATGCTAGGCTATTACAGGCTAAGCTATACTATGCTAAGATATAATGTACAAGGGTAAGATATACTATGCTAATTTAGGCCTTAAAATGCTATGCTAGGATAGCATATAGTATGTTAGGCTAGACAATACTAAGCTATGTTTGCCTAATGTATAATAGGATAGTATAGGCTATACTTGTCTACTATAGTTAATGCTAAGCTATGTTATACTATCTAGGCTAGGCTAAGCTATATTAGGCTAGAAAGCGCTATACTATCTTATGCTAGTGTAGGCTAAAGTATAATAGGCTAGGGAGGGCTATGCTTTGCTATGCTAGATAATACTATGTTAGGCTACCATAGGTTAGCTAACCAAAGCTATAATAGGCTAAGCTATGCAAGGTTATTCTAGTCCAGGGTATGGTATGCTATACTAGTCTAGGCTATAATATGATACGCTTGGCTCTATTATGTTAGGTTGGTTATGATAGGATAAGCTATAGCAAACTAGCCTATAGTATGCTAGGCTAGGCTATCGTATGCAAGGACATATTGGTTAGGCTATAGTAACCTATTCTAGCTTGGCTATATTAGGCTAGACTACTCTAGGCGACGCTAGGCTAGGCTCTGACATGCAATGCTAAGCCATATTTGGTCAGGCTAGGCTATAGTAAGCTAGGCTACACTAATCAATGCTACACTAGGCAAGGCTATACAAGGCTATACTAGGCTAGGCTAAGCTAAACTATACGATAATATGCTAAGAGGGGCTAAGATATACTTGGATACGATAGGCTAGGATATACTAGGATACGATAGGCTAGGCTCTACTAAGATGCGATAGGCTAGACTATACTAGGATACGGTAGGCTAGACTATACTAAGCTAAGGTAGGATAAAGTAGGCTATATTATGCTAGGTTACACTAGGCTAGCTAGATTATACTGAGCTAGGCTAGGCTAGGTTAGGCCCATCTCAGCCAGGCTATTCTATTTTAGGCTAGGTTCTAACTAAATTTGAAACCCTTATTTGGTTTTACATTCTCTTTCGAATGATAGAATCGCCAATATCTTCCCGAGGTTAGTCCGGGAATTATTGAAATTTTTAAGGTCGAAAGGTTATAAATCAGAATAAGTGAAAGCACGCGACTTTTTGGTCAGCAGACGTTGTTGTCTTTGTTTCAACTACCTAACTCACGCTCTTACGGTCTCTTTGTTTGCTTCTTTCTTACTCTCTGATTATTTTACTCGTTTTACTGCATTTTGGCTCATTTTTTTAGCGCTTAATATCTGTATGAAGCGATTTCAATTATGCCTCACGGTTCCTCTCCACTGCTTCATCATTCCTCCTCATTCCATTCTCTCATACCCATATCCTGCCTCCCTATGACCCCTTATCGCTTCCTAGAACTTTCACCGCATTTGCTTTATCTCTACAACCCACTATTTCCTGCCGCTTGCTCTCAAGCTTTCTCACATACACTGTCTCCCTTGCCGTTTTTCTCAAGCCTTATTCTCTACACACTGACCAATTTTACCTTGCAAAGCATAATCATGCGGAATAGATAGGCTAATACTCATATTTCTCTCAGCCTTTCACATCAAACATCGCTTAGCTTATTCTTTCCTATTTGAGGCAATTAAATCATGCTCATACATTCACCATCTTTTTTACACAATTGATGGGTACTTTTGCACATCTTTGTACTGAAAGAATGCATTTATCACCAACCACAAATCGCTGTCAGTGCAGATGCTACTATTACCCACTCTTATTCTTACCAAGACTACCAAAGCCATATTTATTCCATTTTTCACATGATCACACCTATTCCTCCGTTCATATCTAGTACCACCATAACTGGTATCGTTGCCAATATAATAATAATCGCTATAGCATGTATCTTTAGGAGCCGACTTGATAAATGGCACACCATCAGCGCCTTAAGACTGGTGGTCTTCTTCATAGTGTTGAGATTGTGGCTGGCGTTCTCAAGTGGCTCTCGAGAGGCAACCATCTGCCGCTTCAACGAGTGCTACACGGCTCGTAATAGTGCCTCAATTTTCGTTTCTATTGCACACTACACATAATAGTAGTACGCATATATTCCATGTCTTATAGGTGAAGGTTGAGAAGGCACGTCACAAACGTCAACGAGGTACATGACACAACTGGGCAGATCTGTTTATGGAAGAATTAACACCATCTGATACTGTAAAACAAACCATATAAATAATATACAGTAAAATGGAGCTAAATAAATTCCTATGTCACGTTTTTAGCATAACCAAAGAATGCGTGTCAGTTTTACTAGACTGCTTAAATACCCCTCCCACCCCGGAACATGATTAAAATGGCTGCAATATTTTGAAATGCCTCCGGATACACTTTCAGAATTCATCAAAACTGTAAAGTTACTGCATAAAAAAACACAGCTAATGGAAAATCAGCAGTATTATTAACTAGCCAGTAAAGAAAAGGGAAAATGTGACTTCATACGGCTTCGCCTTTGATTACAAAAGACAAAACCCTTTGTATCGCATTTCTTTTTTTCTCAGGTGATCATTACCATTGTTTCAAGATATTTTTATAGGCATCTCCACGTTTGTATGTTCGTGTTCGTATGTGATGAGAAGAATGACCAAAGTATTTTGCCCTGATTCGCGAATCCAGTATATAAAGGCGAACAAAAGAATAAACAAAATGAAAACAGAGGAAACAAACTGGAAAACATAAATATTTTGCGTGGATCCGTGGGAAAATTACTAATCCCCGTGAAGAAATGGTTCCGGCGGTTTATAAATGAGATTGGCATCCTTATTCGAGATATATTTGTTGAATTTGTATTGTCCTTCAGATAAATTAAATCATCAATCATCATTAACACGGCCTATAAAATACATAGATGAAAAAAACATCAAGGAGATTATTAACCGTAACATCAAGGTTAAAAATCAAACCGATAAAATCCAACTCATCATTTAGTATAAAACAACAAAAGCCAGCAATCTTCTGATGAAAAATAACATCTGCCCTAACTCCTCGAATCTCAAGTCAACCAACATAGTTTACGAGTTCACCTGCCCCAATAAATACTGTAAGCTTTATAATAACTCTAAATATATTGGCATGACAACTACCACACATTCGAGGAGATTAACGGTGCAGCCACAAAGCGGAGGGCCAAAAAATCATATGGAGAGTGTACATAATATTAACCTAACGAGACATATGCTCGTTGACAACACCATTATTAAAAGAAAGGAGGTTAATAAAGCGAGGCTTAACATCTCAGAAGCCATTTTAATAAATGAAGATAAGCCGGCCATCAACAGTCAAGCAACAAGCTGGAATCGTACGTTAAAACTATTTAAAAAATTCCACGCACAAGAGTGGTTCATTTCCTCTAACGTTACGTTCAACCAAGGATAATAAATACCCCTAAAATCCGTTTTCTTTCACGCAGATCGTCCCCAGTAGGATTAGGAAAGCAAGGGATCAGGCTAACAACACCATCGCAGAGATCTCGAACATCAATCAATTCGAGAGAAGGTGAAAAACCAGGACAAACAGGGAGAAATTTAAGATCCTCCCGCTGTGCCGTAAGTTGACGTGGCCCATTGTAATTAATGGGAGGAGATATGGCCACTCCACCGAAGGCACCATCCTGGGCCTAAAAATCTCCGACCACGGATACTCGAGTCACTACAAGGAGAGGCAGAATATGGCGAAGAGAAAAATCTCTAAGCTATATAGGTTCAGTAATCTTAGCTCGGCGAACATTAGGAAACTATACCTGTCGTTTATCCGGGCTAAGCTCATCTACCCTGCAGTAGTGACTCAAACGGCCAGCAAGACCGCTATGAGGAGGCTCCAACGAGTGCAGAACTCTTCATCTCTCTGCATAAACAAAACCAGACGAAGAGAGCATCTTCGGCAGAGGGACCTGCACCGCAGGCAGAAACTGGAGCAAATAAACGTCGCAACCCAGAAACTGGGCAAAAAGGTCTGGTCTACAATGGCCAATGATATCATCCCAGAATTAAGAAGAACTGGAGGCAGTATTAATATCTCTCCCAGATTGCACGGGAAGGTCGCTCGAAACCAGCGATTCCCAAGCACTAAACTCTGTTCCGAGGAAAATACATTACCAATTTACACATAAAACATCAACAACACAGAGGATGACATAATAGACTACGAGACAATACTAAACTCACAATTAACAAGAAAATACATCAGATAAAAACACGAGGTAAAAAACTAAATTCGAACACTAATAAAGGCTCGAATGCTCAACAAAAACACTGCACGAATACAAGGTAAACGAGACGAGGAGACAAATAAACAGAAAAACACAAAGAAGAATACACACTGAGACAAACACTTGACAACATAAATAGAACAAAAAGAAAAAAATAAGTATTAAAAAAATAAAAAATGCCGGCGATGCCCCTCAAACAAGGGCAACCCTACCCCACTTTCACCATCTATCATCTACCACTATCTAAATTCTTCCACTATTGAGTACACCAGCTTTCACTTAGAAGACAGAAGAATTCATGTAGAAAACTACGCTAAAACTACATCTCTTACTCGATAAAGGAGGAAAAGGTTGAGAGAAGGCAGTTTCAAAACGTCAGGATTCACTTCACCATCCCCACGGGGACTTTCCGGAAGACCTTTTTAACCAGCTCCTAGGCGACTTAATGTCGACTTAACTCATCCCTCCCCCTCTCTCTCGACGGAGTTGCGCAGCTGAAATGAACTGAACTGCCATTCATCTAGTCTCGCTTCAACTATGTCGGTCCACTTTGATAGACATAATTGGAGACGTAAAGGAAAGCAGGTTTGAGAATTAGCCCATTGTGGAACTCTAAGGAAGAGAACGCCCGGTTACGAGACGATGCTGAAAGCTTTGGGGAAGAGTTCGCTCTAATCTCTAAGGGTAGCTTCCGGCCAAGACCACAGGGGGACATGCAAACGTTCCTGTGTAAGTTTGAAACAGCATCGATAACCAAACCCCAGATGGGGCGGCACCCCCGGATGGTGTTAGTTGATTCTATCACCCCCCATCATTAAGTCCACCACACTTCACCCATCTGAGGGGCCTCCCCGGGTTCACCCATCATCATTCATCCCCTCATTTTGCAGTTGACGTTCATGAAAGCTTAGCGACGAAGTAGAGGGAGTCTTCAACAAATAAACAAGGAAACAGCATCATAAGAAGAAAGGGAGCACAAAATTGACTGGAATCAAGTCACCAATAATAAGAGACTTGGGAGGAAAATTAAACCAAGTGCAGAGGGGCCACTCTCTCGAGGCTGTGTATGGCAAGTTGGGTATTGCCATGGTGAGGCTGCTGGACATAACCTCGGGTTACATCGCAATCTGCGAAAAGGAAAAGGATATAGAAGACATTACCAAGGAGAAGGCAGTTGGGGTCCTTCGGGGAATTGGGCTGCAGCCAGCAGTACCACCACAGATCCTGGCTCACAGAAGCGTGGTATGCCAGCGAATCGATCCGAGGATTGGACAACATTACATGGGTAAAATCATGGAGGAAATCCAGCTTCGTCAAACCTGGGCCAAGGTAGCCGAAGTGATAAAATTTTAAAATAGAAGAGATGGCAGCGAATACACCCATGTCTTTAAGGTGGTCTTCGCAGAAACAGCCATGGCCCAAAAGGCAAAGAAACAAGGCTTATTGATGTTTAACGCCAAAATTAGCGGGGAACAGATTGAGAAGGAAGAATATACTCCAGTCCAATTCTGTTTCAGATGCTATAAGATAGAAACACACCACACTGAAAACTGCAAAGAGCCTCAAGAAACCTGCTCTAAATTCAGCAAGAAAGCGCACAATTGGAGGTCATGCAATAGTAACATTGAAAAGTGCGTAAACTGCGGCCAAGGACACAGAACAATGGCCATGTCATGTCCCGTTAAAAAAGAAATTATGAAGAACAAACAAGAAGCGAAGAAAAATGAAGAAACGCGTAGAGCGAACACGCCCTACGCCCAAGCGGCAAAGGCGGCCTTCTCGGAAGTAGATAATAAGAAGACATATCTTAAACTACAAAACGAGAATTCGATAAAAATTATGACGTGCATCCTTCACGCGCACGTCATGAACCTCACTCACCCTGGCACGTTCACAACTGAGCTAAACCAGATGTTAGCCAAAAACGGGATGGAACAAATGTAGGTTCCCAGACAAACCCCCTCCGGGGATGTACTGCAACTGCAGATGATTCTAAACCAACAAACAAACGGGCAAGACAACACCAATAAAGTAGCCAACAAAAAAGACAAGAAACGAGCAGTCGATGTGAAAACTCCTGCACCTAAACCACAACAGAGAAAGAAAACAGTGACACCAACAGTTCCTCGGAATCCTCAGATTCATCGGACACCGAAGTACCACAAGCCCAGAAAGCCAAGGGAAAGAAAAGGAAAAACAAAAGATTGCGATCAGTTTCCCTTTCCCGAGGAAATGGAGGCCAGGGATATTTTCCAAGGAATAAAAACGAAAATATACAAATGGAAATATGACTACGAAGTCAACCATGAATCGGTGGCAGAGGCTTTGCTCAGCCAGAATGTGACCCTACATCACAGCACCTGCGAGCAGATTTTAAACGCTGAGTTCAGAAAAAAGAGAAGTGGGAGGAAGAAGAACATCACCCCAAAACACTTGTAGGGGAATCGTCCCTTCACCTCCCCCCCGTTCACTCTTGGTGCAGTCACAAGGCGATTACCGCAAAGACATCCGTCGAAGGCATCGGCAGGTTCAGTGCTTAACCGCAGTGTGGCACAACTCGGTGCCATGAAAGACCCTAAAGGTCAAAATTTAAGATCTCCCCCAGGAGAGTGAGATCCAGTTTCACGTTAAATAAGAAATTGGAGACGTGTTTCTCCCAATCTCGAAGGCTAACGAGGAGCCGATGTTTGACTTCGTGTGAAAAACCGTTTGAAAAAAGAACTCTCCTGGGGCCGTCCTTAAGCCCATCTTCCCCTTACCACTGCCCCAGTGGGGTGATGAGGTATAAATGAGGAACTCTGAAGAAAATTGGGGTAGTATACGTCAGTCTCTAGGTGACGAAGTCTTCGGATCAAACCGAACTACCGAGACTGGAGAGGTAGTGTACTTGGTTCGCCAGATCAAGAAGTACCCTGCAAGAGAGGCAGGGCTACCTACCTTAAGGGGCTAAGAAGAAGCTCATCCTCGAGCTAAGTCCCTGGTTATCAAACCAAACGATAAGTTAACTTTGGTAAGTCCAACTTACTCTCGCCAGAGAGACTCCTCATATCCTGGTGCACCTTAAACACCAGGGGTATTCTTCGTCCTTAAGGAATTAAGAAGAAGAAGGAAAAGGCTCCCCCTCAAGCCCGTTACTCGGTGGCCACACCGAACTTTAAGTAACTTATTCTCGCCAGAGAAATCCCCCTCCGTTATCCTCACCCTTGAAGAAGACCCTCCCCGAGTTCAGTCCTCGTCCATGAAGAAATAAGTAACGAAGGAGAAAAGCTCCTCCTCGAGCTCGTTACTCAGTGGCCACACCGAACTTTAAGTAACTTATTCTCGCCAGAGAAACTGTCCTCCGTTATCCTCACCCTTGAAGAAGACCCTCCCCGAGTTCAGTCCTCGTCCATGAGGAAATAAGTAACGAAGGAGAAAAGCTCCTCCTCGAGCTCGTTACTCGGTGGCCACACCGAACTTTAAGTAACTTATTCTTGCCAGAGAAACCCTCCTCCGTTATCTTCACCCTTGAAGAAGACCCTCTCCGAGTTCAGTCCTCGTCCATAAGGAAATTAGTAACGAAGGAGGAAAGCTCCTCCTCGAGCTCGTTACTCGGTGGTCACACCGCACTCCAAGTTAGCTTGATTTAAGAACCAAGTTCGACTCACTCTCGCCAGAGAGACCACGACTGCCTAGGTGATGCATGAAGCACCGTATTGGTTCTCGTCCTAGAAGAACCCCCCTGCCCCGGAAGAACGTGTGGACCCCCCAGCTGCCACCCTCGCCAAAACAACTGTGTGATCTCGCTCATCTACATCTGGCCGGCGGCACGCGTCAAGAGTAAATAACATTTCTGAGGCCTTTAAACTCCACCTGAGTCCGTAAGCCTAATTCTTATATTATTGTTGTGTGTAGAGAAAACGTTAACCAATTTTTGTGGGTAAACTAATTTAATTAATTCTTGTTTATAATAATATTTAGAGTATTGCTGTAGTTAATGTATAAAAGTTATGTATTCAATTGATAACGGTAAAATATAAGTTTATTTTGGGATTATTTTGCGTTTCTCTTATATATCCTTACGTGTTTCAGAACGGCTCTGTTCTTTAAGATATTCAGATATCAATATATATTAGACACACTTAGCACTCTTAGAGTAGAACAAATAGGGGGGGAATTCTGCGACATAAATATAAGTGGTGTCAGGTTTGTAGGTTGTTATTAGAAAGAACTCAGCAGTGTCAAATTAAGAAAGAGCCAACACGTAAAGGAATATCATATCAGGAGTAAGAGAATAATTGATGAGAGGAAAATTGGTAGAGTTAGGGGTGGTAACAATCTAAAGGTAATTGGTAGGCCAAGTGGTAAATTTGTTGTCGGGAGTGGTATTTCAATCAGCATAGTAGTGGGATTAAGGGTAAGTTATGCTAAGCGCTACTTGGTGAGTGGTGGCATAATTACCTGAGAATAAAGAAAGGAAAAATCGACGGACCAACACAAAATGGATCCGGTCGAAAGATTTTTCCAACAAGCCAAAATTCTGGGATTGGAAGGCAAGGATATGGATGCCTACATCCTTAAAGAATTGAGAATACAAAGAGAAGAAAAAGAAGAATTAATAGAGTTTGATAGAAAAAGGGAAAATATAGAAATACGGATGAACCGGAAAAGTGAAAAATCCCGAATACAGTGGAAAATAGAAATAGAGGAAAGAAGAATGCTGAGAGGAAGTAAAACAAGCGAAAGAATAATACTGTTGAAAAGAGAAGCACAGCAATTCAGAATAAGGATAGAAATGGAAGATGAAGAAAGAAGACTAAAGATAAAGCTAGGAGATGAAGAAAGAAGAACTCGACAGGAAAAAGAAATAGCGAAAGCAGAAAAAGAAGCCGAGGAAAGGAGAATGAAGAGGGAAAAAGAGTCTAAAGAGAGGAGAATAAAGATTAAAAAAGAAATAGATGAAAGGAGAATGAAGAGGGAAAAAGAACGTGCTCAAGCTGAAAGAGAAGAGAGAGAAGAAAAGGAAAGATTGCTCGCACTCGAAAGAGCACCTATCGAGAATCTCATAGAGGCCGAGGAAGTTGTAGCCCGGCCTGGACCTAAGAAAGGACCATCGAGTAAAACCCAGCCAAATGGGGTAACGATGGAAGAAGTAGGAATTAGGGACGAGGTACCAGCATGTGTACCTAAGGAAGAACCTACGATGAGAACCCAGCCACATGGGGTTATCAGGAAAGAAAAAGGTAGGGTAGGGGTACGAGCAGGTGTACCTGAGGAACTACCTACTAAGAGAAGTGAGTCAAATGAGTTGACAAGGAAGGAGGAAAGAGGTGCTATTGCGATACACCCGTGTAAGACTAATCAAATGGTAGAAGCGGATGAGTATCTCCTACCCCTAGTAGTCTCCTCCCCGAGCGGAACGTCCACGGAGTTACCGCTAAATCGCCAAGTCGTAGTGAGCGCCACGCCCATTAACGACCTCGCAGGGAAAAGTTTTCTCGATCCCCCAAAGATCGAACTCAGACACGATCTTCCCGTGTACCTGGTTAGAGGAGAGCTATGGGACCCACGTTCCCATCAATTATGCCCCGCTGCAACAGGCCGCTCTAGCCTTAATATTCAATTTAAAGGTAGTCAAGTACCATAATATGGGTAAGTCGAGTAGGTTGAAATACCGCTACCATTTAGTAACATGCTGGGGTAGACTCAATAATCCGAACGAAGGAGAAAAGCTCCTCCTCGAGCTCGTTACTCGGTGGCCACACTGAACTTTTAGTAACTTATTCTCGCCAGAGAAACCCTCCTCCGTTATCCTCGCCCTTGAAGAAGACCCTCCCCGAGTTCAGTCCTCGTCCATAAGGAAATTAGTAACGAAGGAGGAAAGCTCCTCCTCGAGCTCGTTACTCGGTGGTTACACCGCACTCCAAGTTAGCTTGATTTAGGAACCAAGTTCGACTCACTCTCGCCAGAGAGACCACGACTGCCTAGGTGTTGCATAAAGCACCGTATTGGTTCTTGCCCTAGAAGAACCCCCCTGCCCCGGAAGAACGTGTGGATCCCCCAGCTACCACCCTCGCCAAAACAACCGTGTGATCTCGCTCATCTACATCTGGCCGGCGGCACGCGTCGAGAGTAAATAACATTTCTGAGGCCTTTAAACTCCACTTGAGTCCGTAAGCCTAATTCTTATATTATTGTTGTGTGTAGAGAAAACGTTAACCAATTTTTGTGGGTAAACTAATTTAATTAATTCTTGTTTATAATAATATTTAGAGTATTGCTGTAGTTAATGTATAAAAGTTATGTATTCAATTGATAACGGTAAAATATAAGTTTATTTTGGGATTATTTTGCGTTTCTCTTATATATCCTTACGTGTTTCAGAATGGCTCTGTTCTTTAAGATATTCAGATATCAATATATATTAGACACACTTAGCACTCTTAGAGTAGAACAAATAGGGGGGGAATTCTACGACATAAATATAAGTGGTGTCAGGTTTGTAGGTTGTTATTAGAAAGAACTCAGCAGTGTCAAATTAAGAAAGAGCCAATACGTAAAGGAATATCATATCAGGAGTAAGAGAATAATTGATGAGAGGAAAATTGGTAGAGTTAGGGGTGGTAACAATCTAAAGGTAATTGGTAGGCCAAGTGGTAAATTTGTTGTCGGGAGTGGTATTTCAATCAGCATAGTAGTGGGATTAAGGGTAAGTTATGCTAAGCGCTACTTGGTGAGTGGTGGCATAATTACCTGAGAATAAAGAAAGGAAAAATCGACGGACCAACACAAAATGGATCCGGTCGAAAGATTTTTCCAACAAGCCAAAATTCTGGGATTGGAAGGCAAGGATATGGATGCCTACATCCTTAAAGAATTGAGAATACAAAGAGAAGAAAAAGAAGAATTAATAGAGTTTGATAGAAAAAGGGAAAATATAGAAATACGGATGAACCGGAAAAGTGAAAAATCCCGAATACAGTGGAAAATAGAAATAGAGGAAAGAAGAATGCTGAGAGGAAGTAAAACAAGCGAAAGAATAATACTGTTGAAAAGAGAAGCACAGCAATTCAGAATAAGGATAGAAATGGAAGATGAAGAAAGAAGACTAAAGATAAAGCTAGGAGATGAAGAAAGAAGAACTCGACAGGAAAAAGAAATAGCGAAAGCAGAAAAAGAAGCCGAGGAAAGGAGAATGAAGAGGGAAAAAGAGTCTAAAGAGAGGAGAATAAAGATTAAAAAAGAAATAGATGAAAGGAGAATGAAGAGGGAAAAAGAACGTGCTCAAGCTGAAAGAGAAGAGAGAGAAGAAAAGGAAAGATTGCTCGCACTCGAAAGAGCACCTATCGAGAATCTCATAGAGGCCGAGGAAGTTGTAGCCCGGCCTGGACCTAAGAAAGGACCATCGAGTAAAACCCAGCCAAATGGGGTAACGATGGAAGAAGTAGGAATTAGGGACGAGGTACCAGCATGTGTACCTAAGGAAGAACCTACGATGAGAACCCAGCCACATGGGGTTATCAGGAAAGAAAAAGGTAGGGTAGGGGTACGAGCAGGTGTACCTGAGGAACTACCTACTAAGAGAAGTGAGTCAAATGAGTTGACAAGGAAGGAGGAAAGAGGTGCTATTGCGATACACCCGTGTAAGACTAATCAAATGGTAGAAGCGGATGAGTATCTCCTACCCCTAGTAGTCTCCTCCCCGAGCGGAACGTCCACGGAGTTACCGCTAAATCGCCAAGTCGTAGTGAGCGCCACGCCCATTAACGACCTCGCAGGGAAAAGTTTTCTCGATCCCCCAAAGATCGAACTCAGACACGATCTTCCCGTGTACCTGGTTAGAGGAGAGCTATGGGACCCACGTTCCCATCAATTATGCCCCGCTGCAACAGGCCGCTCTAGCCTTAATATTCAATTTAAAGGTAGTCAAGTACCATAATATGGGTAAGTCGAGTAGGTTGAAATACCGCTACCATTTAGTAACATGCTGGGGTAGACTCAATAATCCGAACGAAGGAGAAAAGCTCCTCCTCGAGCTCGTTACTCGGTGGCCACACTGAACTTTTAGTAACTTATTCTCGCCAGAGAAACCCTCCTCCGTTATCCTCGCCCTTGAAGAAGACCCTCCCCGAGTTCAGTCCTCGTCCATAAGGAAATTAGTAACGAAGGAGGAAAGCTCCTCCTCGAGCTCGTTACTCGGTGGTTACACCGCACTCCAAGTTAGCTTGATTTAGGAACCAAGTTCGACTCACTCTCGCCAGAGAGACCACGACTGCCTAGGTGTTGCATAAAGCACCGTATTGGTTCTTGCCCTAGAAGAACCCCCCTGCCCCGGAAGAACGTGTGGATCCCCCAGCTACCACCCTCGCCAAAACAACCGTGTGATCTCGCTCATCTACATCTGGCCGGCGGCACGCGTCGAGAGTAAATAACATTTCTGAGGCCTTTAAACTCCACTTGAGTCCGTAAGCCTAATTCTTATATTATTGTTGTGTGTAGAGAAAACGTTAACCAATTTTTGTGGGTAAACTAATTTAATTAATTCTTGTTTATAATAATATTTAGAGTATTGCTGTAGTTAATGTATAAAAGTTATGTATTCAATTGATAACGGTAAAATATAAGTTTATTTTGGGATTATTTTGCGTTTCTCTTATATATCCTTACGTGTTTCAGAACGGCTCTGTTCTTTAAGATATTCAGATATCAATATATATTAGACACACTTAGCACTCTTAGAGTAGAACAAATAGGGGGGGAATTCTACGACATAAATATAAGTGGTGTCAGGTTTGTAGGTTGTTATTAGAAAGAACTCAGCAGTGTCAAATTAAGAAAGAGCCAACACGTAAAGGAATATCATATCAGGAGTAAGAGAATAATTGATGAGAGGAAAATTGGTAGAGTTAGGGGTGGTAACAATCTAAAGGTAATTGGTAGGCCAAGTGGTAAATTTGTTGTCGGGAGTGGTATTTCAATCAGCATAGTAGTGGGATTAAGGGTAAGTTATGCTAAGCGCTACTTGGTGAGTGGTGGCATAATTACCTGAGAATAAAGAAAGGAAAAATCGACGGACCAACACAAAATGGATCCGGTCGAAAGATTTTTCCAACAAGCCAAAATTCTGGGATTGGAAGGCAAGGATATGGATGCCTACATCCTTAAAGAATTGAGAATACAAAGAGAAGAAAAAGAAGAATTAATAGAGTTTGATAGAAAAAGGGAAAATATAGAAATACGGATGAACCGGAAAAGTGAAAAATCCCGAATACAGTGGAAAATAGAAATAGAGGAAAGAAGAATGCTGAGAGGAAGTAAAACAAGCGAAAGAATAATACTGTTGAAAAGAGAAGCACAGCAATTCAGAATAAGGATAGAAATGGAAGATGAAGAAAGAAGACTAAAGATAAAGCTAGGAGATGAAGAAAGAAGAACTCGACAGGAAAAAGAAATAGCGAAAGCAGAAAAAGAAGCCGAGGAAAGGAGAATGAAGAGGGAAAAAGAGTCTAAAGAGAGGAGAATAAAGATTAAAAAAGAAATAGATGAAAGGAGAATGAAGAGGGAAAAAGAACGTGCTCAAGCTGAAAGAGAAGAGAGAGAAGAAAAGGAAAGATTGCTCGCACTCGAAAGAGCACCTATCGAGAATCTCATAGAGGCCGAGGAAGTTGTAGCCCGGCCTGGACCTAAGAAAGGACCATCGAGTAAAACCCAGCCAAATGGGGTAACGATGGAAGAAGTAGGAATTAGGGACGAGGTACCAGCATGTGTACCTAAGGAAGAACCTACGATGAGAACCCAGCCACATGGGGTTATCAGGAAAGAAAAAGGTAGGGTAGGGGTACGAGCAGGTGTACCTGAGGAACTACCTACTAAGAGAAGTGAGTCAAATGAGTTGACAAGGAAGGAGGAAAGAGGTGCTATTGCGATACACCCGTGTAAGACTAATCAAATGGTAGAAGCGGATGAGTATCTCCTACCCCTAGTAGTCTCCTCCCCGAGCGGAACGTCCACGGAGTTACCGCTAAATCGCCAAGTCGTAGTGAGCGCCACGCCCATTAACGACCTCGCAGGGAAAAGTTTTCTCGATCCCCCAAAGATCGAACTCAGACACGATCTTCCCGTGTACCTGGTTAGAGGAGAGCTATGGGACCCACGTTCCCATCAATTATGCCCCGCTGCAACAGGCCGCTCTAGCCTTAATATTCAATTTAAAGGTAGTCAAGTACCATAATATGGGTAAGTCGAGTAGGTTGAAATACCGCTACCATTTAGTAACATGCTGGGGTAGACTCAATAATCCGAACGAAGGAGAAAAGCTCCTCCTCGAGCTCGTTACTCGGTGGCCACACTGAACTTTTAGTAACTTATTCTCGCCAGAGAAACCCTCCTCCGTTATCCTCGCCCTTGAAGAAGACCCTCCCCGAGTTCAGTCCTCGTCCATAAGGAAATTAGTAACGAAGGAGGAAAGCTCCTCCTCGAGCTCGTTACTCGGTGGTTACACCGCACTCCAAGTTAGCTTGATTTAGGAACCAAGTTCGACTCACTCTCGCCAGAGAGACCACGACTGCCTAGGTGTTGCATAAAGCACCGTATTGGTTCTTGCCCTAGAAGAACCCCCCTGCCCCGGAAGAACGTGTGGATCCCCCAGCTACCACCCTCGCCAAAACAACCGTGTGATCTCGCTCATCTACATCTGGCCGGCGGCACGCGTCGAGAGTAAATAACATTTCTGAGGCCTTTAAACTCCACTTGAGTCCGTAAGCCTAATTCTTATATTATTGTTGTGTGTAGAGAAAACGTTAACCAATTTTTGTGGGTAAACTAATTTAATTAATTCTTGTTTATAATAATATTTAGAGTATTGCTGTAGTTAATGTATAAAAGTTATGTATTCAATTGATAATGGTAAAATATAAGTTTATTTGGGGATTATTTTGCGTTTCTCTTATATATCCTTACGTGTTTCAGAACGGCTCTGTTCTTTAAGATATTCAGATATCAATATATATTAGACACACTCGGCACTCTTAGAGTAGAACAAAAAGGGGGGGAATTCTATGACAACACTAAAGAAACAACTTGGAGACAGTAAGCAATAGAATGAGGATTCTGACACTCACCGTAAATGGATGGGAGGGGAAAGCTATGGCATATGGAAACATATTCCGAGTGCTTGACCCCGACATCATTCTTATAACGGAGCACGGTATCGACACTACAGCTGGTCGAATTAAAATACCGGGCTACAGAGTAGTCATGAAAAATAATTCTCAGGAAAGGTTCGATGGTGTTACAATAGTTGTCAAGGGGAACATGTCGTTCAAACAATTACCAGAACTTGATGAATCCTTTGTGGCGATCGTGATAGCTGCAGCTTTCAGCCCCCTCGTTGAGCCTATCTCCCGTTAAATAACTTCTACACACTGTTCGGGCACCGCAGAATGGCAAGCTTATGGGGAGACCTCAATGTCAGATGCCGTGCGGTGGGCTATGGTAGTACCAACGAAAGAGGCCGAAACTTGGAACTGATTATGGAAAGAAAAAACATCCAGAGAATAGGGCCGGATTTTCCGACCTATATCACTTCCAGATCAGCAACCAAACCTGACATAATCTTAACAAGTGAAGGCTTCCTATTCAACTACTATAGTGAGCCAGGCTCAACAGTCCCAAGTGATCAAATAGCGATACTCACCACAGTATCTCTCGCTCCGATCCAGCTCCCAGTCCATCTCCGGAAAAACTACGATTTGGCCAACTGGGATCGTTACAAGAGACGACTCAGTCAATACGCACCAGCTGACCTAAGCGAGGCGTCATTGGAGGAGATAGACGGGGAACTGGAGAGGATAACAACGTCCATACTAGAAGCGGACCGCGAAAGCATACCCAAAACTGGGTATAAAACACCTCCTCAGCCCAGATAGACAGAGGAGATGAGAGAGATCGCTCGCGTTCACATGGAAGTGTACAAAGAAATAAGACGGGAAGGTCCTAACCGGGAAAGAAGCTCGCTCCTTCGACGCCTAAGCGCAGAGCTTAGAGAGGCTATCAACCTCCAACAGGAGGAAATTTGGAACAACGTGATAGCCAAAGTCGACAGCGAACTCAACCCAGCTAAGTTCTGACGTCAAGTCAAAAACTTAAAGGGACTAACAATAAGACCAAAGGTTCGAATAAAAGAGAACTGAGACTATATAGAGGAACCGGCGGCTCTGGAAGACAGGTTCAGAAATTTCTGGAAAAAGGTCTTCAGGATCACCCCTGAAGAAAACGACGAGTTCGACCAGGAATTCGAAGGCCAACTGATCGAAGAACTAAATCAGGTTATGTACCGCACGCACCCACAACATCGAGTTAACGAAGGCAGGGAGATGGCGGACCACAACCGTGCCATAACACCAGAAGGGGTCAAGGCCACTGTAAGAGCCTTCCAACAAGAGGCCCCAGGCTGGACGGGCATTACCAGAAACAACTTGATAAATGCCCCACGGCAGATCATTTAGGGAATTGCAAACATTTACAACGCCTGCCTGAATTCGGGTTACTTCCCGGAAGGTTTTAAGATTGTTAAAGTAATCTTCATATCCAAGGGAAGTAAACCCCCTGATCAACTGATAAATTACAGGCCAATCGCCCTCCTGGAAATCGTTGCGAAAGTCTACGAGCAGCTCCTAGTTGTCAGGCTTCGAGAACAACCAGCCAAGCTAGGAGCTCACAACCCTCAACAACACGGGTTCCGCAAGGGACGAGGAACGGAAACAGCCCTCGCCCTCCTAACGGAAAAACTCGTTTGCAGTAAAGCTGAGAGAAGGTTTGTAGTCGTGGTGCTGCGGGATGTAAAGAAGGTCTCCGATAAGGTATGGCTGAGAGAGCTACAATTCAAGATCCTCAACCTCCAGCTAAACCCACTCCTGGAAAGGGTCCTTTGTAACTATGTCATGGATAGGAGAGCCCAAATCACGATCAAGGGCTGCAAGGGACCCGAATTCAAACTTGAGGCGGGAGTTCCACAAGGCAGCTGTCTGAGTACTTTGCTGTACCTCGTGCACACAATTGACCTACCTGCTCCAGTGAGGTACGATTCGATGTGTCTGCAATACGCAGATGACAACACTCAAATCGTCCTGAGTCCATTCAGGAACTCTGGAAGTCAGGCAAGGGCGACAGCTGCTGAGATTGACAACATCAATCGCTATGAAAAAAAGTGGAAGATTAAGACCAACCGCCAGAGGTTCACCATAATTCAAATGAACCGCCGGAAAGTTGACGACGTCATCGTCGACAACGAACTCTATCCATACTCTAACGAGGAAAAAGTCCTGGGTTTACGACTCTACAAATTTGGTTACAAGGCTCACGTAAATACCAGACTTTCCCTAGCCAAAAGAGAGCTGAAGAAACTTTACCGTTTCCGAAGCCTCAGCGTGCCAAACAAGAAAAAACTGTACATGGCCTTGGTACGCTCAGTCCTAGTGTACCCGGCTGTAAACACGCAGATAGCAAGCTGTACATCTCTGGGTATGATGCAGAGGGTGCAGAATAAAGCCACACTGCTGATAACTGGCACGCAAAGGATCGACCGTATTCGGCAATCGGTTCTACATCAAAGAATCGGACTAAAACCGATCAATATGGAGATCCAAAGGCTAGGGAGAAAGACTTGGGACAAAATCGACCAGAAAATACTCCCAACAATAAACATTGACTTGAACATACGTGGGAACAGAAGACGCGTAATTGGTAGAACAGCCCTGTTCCCAAGCGGTAGAACCTGCGCGAGAGAAGACGTACTACCAAAATATACTTAGTAGTATACAAAAGTAAATGACTTTGACCTTAATGAACTCGACTCATGATAAAACACTAAACAAAAGAGAAAAATTAACCTTAACAAAAGGAGGCAAAGTGCCCAAATTAAAAATTAAAAAAATAAAATAAAAAGAAGCAAAGTGCCCAAATTCATTAAATCTAAAATAACTAAATTTACCAAAAAGAGGCGAAGTGCTCAAACTATTACTCAAATCGAAAATAATAAATGAAAAGATTAATAAAATTCAAATAGAGATATTTAGCATAACAAAAACCTTTGAGAGGTTCGAATGCTACGACGGTGGAATATATTAAACTTAATAAATAAAATATATATATATATATATATATATATATATATATATATATATATATATATATATATATATATATATATATATATATATATATATATATATATATATATATATATATATATATATATATATATATATATATATATATATATATATATACATATATAACAATGGAGGAAACTGGCTGTCAACGACAGTCAGCACCATTACTGACGGAGGAAGAATACATTATAAAATATATAAAATAAGAAGCATACTAGTGATGCCCTAACACCAGGGCAAACTAGAAAAAATTTTCACACTTTTATAAACCTACCACACAATTCATCACTTTCAAGAATTAATTAAAACTTTCTGCCAAATGCTCACTCCACTCACTACATCGGTAAAGGAGGCAAGAAATTCCATAACGCTCCGAAGATGATCGAATAAGATCGAAACCTCAGCAATTTAGTTTGGTTTTTACCAAACACATTCATTTAAAAGAGAAATGAATACAGGACAAGTGATCTACCATCTACAAGATGGAATAAAAAAGACAAAAGAATAGAAAGTTGCCAAAGGAAATTAACTAAGGCGAAATACACCATCGTCTTCAACAAAATTTGTATATATATATATATATATATATATATATATATATATATATATATATATATATATATATATATATATATATATATATATATATATATATATATATATATATATATATATATATATATATATATATATATATATATATATATATATATATATATATATATATATATATATATATATATATATATATATATATATATATATATATATATATATATATACACTGCAATCGGTTTTCTCTACATCTCACTTTGTCGGTCGGTTCCCGTTTTGCTTTTTTTGTTTTCGTAATAACATGAAATTATTCGACCGATTCTAACGTAATTTGAAACTTGTATGTTGTTTTACATTCTCTTTCGAATGAAAGTCGTAAAGTCATAAATCAGAATAATTGAGAACATGTGACTTTTTGGTCAGCAGACCTTGTCTTCTTTTTTCTTCTATACTCAAATACCATTCAGGTTTACGAATTGGAAATGTGCCTTAAGAAAGCAACTCTATGATATTTTAACCCGTTCAACAAGCAAATAGTAACGATCAACTCCATTTGTTTATTTTGACAGCTTTCCTAACTGTTTTTTAATATTCGAAATATGTCTGCATCTTATTCACTCTGCCAATTCTCTACATTTCACATTTTGGTTAATGAAATATGCCGAGAATTTTATACGAACCCGGTGAAAATAGGAATAGAACTCCTCCACCCCCCCTTTTGTCGCTTTCCCCGCGAGTGCCATAATCTCTCCACCCTTCACCACCATCTTCTGAATACATCTAATGCCCTTTTCGTCATACAGGGGATGGATCTTAGAAGATGAGGTGTCAATAAAATAAAAACAACTGGCACTCTATGGAATCAAATCACGTTGCCCGATACGTTGTGAGACTTGTGTGGCAAATAGGCCCTATTTTATTCACCAAAGCCCATTTTCGAGATACAACATAAATGATGTCTTAGTTGTTGCTCGTAGTTTGACTCGGTAAATCATTAACGATTTTTTTTGTGGGTCGTTGCTGTTGACATTTCACTGATTGAGAAAAGTAATTGGCGAAAAGACAAGGTCTGCTGACCTAAAGATCGCGTGCTCTCACATTTATGACCTTACAACCTTCAAAACTTTCTATAATTCGCGGACTAACCTTGAAAGGACCTTGGCAATTCTATCATTCGAACTAGAATGTAAAAGAACATAAAGGTTTCAAATTTCGTTAGAATCAGCAGAATAGTTATGATGTTATTGCCAAAACAAAATAATTCCCCGGCTAACCTTGAGAGGACTTGGCAATTATATCATTCGAAAGAGAATGTAAAACAACATAAGGGATTTAAATTTCGTTAGAATCAGCTGATTAGTTATGATGTTATATACGAAATAAATCCACTTAATTACCTGCCTAACAAGGAATATAAATGCAACCCACAATTTAAGGGATAACTACAACTAGATCTTTGCAAGATTTCTCGCCTGATCTACGAATCTTAGATCGAAGGGAGCATGACTGTTGCAATCTTTCCAATCCCTGTTTCGTATTTTCACGGTTATTTTTTCCATGTTTGCAAAGAAGACCAGAATATGAGTACAATAAAATTAAGTATTTACCGACCTTGTTTAGGTTTAACCTGCAATAAGACTTGAAAACAATTATTCGCTCAAGAAAGGCGAATATGCCTGTATTTAAGTGTCTTTCAACGGTGTAAGTCATAGAGGACGAAACAACAAAGCTATGGTGTTGGAGAACTAACAAACACTTAGTAGCAGCGCAACAAATAAATGCAATGGATTCTTGTTGAAAACTAAAACAGGACAGAACTTGGAACTATGACGCAACTGAAACATTCGCTCGTGCAGACGGTGCAGTGCCAATCTTGTAAAGCAGACGTGGCAACTCTAAGAAATAACCGATTTGACAAATATCACAAACATATATAAACCAATAACATCATGTTTTCTGGCGTCCTACAATTGATGTACGCTCGCATTATATTTTATTCTAAGTTCATTTAAAAAATATTAAGTATCTATATATTTTTTTAGAAAATTGCGCATGTCTTAAGAAATACTATTAAGGAGCTATTCTCAGAATTACCCAAGCAATTCATATACTTTCAGGATAAACGGTCTGCTGAACTTTAAGGCTATTGCAATCGCATCATACTGTATTATATATCATTTTTAAGGTAATTTTGAAATGGGGGGGGGATCTCTTCTCTTATTATGGCCCACCAAATCACACAAATAAATATAACATTAAAAAGTAATCATATCCCTCGATTCCCACGTATGAGAAATGAAATTAAGAAATCTATCTGAGGAGTTACTCACTCGAGTAACCGGCCATTCAGCAGCCGACTGAGGAGAAGAAAATGCGCCATAATAAGAGAAAAGTTCAGGTTTTTATTGCTATATAATTTTCTGGCTAACCTTGGGAGTAATTTGGCAATTATATCACTAGAAAGAGAATCGGCCATTTAGTTATGATGTTATTACCAAAACAAAATCATTCTTGGGTTAACATTTGGAGGACTTTGGCAATTATATCATTCGAAAGAGAACGTAAAACAACATTAGGGTTTCAAATTTCGTTAGAATCGGCCGAATAGTTATGATGTTATTGCCAAAACAAAATAGTTCATGGGCTAAATTTGGGAGGAATTGGCAATTATATAAAAAAACAACAAAAACAAACAAAAAGAAAGAAGCACGCTCTCGGACCGCGAAGTGCGGACCTCCCTCCTGGCGCGGGAACAGGTGACATACAACAAAGAAGAGGAGGTCATCATCTTACAAAAAGTCAAATAGTCCACAAGTCTGTCTACACGAACCTGTCCCGAGTACAATGGACAAGCGGTAGCGACCACGCTCATCACGGTACCGAGACAGGTAACGTACACGCAGATCACCCAGATTGCGACATTCAACAAAAATGTGCCGAGCAGAATGTGTGACGCAGTTGTCACGATAAGGCGCAGGCGAACGCTCCATCAAATAGCGGTGCGTCCCGCGAGTGTGTCCAATTCCGAGACGACATAAAGCAACATGAAGCCATCGCGGCATTGTGGGGTAGGTCCATGGGAACCGTAGCGGCGCAATGGCACGCAACTTTAAGCTCACCTCGGTCATCTCCTATCTTCTTTGCAAAGCAGCACAGAGGGGTGCTTTGATACCTCGCTGCTGTACGGGGCTGAGTCTTGGACACCTTGCAGAAAACATATAAGAATGCTGGAAGCTTTTCACATCCGTAGCCTGAAAAGAATCCTCTGAATAACGTGTAGAGATAAAATACCATACAATGAAATATTGCGTAGAACCAACTGTGATAGTATAGCACAAGATAATCTCGACATCTACTCGGCTCGGGGCAACCGTGGCGTCACGGATACCACGAAGCAGTGGGTGTGTAGATTGCAATGCCTCGAAATGGACCCGGGCACTTCTTGAGTCACTAAATATCATGACGCGTTATCTCCCGTACTGTATTACAACCAACTCGGCCGTGAAGACAGACGCAGCGCCTGGTAGAGCTCTCAGGACTTCCAACAGAGGGGATACGGCGTACTCGTAGAAACCGACTCCCTCCTGGGATTTGGAGCCATCCTTATACACTTGCAAGGATCCAGTGTGACACGCGGGTACAGGCGACCACTAACGGAGGAATATGATCATGGTTATGGAAGAAATTTCATTTTATTTAAATAATGACAGTGTGAAAATAATGGAGGCTCAACAGGTTCATAAACAATTCGATAGATGGCGCCATCGATATTTAGTCAAGCAATTTATGAATTGCACAGCGAAGCGAAGTACGAAAGTAATGTGGAACAAACGAACATAAAATCAAAGGAAGAGTGAAGTGAAAAGTGGTATGAAGATGCATTATACCCATACCCCCTCTCCCAACACAAATGTGAAGTATAAAAGCGAGAGAAAATCGCGCGCGATATTCAATACAGAATAAATCAATTAAGGATTTCGATTATATTTCTGTGACTTCCACAACTGCATGGCACATAACAAACACTTTCCTCATATTACACCATAAATGGTTAATTAGCCCCCTTCCAATGAGATGGGAGGGGGGAGAAATAGCATGATCAGATAGAATTGGGGAATAAATATATATATATATATATATATATATATGAATGCAATGTCCCGCAGGAAAAAATGAAAAGGTGTTTCCAAGTACTTTCGAACTTTATTAACTTCCTTGATAAGGAACTTAATAAAGTTCGAAAGTACTTGGAAACACCTTTTCATTTTTTCCTGCGGGACATTGCATTCATTTGCCACCCTCACGTGATACTTTGTGAGTTTTTCATATATATATATATATATATATATATATATATATATATATATATATATATATATATATATATATATATATATATATATATATATATATATATATATATATATGCCGCCTTAAGGGAAATCCTACTGGGGAATCTGCCTACCCGATGTTTTCATGGAATTATTATACAGAATTACTGGTTTCATCTGTCTCCTTCCTGCGCACTCACACACGCTCCCTTCAAAACGCCAGAAAAAAATAGTATTTAAAATTTAATAGGCAAATATTGTCGTTAAATCCATGTATATTGTATTATATTAACTTAAAGTCGGGTAACCGAAGTTAAGATAAAACATGGGTACAAAATTACTCGACTTGTCATTTAACGCTACTATGTTAAATCTTTTGTCAAACCAACCCAATATGAAATTAACTAAAAATATGCAGACACAAACAACCTGGCTTTTGCAAACAGTCGCAAGAACAGCTCAAATGACGTACATATATAAGTAATATATTAGGAATACTAAAAACCAACAAATTCAGACAAAACTCTATAACTTACCTGAAAGTTCCTTCTCGGACTGAGTTCTATTGGTCATCAGCTGTAAGAAAGAAATAAAATGTTTTTTGGTGGAGGTGAGTATGTGAAGTAAATTTCAATAATCATTACATATTTGCGAGAAATGGTTTTAAAATTTATTTTTAAGCTAGAACATTTAAAATTGTCTACCACAAATATTACATTTTCTAAAATATAACCTTACAAAGCACACTTTTGTGGATAACTAATTAAAGAAATAATTTTACTATTGAATTATTACATATTTATTTTGTGGCCCAGTTTTTTCTTCAATCAAACCCAGCAGTACTCAGGAATGACTCTACTGTACCTAGTATTTCATAGAGGTCCCAAAGAAAGGTTATATTGAAAAATGTTCTTAGATCAATGTCAGGAGGGCAAGATAGGATGCAATGAATAGCGAGAGTTTTTAGTGTTGTGATTTAGTCTTTACTTGTATTCAGATAGGGAAAACTGGCGCCCTGGTCGTAAACGGGTCAGAGAAACTCTTATTTGTCGATCCAGAGTTGATTAATATTGGTGAATGTTGAGTGAGGCAAATTTGACTATGACATTGTGTGGTTGGTTTTGAAGTGCAATGCGGCGAAGTGGTTATGTATGTAAGTTAAGGTCAACTTCTCTTATCTTAAGATTTGTACTTTTTCTCAGTTCTGTAAAGTTGTATTTCCCTGAGGCAAAACGAGCATACACATTCCTGAGACATCGACGAGCGATGATCACATTATTTTAGCTGATTGTTCACACCACTTCTCTATGCTACATTTCAGATAAAACATAAATCACTAATCAAGCACTCATGAAATCTTAGGAGTGCTCGCAGCTTCTGACGTGACTATATTTTTCATCCATTCAACTTAGTGTAACAACAAAGATACCTTCTTGACTTAACACTCCCCAATTTGATTAAGAATGCACCTCAACCTTCAATTGATCAATTTGTTGAATACAATGAACAGAGTCAATTCTATACATCTGTATAAAACTAAAATCAAAGTCTAAGTCGAAAGAAGCCAAGATTCAAGTTGAGAGATTTTAACCGACTCTCTCTCTCTCTCTCTCTCTCTCTCTCTCTCTCTCTCTCTCTCTCTCTCTCTCTCCCTTCTCACCCGTGTTCCCGCTACCGCTCTTTGTCAATCTCCGCGCATCTCCTGGCATCGAATAAAAAGAGACTTCTTATCCGATTCAAAATGTGGTCGCACTCGATCAAACCCTTAAACCTTGTCATGCACATTTATCCAAGATAAATTGACTCATTTTTACCATTCAACTTCATTCCATAGTCAATTCATTTGTCATAAGTTGTTGCAAAAGAAATAAAGGTTGTTTTTATAATAAACTCATAAAACTTGAGTCGTTTTATCCCTTGTCACGGATAGTTCTAAAACAAATCCGGGACAGAACTCTTCCTAAAAGACTGCGTTGTAATCCTCCATTCCAATAGTCACAAGATTCATGGTGACACTGGTGGAGTGGCACAACATGTATTTTATTTCGTTCCGATTTAGTAGTATTTTGAGGAAGTTCGTTAATAAGTGCGTGTAGTGGGACGTGGAGTGAGATTTGAGGGCTATGGGGTAAGTGTAGGAATGGAAAGGGTGTAGTAGATGTGAAGGGTGGAGCAGCTGGCTAAAAAAACTTTGTGTCTATCATGCTTAAGCGGCCTTTGATGGGCGGTGTGTATGGGTGTATTTTTATGCAGCTAGTTGAGAGGCAGAAGACACTGTTTCAGACTGTGTGTATCTTGTGTACGGTAGTGTTAGATATGGTCGGTGCCCAGGTGGGGAAAAATTCAGAATGGCAGTCGCTGGTGGGCTCGAAGGCACCAGGAGACGGTGGTCGTTGGGGGAAGGTATCCGGGGAGTATTGTATGTTGTGGGTACCAACGAGCGATCGTAGAATCCTTCGTGACCCAAGAGGGCGAACCCGTTCCACGTCAAAGGTATGTGGATATTAGTACCGCATCGGCAGCTTTCCGGATCAGAGTAGAAGGTGTATGTTTGGATGTTAAGACTTAAGACGAATGGATATGGTTTCGGTGTTATGATTGATAATGTGCGTGGTGACGTGTGTAGGAGCTACCTATCTTTGCGATGGTAGGCCCATCATATTCACACAATAGGTAGTCAGTCATTCACATACGCTGAAGTTTTATGGCCGCGCTCACTATGATTGAACCCATCATGTCAATAGAAAAAGGTATGAAGGTCGAGAGTGATATCAATGTTTATATCATATAAATAAGCTTTATTGAAAAAAAAATCAGAAAACAACCGTCTAGTTAAACACTGGGAAAGCGTTGTAAATAATAATTGTAAATACTTTGTTGATTATGGATCATAGCCTATTAGTGGTAACACATTGGCTTCAGGTTGACGAGACCCGCGAAGAAGCGCTGATTACTTTCTGTCCATAGGTTGCAGGGTAAAAATCTAAAGGGGTTGAGTTGAAGGATGGTGGCAACACCCGTCTAAATTTCACTTTCAAGTGAAATGAATCATCTTTTTAGAAAAAAAGACAATAGTTTCTCGACAACTGTATAATACATGTAATCCAGACACCGGCAAATTGCATTCACACTCCACAGAAAGAATAAAAGTCCTACAAAAAGCATAGGCATTCATTATCATTATGAACCGCTTTTCCCTAAAATGAGGTTGGTGTGCATCAAAGGGACAGAAACTATAAACATCTGGGGTTAACGGAGTGTTCTACAAGGTTGAGGTGTTGAGTCAAGGGGAATAAGGAAATTACTTTTATCAGCTTTTTGTATTAATAAAAAAGTGATACAAAAGAAAAAAAGAATATACGAATAGAAAAATAGGAATGAGAAAAATAGAAATGAAGTTATTTTTTACGGGTATAACCATCTGTTATAATCTGAAACCAACGAAGGCAGTTTTGTTCACTGAAACCTGTAAAGATGGGCACACAAAAATAAATTAAAAAATGTAAAAAGCAAATAAAAGGCAACTCCCAAATATGAACACGTTCGTACCAGGAAAACATGCCCTCACGAGTACGAGCTCGGACCAAAATTTAGAGTCAAGGGAGGTCTCCTTAGGTAGAGCGATCTTACCAGGGTTTCCATAGGGGTCTCATCCGAAGGCGATACGGGCTCTCCAATAACTGGGGGTCGTAGACGCCCCCTCTCGAGGATTGGAGCCGATACGGCCTTTGAAGGAACATGTACCTCTCCGAGGGAGAGGTTCCGTGGTCGGTTGAAATGACCTTTGGCGAAACTGGCCCCTTCGGATACCGTGGGGAGCGGAGAGGGGCTGCAGAAGGAGCGGCTGGGGCTAGCGGTGGGGAGGGGTGGCAGGGTGGCCTCGCTGTTGAACACCCTCAGGCTAAGGTTGGGGTTCGAGAGGGCAGAAAGGCGGGGTTCGGAGTGGGTATGACGTACAACCTGCTGCTGCTGGTGGACCCCCTGTCCCTCAGAGGAGGGTGCGTCATCCACCCAAGGCTTGGTCTGGGCCTCTTCGCTGGACGCCCTCACTTCCCGCCGGGTATCGGTCTGCGTGGTCTGATTTTCGCGTCGCACCCATGAGTCGACTGCCCGCGTGAGTGGGCGTCGCCGGCGGTAGTGGGCGGAATGGTCGCTGGAACGCCCGTAGCGGGCATTTGGAAGGTAACGGCGAACTCGTCTCTCAAAACTGGTCTCAAGGCCGGTGTCTTCCGAGGACAAGTTCGACCCGGACAGGTCGAGGGGCCCAGTTGGCACTGGAGGACTGGCGGAGGGTCTAGTCGAGACGGTGCCAAGGCCAGATTCGACGTTCTGGTCGAGGTTGTCGAGAGACTCTGAGAGCGACATGGAAGAGTCGTCCCTCACCTGGGAGACGGGGGTCTCTGGCGGGGAGGACGACAGGGACCCCTCCATCACCCACCAGTCGTCGTCGTCCTCGTCCTCGCACTCGTCGTCATCGAGGTCGTCCTCCGTGGCTGATAGGGCGATGGATGAACAGTAAGGTTCTAGGGAAGCCCCGTCGCAGCCGCATTCGCTCATCATCGAGGAGAAATTCGGGGAGTCGCAGGCGGGGGTAGAGGGAGAGAAGGGTGTCTGGGTGGAGGCGTCAAGAACCACTGTGGGGAAGGAGGGGGACCGCGAAAGGAGATCTCCAGAAGACAGCGACACCACGGGAGAGATCCCGCCTCCAAATGACTCGGCAGCCTCCTTAGAGGAGGGAATCCGCGTCTCCACCGCCTTCAAAAACAGCTCAAAGTCGGCAAAGGTCTGAAACAAGAATTCCAATTAGAGAGATCAATAGAGACAGGTAGAGCGAGGTCGATATCCGTTAATAGGAATGCTTAAATGGGAATAAACATTAATAGGGGTCGATAAACGTAAATAAGGACGAACACCGATAGAGGTTGGTAAACGTCAAAAGGGTCATTAGGGATCGAAAGGTCAATAAAGGTCAACAGGGGGTGAGATATGTCTTTTACTAAATAGATTTGTAGACCTCATCTGGAGTTCGCCAAGAAAGAGATAAAAAATTAACAATAAAATAAATATGAACAAAATAACGATAAAAAGTAAAATTTAAATGGTAAACAATATAATAACTAATAATAAGCTAACGATAGACTATAGAGAATAACCAAAAAAGATTAACAATTACAGGAAAAAACAATTAGTAAGCACGCTTTGGTGGCCCAGAGGAGGCTTGTCTCCCTCAGAGATTCAAGCGAGCCACCAACGATTTAAAGAAATCCAAATCGTATGACGGAGGTTAATTTTATCCAAAGACTTTATCAACCACAGTGCTAGAGCCAGTCCTGAGCAAATAGGATAAGCTGGAGCGACCTCACTTGTCTCGGACCTCGGACAGGTATCACGCACGGAGATCCCCGAGACTATGAGAAATTCAACCAAAAAGTTGAGTTAAAGTCTGGGAGACCAACGAATTCTCGCAGAATGTTTCTAGGCAGTGCATCATCCGATGGCGCTGCATCCCGCGGAACGTGTCAGATTCGGAGACGATAAAAGATGATCTGATACTGCTGAGGCATTGAGAGTCCAATACAATGGAAGAAGCCAGCCTCTCCCCCCCAAAACTCAGATATTCCACAAGTATGTGTACACAAACCGGTCCCGAGTACAAAGGAAAAGCGATAGCAACTCCTCTCGCCCCGGTACCCGGATAGGTAACGTGCGTGAAGATCGCCCAGACTAGGACATTCAAAGCAAGCACGATACCTAATCTCAAGTACAGGGCGGTAAATTGTAATAATATTGATCCTAAAGACACACAACGACTGGAAGGGCTTCGCCAGTTTCAAACAAGGTTGGGGTCGTATGGAAGCTAACCCACCCTACGCACTTGAAGCAAACTGTGTGCACCGGCACGGCTACAGTGTGGTGCGATGCACTTTCTAAAAAAAATCGAAAATAAAGTTGCGGTGCTGTAGAAACTTTGGAAGCAAAGGCGTGGTGACAAACATCTAAAACTGGTATACTCCAGGCTAGCGTTCTGGACAGAACCAGAGGCGGCACTGGCCCGAGAATTACATCGAACTCTCGAAGAAGTTTCTTAGCCCTGGAACCAAATGGTTTAGGGCATTTTTAGTCTCTCCCGACGGAATAGGCTCCATTAAAATTGGCCACAGATGAAATGAGAACCACTGGCGACTTGGGAAGACGCTGACCCCGCGCCTACAAGTGCATCCTGACTGTGTACGACGAAAAGCAAGTGGCATCTCCTTAGTGTTGTCAAGGAAGCTCCTTATAGGGGACGCGTGGAAGCCGCCAATAGCCAATTGCTAATCAGAATTGAGCGTTGGGGGTCGAATTTACCTTCAACGATAGATGCTAGGATGCAGATGAATAAAACTCTCATCCTTAGTCAATCTTTGAGCGAAAAAGGTAGCAACAGAACATTAGAATAGTAGCTTTATCAACACTCCACGTTCTGAACACTACAGAAAGTATGATGATGGTGTACTCAATTTTGAAGATGGTTTTATAGTGGTAGATAATAGTGGATGAAAATTAAAAGTGGGAGGGATATTTTTCCCAAGTACGAAAGGCATCACTTTACGTTTATTTTTGATTTTCCTTTTTGCGTTTGTCTTTGATAAGTTGTTTTTTTCCATGTTTGTGTTTATTTATGTGCTCTTAGCGTGTTCTTCTTATTGTTTGTGTTTAAATTTCAATGAACTTAATTTGGGCCAATTTTTTTTAGCTTTCAAGCCTTTATTAGCTTTTAGCTCAGCAATTTACTTCGTGTTGGTTGTTGTCTTAGCGTCCTGTTGCTTATTTTCTTCTTGTTTGTTTTGAGTTGTACTGTGTTAGATTTTAGTGTTTAGTGTTTCTGTCATGTGTATATTGGTGCTATGTTCTCAAGTGAGCATAGCTTAGTGCTCGGGAAGTGGCTACGACGGGAGACTTTTCCCGTAGCCTTGCAGATATGCTTAGTCTGCCACTTGTTCTCTGTAATTCCGGAATTACAACATTGGTCAGGGTGGACAAGACTTTTTTTCCTAGTTTTGGGATGAAGATATTGATAGGGTCAAGTCTCTTCCGCTTATGAAGATCCCTTTGGCGATGGTGGTCACGCCTTCTGGCTTTGTTGATTATTAAGGATGCGGAGTTCTGGACACGTTAGGGTTTTCTCATTGAGGTCTTGCTAGCAGATTGAGTCACTACTGCGGAGTAAATAAGCTTAGCTCGGACGTACATCAGGTTTACTTTCATAATGTTAGCTGAGCTAAGATCTCTGAACCTGAAGAGCTTGGATATTTCTCTCTATGACAGGTTCTGCCTCTCCGTGTAGTGTCTCGAGTATCCGTGGTCGGAGATCTTTAGGCTCAGGACAGTGCCTTCGGCGGAGTAGCCGTATCTCCTCCCTTCAATAATGATGGGCCACGTCGACCTGCGGCTCAGTGGGACGATTTTGAACTTGTCTCTGTTTGTTCTAATCTTCCATCGTCTCTCGTATCAGTTGATGTTGTTGAATTCCGCTATTGTACGCGTTAGCCTGTGCCCTTGCTTTCCTCTCCCGGCACCACACGATCTGAGTGATATCATCTACGAATTGTAGATGACATCCCTGTGCACTGGAGTTGGGAGGTCTATGGTAAAGACCAAGTAGAGTAATGGGCTCAGGCTGCTTCCGTGGGGAACGCCCGCCTTGAATTCAGACATGCCCTTCTGTCCATGGCAAAACCACAAACGATCCTTTCCAGGATTGGGTCTAGCTGGAGGTTAGGATATTGTATTGAAGTCCTTCCAGCCAGACTATATCGAAGGCCTTTTGCACGTCCCTCATCACAATGTATACATAGCACCCATTCGTTTGGCAATAAGCTACTTTCTCTGTTAGGAGCGCTAGTGCTGTTTCGGTGCCCTTTTTTGAACGGAACCCGTGTTATTGGGAGTTATGCACTCCTAACTCGCTCAGTTGAGCTTGTAACCTATTACCTATAATCTTTTCTTGCCATGCATCTCTAGAAGAGAGATCGGGCAATAGCTAGACACCTGGTCCGGGGGCTTGTTTCCTTTCAGGATGAAGATGAATTTTGCCATCTTGTACCCGTCCGGAAAGTAGCCTGTATCCAGGGCGGCATTCATGGTATTCACCAGTTCCTGAATAATTTGCCTCGGGGCATTTACGAGGTTATTTTTCGTGATCCAAGACCAGCCTGGTGCTCTTTGTTTGAAGGACCTTATGGTATTCATTGTCTCTTCAAAGGTAATTGGGCACCCGTGGTTAACCATCTTTCTTTCCTGAGATACTTGCGGGTGGGGGTGGGTTCTATGTACGAGTATCACTGTGTTAAGGTCATCGAGCAGTTGGTCTTCGGAGTCCTGGTCAAAGTCATCGTTCTTCTCAAGGGTTATAGCAAAATTCTCCTGCCAGTGTGTTCTGAAGCTTCTTTCGAGAGACTCTGGGTCCTAAGTGAAGTCGTCTCCGTCTTTAATTTTTGTTCTGGTTTGGGGAGGCACTCCTCTAAGTCTTCGGATGCTGTTCCAAAAACTTACAGGATTGCTTTCTCTGTCATTCCAGATTTCGTTCTGCTTCTCTATGATTATGTGTTTAAGCTCCTCGCTTAATTGTCTCATTCTGGCTGTCCTTTCCCGATTTGGGCCTGTTCTGCCGATTTTCTCATAGATTTCTCTATGTTCCCAGGCGATTTCCCTGATCTCGTCCTTCCACCTAGGTTATGGCGTCTTCAAGGTCAGCTGGTTTGTATTTGCTGAGTATATCTATATATAGCTCCCAGTTTGCTTTCGCATAACTTTTCCTAAGTGAGACGGGCTTAAGTAATGGAGCAAGCGAGATTGTGGTGATTATCTAGATGTGGTCGTTCAGTACCACGGGTCAAGACTCATTGCTGATGTTAAAGGGGAAGTTTATACTCCCCAACACTATGTCCTGTTTGGTTGCCAAACGATGCGTTGGGAAGGTCGGGAAATCCGGGCCGACTCTCTGGAGTCTGTCCCTTTCGAGAAGTAGCTCTAGATTCCTTCCCCTTTGGTCAGTACGACCGTATCTAGACGCTCTGCATCTGGTGTATAGGTCTACGCCCAGCAATGCCATTTTCCCGCGCCGAAGATGTTGTAGAAATTGAGAATCGGCAGGTAATTTCGACGGGGTGGATGATAGGCAGCTGCCACGGTTAGGCTTCCCATCAGGGTTGGGACTTCAACAGCCAAGAATGATTGCTCTAAGTCTGGTAGTGTCTTGTATATAATGTTTTTTTCGGATCGCGGTGCCTGCGCCGTCGAATCGCTCCTGTGTGTGGTTTTTGGTGATCATAGTGTAGTTTGGTATTTTTAATATGTTTGTCTCTGTGTTTATACCGTGTTTGGAGATGAGGATCATGTCAGGATACACTGTACGGAATATGTTTCCGTAGGAAATGGATTTCCCTTCCCATCCGTTTACGTTTAGCGAGAGTATTTTTAATGTGTTGTTTGTGTTTTCCAAGTTAATTTGTTTGGTGTACTTCCAGTTATGTGAGTGTGTTTTCCTCTTTTACTTTCTGTCGCTTGTCATTTTTCCTTTTTTGATTTTGTTGTACTCTGCTTCACTTATGGTAAGATAGGAGTCCCCATACAGTTTTATATTTGCTCTCATGAGCACTTCGTCCATCAACGCTCCTTGTATCAATGCATCATAGGTCCATTTTAGTTCACCTGTTTTTATTCCCTCAACAATCTGTTCTATTTTGGAGTCTTCTGGAATGGAGTTAGATTTGTTCTGTAGAACTGCATACAGGTTTCTTTTGCATCGTACTTAGTGGTGTGATGGGGAGCTTTACCCTTGCTCTTACTTCTCGACTTCTTATTTTCCTTTGGGTGTGGGATGCGTTCATCTTCTTCCGAGGAGAATGCATAGCTTGAGAGGTTTCCCTAAGCCTGGCTTTATCCTCTTGGCAGCTTTTTTGTCCTTCAGCTCTCGGTTTCTTTTGGCATCTATTCTGAGATCCCTGCTTTGGACCTTTGGGGCGTTTGTAAGGTTTCCTGGGAAGTGATTTTCTTTGTTTGCTGGAAACGGCGTCGCTGGAGCTTCTTCCTCAGGCTGGCATTGCAGTTGCAGAAAGTCCTCTAATGGAGGGTTGTCCCGGAACCACATTTCCTCTAGCCCTTTCTTCTTGAGCATAGTGTTAAGCTGAGTAGCGAAGCAGCCAGAATTGGTAAGATTTCTTATGTGAGCGTACAAAATGCACGTGAGGATTTTTGTTGAGTTTTATTGCTGACTTTCAAGTATGTCTTTTTGTGCAGCATTATTGATGGTTCTTGCAGGGGCGGCTTTTGCTGCTTGGGCGTAAGAGGTATTGCCCTCCGGATTCCCTCTGCTTTCTTCTCCTCTGCCTTTCTTTTTAGGATTTATCTTTTCCTCGGGCAGGACATCGCCCACAGTTCGGGCATCTTTCTTCGGTTGCCGGGCATTCCCGCCAGCCATGCCCTTTTCCATTGCATCTAGAGCAGGTCAATTTTTGCTCCTTGCATTTTTTTGTTGTGTGGTGTTCAAGTTTGAAGCACCTAAAATATATTTGTACTGGTGTAAACTCCCCCCTCTCAATTTGTTTATCTTATTTTTGCATTGAAGAGCAGCAATCTACTCTCCTTCGCCTTACCTGCCATCGTTGTGTCTCCAAAGATTATTTTGAACAGGTGATGGTATTCCGTGTTATCCCTTCTGTTTTTGAACTTCACTATATCTGTTATATTAGCCCATTGCTGATTTCTCTCTATTTCATCTTTTATTTCTTCTTTTGTATGCTGGCCTATCCACGGGTACAGCCTTCAGCATATCATATTTCTGTGAGCCTGGACCTGGGAAGGAGTACTGGGCTGGAGGTTTATTTCCCTCAAGATCTTAATCCATGCCTCCTTTGTTAGGGTATCTATATCCTGCACATTCTCGCATATAGCGACATATCCTGTCGACAAGTCAATTAGGCGAAGAATTGCCATATTTAGCCTGCCGAATAAGGTTTCATACACTTTACCCTTATCCAGTCTTTCTAGGCCACTTATGGTTCTCAGCGTGACCCTTGCGGCAGTGGAGTACACCATTTTGGCCTGTGTGCAGCACCTTGAAAGGGGGAGAGCACTTACTTTCTCGCTTACCTTATTTGTTGTTTTTGCATGGAGACTTACAAGTCTGCCAGAGTACTTTGTCCAAGGATTCCGAGCTAGCCTATTATTATTAATGGGGGGAGGTGAGTGTTAGTGTGTGTGAGAGTATAGAAAATTAAATTGGCCAGGATACTGGCTGATCTCTTTCCTCTGATGTTTCTCTTCTAATTGTTTTTAGGATTGTTTTTTATTGGTTGCTTCTAAGTTTTTTGTCCTTTGTCTTCTTTATCTTCTAATTTTGTTTCTTGGGTACCTTTCGGTCACCTACTTCTAATTCGATTACAAATTCGGTATTATTACTCTTCATGTATGCTTTCCTTCCATATTTAGGTTAGGTTGTTCTAAATTCCTTTAATTTATGTAGTTATGTGCCTGTTCTTTGTTTTCAGGCATTCATGCTTGTGATAGTTTTATATATTTCCGGATTGTATTGCTTTAGTTCTCCATCCGTCGGTACTCAAGTGTAGTATTTCTTGTTTGGTTGTCTCGTCCATTTTGTCTAAAGTATCTTGTTTCTAATTATTTATTTGCTTTGGGGTTTTTCCACTTGCCATTTATTATTTTTTCGAAGATATCCTTCTTGATAATTTTGACGTCGTTGGGGAAGATCCTTATTTTGTTTTGTTCCAGTAGTTTTGGGATAATCCTTTCATCATGGTCTGTCATGTAATTCCATTTGCAGGCGGCACCTTTTTCGATACCTTTATATATATCATTCAATTTAGTACCTTTGAGTAGGGAATGGGCCTCGTTTACGAATACCTCAAGTTTAAAATCTCTTGCTTCGTAACGACAGCCTTCTACTTTCTCCGTTTTGCTTTCCGTGTCAGTTTGTGTATCCCATTTGGTTTGGTTCTTTTTAATTGGGTTTTTCTTGTTTTCTTATCGCTCTTCTTTCCCTCTTTTTGTTCATTCTCTGAAGTTTCCGTTTCTTTTTCCTCTTCATTGGGTTTGTCGTTTTCGATTGTTTCCTCATTCTCTTCCATCTTTGCTCCTATGTTCAGCATATCTTTTACCTGAAGGGTTTTGCCCGCCGTTACTCCGCATACTAGTGCCGAGGGGGGGAGGACGGGAACCACATCTTTGTAACTCCGTTTTTCTCAAGAAGAAGAAGATTGAGGGTTTCCGAGAAAGTCCCCGGTTGTAAAATATTTTGAAGGTGGGCGTACATAATACAGGCTAGAATGTCTAGGCCCGTTCTCTCATTCTCTGGTAAGAAATCTTTTGTGTGTTGACTGGAACAGGAGCTGCCAAGTGTAGGCCATGAATGGTCTTTTGCAGTCTCTTTCTTTTCTTATGTTCTTATGTTGATCTTTGGTTCTTGGGTCTTCTTTATTTCTTTCACCGTAGCTTTTGCTACGTTGGCGTAGGTTCGGTTTAGTTTATAATCTTTTTCTTTCTTTCGTTCCTACTCTTTCTAGTTTATAATTTATTTTCTTTTTGGACAGTTTACTGCTATAGTCCTGTGTGGACCCTGGCAGTTCACGAACCTTTTTGTAGTTTTCGTGCATTCTCTGAAGGTGTGATTAATGCCTCCGCATTCCGAGCATATTTTTTTCTCCTTATTCGGGCAGTTTTTAGTTACGTGCTCTTCTATGGCGTAGCACTGAAAGCAAGTTTTTACATTAATGAATTTTTCTATCTCTATGTTTTCGAGAGGATTTCTCATTCCAAAGATCCTATTGGCGGTAGCCTTGTTCGCCATTTCCGCCGTGGCGCAGATAACTTTGAACACGTGCGTGTGGTGTCCGAATTTAATGACTTCTGTTAATTTCAGCTGATGGTTTTCTCCTTCAATTTCTTCCTTCAGTTCCTCTTTTGTGTGGGACTCCACATAGAGGTCTACCTTGCTGCAGACGAAGAAGCGGTTTGCCAGAAGTTGCGGTGGTAATTTCGGGGTTAGTCCAATTTTCTTCAGCGCCTTCAGTCCGTCGGGTGCTACCAGGCGTTCTATGTCGTTCTTTTTGTGGCATAGAGCCACGTATCCGTTGGGGACCTCTATTAGTTTGGTTAGAGCGATCTTCAATTCGGTGTATAAGGCTCTTATAAGTACATATCTTTCGGGGTTTTGTGACCCGAGCTCGACTCTCAAAGGGAGCCTTCTATACTCCATATTGTTATTCATGTTAGTGTGGTGTTTTGGACCCTCTCCCTTTCTTTTGGCCCCGCTTCCACTAGTTTGGCTTTCAAGAATGAATTGATGATGGATGAAATGGTGGACTCGGGTGGACTCCTCTTGAGGGGTGAAATGTGACGGACCTTTTGTTGGTTAACGTGGAATCAACCAGCGCTAACCGGGGGTGCCGCTTCATCGATGGAGTTAAAAACCGCGGTTGCATCTGACATAGGCGGAGTGATTAAACTCCCCTGCGAAGGTTGCAGCCCGGCCCATTATCCGGGGGCTCCTCTGATTCGGGTATCTGGCAGCGGGCTATTCCTCAGACCTTCCTCCTCCCGTACCCCAAATTATGCAATTGCAAGTGCACTGCATAATTGAGACGAGGTTGAAGTGACAGCGTCCACTAGTCAAGGCATCGTGCCCAGGTTAGGGGTGGTGGGTTATGGCTTAGGCGATCATGATGAATGTGATGCACCTAATTAAAAAATGTATCCTCTCTTTTTTAATACCTCCCGAATGGGGGAATTCTGGGTGTGGTAGAGAAAAAGTGTAGGAGGCAATAGATGAAATTAAAATGAAAATGAAAATGAGGTGAGGTTGAGATGATCTTCTATCTTAAAATCTTCTTTTTCGCAAGCGTGAATTTTTCCATCCAGGTGACTTCCTTCGTATTTAATCTTCCAACCTCCGGGGCGAAAATCTCTTCAAAGGAAAGGGCGCTGTTGCTTTCTAGGATTACTTTACCAAGCGTGAGTGATTCAGCGAGAAGGCGTTCAAAGCGGCGGATTCTCAGAGCGTAGAATGCCAATGACGCGGGTAAAAGAGACCATAAGGCTGCGAATATGCGCCTCTCAGGTGAGGTGTCGTCGAATAAAAGACCAAGGAATCGGCGCTCCACCACATCCAGAAGAACCACATTTAGGGAAAGGGTAGCCGTGAAGGTGGCAAAAGCGCACCGCTTTGGTCTAAGGTAAAGAAAACCGAAACCTTCTCATTTCGGCATCGATATTTGTCAATATTGGTCACTACAGAGATGACCAGGGAGAGTCTAGAGGAGCTCGATGGAAGTCCATTGATGGCGATGCGGGTTGAGATAACTATATGAATGAATATCGATAGGGGTCGATGGAGGACGATAGAAGTCATTAATCCTCGTATAAATTTTGCCTTAACTTATCATTTCTCAAGGGCGCCTACCTCTATTAAGGAACAGATAAGGTTCAGGAGAGTGGCGAGGTCTTCTTTTGAAGACCTTCCTCTTTTGTAACACACATTTTCACTTCCCCTAACCTTACCACTTTCATCCTAAACCTCTTTCACAAAAATTCCGGCGCCAATGCTAATATTGGTTTTGTTTTTCTAGTATTTTTTTTTTATCTTTTCACTGTTTATTACTCCACCTTAAAAGGGTATTTTTTATTCCACCTTAAAGGGGTATTTTTTTACTCCATCTAAGAACGATTTATTTTAGAAGGTTCTGGCTTTTTTGCACGGTCCACAACATTTACTGTTTAATTACTCATTATTATTAAAAGTTTAATTTTGATTATGACACCATCTTAAAAATGCTAAACAAACTAAAGCTAAAATAAAAAATTATGATTTTTTAGGTTTGCTACGCGTTCTCCGAGGGTTTTTTTTTTGTAAAGGTTACCGCTAATTCACATATTTATGTTGATTCCAAATATGTACATATTTCTTTCTTCGAAAAATTATTATTTTTAAAGTAGGGTTAGGTTAGATTAGATAATTATTTAATCAAATTAGTTGATTTAAAAAAATTAAAATAGATTGAGTTTTTATTAGTTGTTTGTTAATTAATAATAATCCCTTTTTCAGAAATGCGATTATGAGTGATAAAATCTCAAAATGTTGTGGTCTCATTTGAAAACGAGGATTACATCATTTCGATGCACATAAGCATGTGTGGTGGATCGGCTCAGTGGTACTGCTGCTACAAACGCGCCAGTAATAAGTGGATTCCTGCCAAGATAGGAACGTGGTTGGAGAGTGGACTGTTCCCGTTACCCGCAGCAGTTGCATTTAAGTAATTATCTAAACATGGGCCAATTACATGTTGCAAGGAGGAGCTGGAGATCAATAAATATGCGGCAGTAGACTACAACAATTAGTTACATGAGAGAAATGTGCGCGAAAGATTTCCTTACCAAGCCTTCTCAAATTGTCGGCCATGACAAAACTGTTGCAATTGATAACACGGTGTTCTTCCACACCAGCAGGTGTTTAGTGGGGTTTACCGAGAAACTAGTGAGGTTCTTCTCTGCGCTGTTCTATTAAAACATCGGCAAAGTTTAGAAGAATGGCTTGAATTTCGCCTGGGTATATAAATGACACGTGGAAGGCATATGACCATATTAGAGATATTCTTGGGTATAACATCAAATATAAAAAAGTTCATCATATCATCGAGTTCGTTTCAAAGGAAGAGCATCACATTCAGCAAATTATAAGTGTAGTTGTCCAAAACGTCCAAATAGACATCGTTGTGGGACGTACCGTTCCTTGTTGCATTCCTATTTGTGGGAATTCGTATGGTATAGGAATTACAAAAATACCGACCTATTTATGAAGATTTTGGCTACATTTTAGAGTTTAAGCGTTAGACTAATAGATTAACTTTAAAATTTTAAAAGTTATTTTGAAATGGTATCAATGTTATTTGCATCATAATAAAATAAGATAACCTAAACTAATTTAACCTTAAAATAATAATTACCGAAAAAAATACATATTTGGAATTGTCGTAAGAAACAACAATGGTTGTCTATCAAAAAAAAAGAACGTCCATCACAAGGAGTATTTTTAAATAATGTTTGGGGAAACAATACATTAGTGTCAGAAATGACACATCAATGCGTCTTCCAATATAGGACAGGCAGAAACTTCCTCTTCATTTACTTCACCTCTTCATGGCCATTTCTATCCACTGGGTGATTATGACCTAAATTATTATACCCGAAAGTTCTCTATCGGGGTATGTACGAGGGGCGGTCAATAAGTTTTGCGAATCGGTAGGGCAAAACAAAGGAAGGGAGATGGCTGTTTGTGGGGGTGTTAGGACAAGTTATGACAAGTCAGGGCCTGCAGCCGCACGTTCCTGCCTCGTCTATTTAAGAAGCAGTAGCTGATCGCAGATCGTCAGGCACAAATTTTTCAAGAATGGAGAAGGTTGAGCACCGCGCAGTGATCAAATTTTGACCAAGGAAGGCAAGAATGCAAAAGAGATGCATGGCTGCAGTGTACACCGACACCGACCCTTCTTATGCAACCATTACTCACTGGAATAGGGAGTTTCGCCATGGTCGTCAGTTCCTTGAAGATGACCCCCATCCAGGATGCCCGTCTGACGTGACGAACGAGGACAATGTGGCCCGTTTGGAGAGGATGATCCTCGAAAATCGACAGGTGAAGTTCGAAGAAATCGAGCGAGAACTTGCAATATCACATGGATGTGTTATCAACATTATCTACGACAATTTGGCCATGACTAAGGTCTCTGCCCGTTGGGTCCCTAGAAACCTCACGAAACCTCACGCATCATGATCGACTTCAACGTCGTCAAAGTTCGGAGGAGCAGCTGCTCATGTACAACTAAGACTCGGCGGGATTCGAGTCACGTGGGACCATCACTGGGATTCAGAGACCAAGCTCGAAAGCATGGCTTGGAAGCACAGGGGCTCTCCGACCCCCATCAAGTTCTGGACCCAACCCTCAGCCGAGAAGATCATGGCCACCATCTTCTGGGATTCTGAGAGAGTATTAATGGTGGACTATGCGCCTCGTGGAAGGACCATCACAGGCCAATATTATGCCGAGAAACGGGTTGGGTTGAAAAAGTGCATCCGTCAGAAGCGGCACGGCAAGTTGACACGCGGTGTCCTGCTCCTCCACGACAATGCCCCTGTCTAAAAGGACAGAGTTGCACAAACTGATCTGCGCGAGTGCGGATTCGAGGAGCTCAACCATCTCCTCTACAGTCCAGATCTGGCCCCTAGCGACTAATTTTTATTCCGCCAGCTCAAGGCTGCACTGCGTGGACGCCGGTTTGAGGACGATGAAGATGTCCAGCTCGTCGTCCAGGAGTGGATTGAACAGCAGTCGGGAGATTTCTGGTTGTCGGAAATTCGAAGCCTCAGGGACAAGTGGTGCAAGTGCATTAAAGCTGAGGGTAGTTATAGTGAAAAATAATAAAACACTTTTCCTTATATCCGAATTGCAAAACTTATTGACCACCCCTCGTACCTACCTACACAAAGAAAGGTTTCATTCGCATATGAGATATACACACCCAAATAGATTCATTCGCACAGGAAATATATATAGCCAAAGATAAATTTCATTCGCACAAGAGCTATACACACCCAAAGAGAAATTTAATTTGTACAGGAGATATATACACCAAAGGAGACTTCTCTTTTGCACAGGAGATATACACACCCAAAGAGATTTCTCATTTTGACAGGAAATATACATATTCAAGGAAATTTTTGTCATACAGGGGACTAACACCCTCAAAGGGATTCATTTGCGCATAAGAAATAGAGAATTTTTATTCTCATAGGAGATATACACACCAAAGAGAAATTTCATTTGTACAGGAGATATATACACCCAAAGAGACTTCTCTTTCGCAAAGGAAATATACACACCCGAAGAGAATTCTCATTTAGACGGGAAATATACATATCCAAGGAAATTTTTGTCATACAGGGGACTTACACCCTCAAAGTGATTCATTTGCACATAAGAAATAGATAATTTTTATTCTCATAGAAGATATACACACCCAAAGAGAAATTTCATTCGCACAGGATATATAGCGTACATATCCAATTAGAAATGTCATTCTTAGAGGAGATATCTCTTTCACACAGAAGATATACCAACCTAAAGAGAAATATCACTCACACTGGAAATATACAAATCCAAAATGAAATTTCATTCACACTAAAAATATACATAAACAAATAGGAATTTCATTTACGCGAAATATTGGCGCCCCAAAAGAAATAAAATTCACAGAGACCCCAAAAAGAGACGAATTTTACTCATTTGCATTTAGGAAGGTAGGTCACACCTACCCAACCAAAGGCACCACTACAGGCCTCCGATGCCCCTCCCCCTCACATGCCTTATGGATAGGGCAGCTAGTCTCCGGTTACCGATTTGTCTGAATAACAAGAGAACCAACCACAAAACCAGATCATATCTCCGAGTCTTAAGTGCTTGTGTCACCATACAACCATACGAGATACTGGTATTTATCAATGAGAGGATTCTCATCCGCTTTCTAAGTCTATATTTATCTAAATACTGGTCATGGTTCGAATTTTACATAATCAATTCGGTCTATACTGATATATGCGGGATACAAACTGAAATCTCGATAAACATAAGTAGAAATATACTTTCACTTTCGAATTTAACAGTTTTACACACATCATGTGGTATGTGCGCATCAACGTATTAAATCCATCATTCTTTTATGCACAATAAATATGAATATGACTTACTTCTTTTGTGCTTTTGCCCTTGTTGCGTTTCTTGCGCTTGTCAAAATGATTGAATTGTTTCACAGATCGAAGAACATCGTCAACAGCTTCGTCATCGACATCACCAGCCTCATCTTCATCATTTTCAAGTTTGACTTTGTTTACATCGGTGTTTGCGGGGAGCCGCTTCAGCAGACTCAAATTATCGCCTTCGATAGTAACGAATTCCGAGTCGTTTTGCTCCGAATCCTGACTTCGCATCTTTTCAGCAATAACCAGGGACTCAAACTTCCTGCTGAGGTCATCATCATCATCGTGGTTAACCTTCATAACATGATCCAATAGGTCGTTAGAGTCTTTTCTCCTGTCCAAAGTGTTATTACACGAGTCAGACTCGGCTCCCATTTCTGAGCATGCTTGACACGCTTCCGACACGGTAACCGTGAACACGAGTTCATTGCTCGACGAGTGTGAGTTGGGTGTGAATCGTCGATGTTCAGAAAGTGAGTCCGATGAAGAACTATGCCGAGAGTTATTTGATTTTTCGTAATTACTTTTGAAGGATTTTATGTTCTTATCCTTAAAGGCGATTTTTCTCTCCTCATCGGTTTCTTTCACCAGGTTGTTCTTTAGTAAAGAGCTTTGCGTTTTGTGGATGACTTTTCTCGTATCCGATTTGTCTTCAGTTGATATATCTTTAATAACTTTGGGAGTTAATTTTATGATTACTGGCTTAGTGTCTACAATAACCCCTTTCAATGAGTTCTCTTCTTGATCTTTATCCTTGTTCAGGTTGTTTAAGAAGTTGGTGCCATTTCGATGTGGATATATCTGAGAAGGATCGAGAAATACATCGGGTGAAAAGCTGTTTTTGACCAAAGGGTCTTCAGTGGAATTAGAAGATTCGGAGTCTGGACTTTTGGAGCACGGCGACCATAGCTCATTCTCAGAAAAATCATCCTGGAGACTTAGCTGAGACAATGATGATAAGGACGAATTAAGAGATCTAGATGACGTAATGCTCTTTTCTCGCGAAGGTGGTCGTTCCAAGCTCTGGTGCGTTTCCTCTAATTGGATTGGCTTGTTTTCCATCACCTCCATTTCTTCGACAGGTGGCAGGGTCTCCCACGATGACGTGTTGAAAATAGGAGTACCAGGAATATCGAGAGAAATGGTATCGGCGTAATTTCCATTTTTATTCGCCGGATTGGGTAAGGTATGACGTCGTACTTCGAGTCCGGGAAGACATAACAAAGGTGAGGCTGGAACAACTCGAGGAGAAGGAAACGATGGCTCACTCTTTCGTCCACCAATTTCTCTCATTTTCCTTTGCTTACCTTTATCTTCGGGTATCGTTGACGCGTCATTAATCTTCCCTTGCAAGCTACTATGCTTTTTTCCAGAGCCAGTGACAACGGGAAAGGTCACCACGATTTCTGGTCTTGACAAGGAGCCATCTTCCGTATCTTGTCCCGTTTCAATGAAACGACCTCTCATGAGAAGGCAGGAATCATCATCATCCGCGTAAGACCACCCGTCTCCATCTCGCTCACCCAGAGCCTCGATGGTTAACGCTGATGACGTTGCGCTCGCAACGGACGAAGGACGCACATCCAGGAGAGGTTTTTCAAAATCGGAGTCAATTGCGGACGAACTGAAATCCAATTTTGGTAACTCTGATTCTTGACAATTTTGGAGACAATTCCTTCCCTCACTCGAGCTGCTGAAATCGATAATCTCTCCGTGAGAGTTTGACCACCCATTTGATAGTCGCTTGAGCTCCGGGGAGTCACTGAAATCGTTCGCTATAAGGAGTTTTTCGTTGTCGGTTTGGCTGATTCCCGTTTTCCGAATTTTCCCGTAAATTCCTTCCGGGAATGAAATGTCGGTATCGGCAGGGGAGTGAATGTCCTTCTGATTGCGATGAGAATCGTCAATAAGACGAAGGCGTTCCATCGCCCACGGACTTAATCCCCTGCTTTCATCTAGTGACAGGGAACGAGAGAAGCGGTGATGTGTCACGCTGATTAGCCTGCACGACTCACTCGGGTCATCAGGATGTCCTGACGAAGCCAATCTCTCGCCAACTAAACTGACACTTCGTTGATTTGACCTTGGTAGAGTATACGTCTTATACGGGGTATAAAATTCATCTTCCCAATTATCCGATACTTTAATTGCACTCTGATTTACTCCCATATTTGCGTCAACAGTTATGAAATTTCCATTCAAATTATGATGACTACTACCATCTTTCTTAAGGTTTATCTCCTGTTCCGAACCAGTACTTTGACTGCCTTCAATACTTTGGTTAAGGCCCTCGGAAATGTATCTGTCACTGATATTGCTACCACTATTAGTGCTTGAGGTCGAAAAATAGTCACTCTTCTCGAGTACAGGTGAGTTAAGCGACTTAAGCTCTTCTTGAACCAGATCTTGGAAGTCCTTCAGAAGACCCTGGGACCATTCTTGCAATCGAGAGTCCTTCAGAGATGAAGGCCTCCTATGACCGTGAGTGAAACCAAATTTATTCCCTCTGTGTTGCTTATTCAGGGACTCTTCTAGCACCGGAGGACGACTTTCCGAGTTTGATCCAGTGGGGGAACTAGGCAAACAAGGAAATTGATGGTTTCTAGCAACTGACACACTAGTAGACGACGGCTCCAAATTGGTATCGTTTTCCGATTCATGTGATGAAACTTCAAGAGGTGATGATTTGAGGGCGATAACAATGTCTTCCTGAAAGTAAAGATAAAATCCTTTAGAGTTCATCATAAAGCACCCTCTAATCGCCCAAAACTTTTTTATCGACAACCGCAAACTCCACTTTCAACATCCACATTCACACATACTTCTACTAAACATATCAATCCTGATTCTGTTTTACTTCAAAATCAGGAATTGAGAGACCTTAAATTTTAATTCCGTTGATAAACTGTGTAATCCGATGTGTAAACCTTTCCTCTCACGAATTTAAAGCGCCATATCAACAAGGGCATCTACAGCAGAAGGTTTACAATAGAAGATGTGTAAAGAAAATGAAGGTAGAGAAAAAAATGTGTGTAAGATATATAGACGTAGATCCACCTGAAGCCATTGGATCCTGGAAGACACACAATCCTCCAGATGTCAGCCGCCGCAAGGCTTCTAATGATTAAAATTCAGTATAGTACATTCATCGAAGAATAGCCTGAGGAAGAAGACAGAAAGAATCAAAAGTGGAAAAAGTAGGTGAAAATTTAGGAAAATCGGCGAAAATTATGTTAAAATGCGTGAACATAGTTGAAAATTATGTAAAAATGGGTGATAATTAGTGAAAATTAGGAAGAATAAGTCAGAATTAAGGGGAAATAGATGAAAATGATGTTGAAATGGGTGAAAATGATGTGGTAATTCGGTAGAAATAGGTGAAAATAGGTAAGAATTAGGTGGAAATAGGGGAAAATAGGTGAAAATTATGGAAATGGGTGTAAATTAGGGGGAATAGATGAAAATTGTGGAGCTCGGTGAAAATTATTTGGAAGTGGGTGAAAATAGGTAAAATTAGGGAAAAATAACTCAAATGAGTGAAAATTAGGGCGAAATAGACTTTCATAGAAAAATCTTTCCACCTGAAACGCCTGGGCTCCGGCAGGAGTCCCTCAAGTCACACATGAAAAAGTTCATACAAAGGGATATATAAGGAACTCACAAATACGAATTTGAATCCCATTGGAGGTGGGGCCTTGGTTCTCCAAAACATTAAGGCCCCTCAAGTGACTTCAAAGTTCTCACTGAGAGTGAACAGTTAGAAGAAAAACAGGATTTGTGTTCTTGTTCGTATCTTTGTTCCTAATACGAACTTTTTCAAGGATGTTATAATACAACCAATACTTCTCCCGACCGTAGTATTTAAGAGTGACGAGGTCTTTGTTACCTCAGTCCTTTTCACGCTTGATATTTTTAAATATTCCTTTTATTCTTATCTCCCTTTATTTCTTCTTTCAAGGAGTAAACATACCCTCGTTGGTCATACCAGTTATTTTTTTCAAATCCATAAAAATAAGAGTACAATCATGTAAATGGGGCGATTACACGCCCTGGAGAGATCCAAGGGGACGACCCTTAATTTTCCTTATGGGGAAAATTCTCCTAACCTCCCAATAGCTACAATCTCCACCTTAACATTAAACATATTCACCCTCTCTCTAACATTTTCCAAACCTACCTCCCAATAGCTACAATCTCCACCTTAACATCAAACATATTCACCCTCTCTCTAACATTTTCCCAAACCACCCCAATTATCAGAGTACAATCTGAGGATCAACATTTGTAAACAGACTCCAATTCTAGCAAGGGAAACTACACTGTACGCTGTGATGGTGTGCGATGGGTATAGCAATGAGTACCCAATTTCACACTGCATCGGGGACGCTCTTCATCCACACCACACGAAGCAAGTCACTGTATCCAACACCACTCTAACAGCCCTAAAAAGAACTGTATCAAATAAGTATCTTAATCTTCACTTTTTAGAGTTGTTAAATTGGTCTAATAATACAGTCACTTGGTGTGGATGAATAGCGTGACCCTGGCCCCGGGCGATGTAGTGTAAAGGTGGACACTCATTGCTATACCAACACATGCCCCAATTTACTCAAAACCTTATTACAATCACCCAATTTCCTACAAACGGATCGATGCGAATCAACTCCACTCCATAGATTTTCATAGGTTCGTCTTTTCTGAATACCTTTTGACCTTAATCATTTGCCCATAGCGCCTTCTTTTCTCAAAGCCTTCTTACCTTAATCATTTTCCTTATCTCCATCTTCTCTCAAACCTTATACCAAACTCTTCTCTCAAACCCTTCTTACCTTACTCATTTTCCTTATCTCCATCTTCTCTCAAACCTTATACCAAACTCTTCTCTCAAAACCTTCTTACCTTACTCCTTTTCCTTATCTCCATCTTCTCTCAAACCTTATACCAAACTCTTCCCTTAAAACCTTCTTACCTTAATCATTTTCCTTATCTCCATCTTCTCCTATATCTTATACCAAACTCTTCTCTCAAAACCTTCTTACCTTAATCATTTTTATTTATCTCCATCTTCTCCTAAATCTTATACCAAACTCTTCTCTCAAAACCTTCTTACCTTAATAATTTTTATTTATCTTCATCTTCTCCCACACATTATACCAAACTCTTCTTTAAAAACCTTCTTACCTTAATCATTTTTACTTATCTCCATCTTCTTTCATATCTTACCCCAAGCTCTTTTTCCAAAGCCTTCTTACCTTAATCATTTTCCTTATCTCCATCTTCTCTCAAACCTTATACCAAACTCTTCTCTCAAAACCTTCTTACATTACTTATTTTCCTTATCTCCATCTTCTCTCAAATCTTATACCAAACTCTTCTCTTAAAACCTTCTTAACTTAATCATTTTCCTTATCTCCATCTTCTCTCAAATCTTATACCAAACTCTTCTCTCAAAACCTTCTTACCTTAATCATTTTTATTTATCTCCATCTTCTCCTAAATCTTATACCAAATTCTTCTCTCAAAATCTTCTTACCTTAATCATTTTTCTTGTCTCCATCTCCAATCATATCTTACTCCAAACTTTTCTCTCAAAATCTTTAATTTTTTATTTATCTTCATCTTCTCTCAAACCTTACCCCAAACTCTTCTCTCAAAATATTCTTACCTTAATCATTTTTCTTTATATCCATCTTCTCTCAAACCTTACCTAAAACTCTTCTCTCAAAACCTTCTTACCTTAATTATTTTTCTTTATCTCCATCTTCTCTTACGCCATAACCCAAACCTTTTTCTCAAAACCTTCTTACCCTGACCATTTTCGCCTCTTCCTCAAGACCCGTGCCCTAAGCACAACACGTGAGGATAATGCAGAACATTTTTTCAGCATTAACGTATCGGGTCATTATCTGAAGTCGAGTAGAACTAGTCTCGTTAAATACTTTTGTCCATTTAGTTCTTAATTTCGCATCATAATCACTGTCACGCTACTACTCCGAAATCCGACTCTGGCACTTCATGAAACCAAACAAAAACAAATGAGGAAAGTGGTCTTATGATTTTTACTAACCCCTCTCCTTAAAACATCCACCGTAACCTCTTTAAATTAAACCATAACCTTCAAGAACAATTGAAAAGGGTTAAATTACCGGTTTAAGTTTGAGTTTATAAACACCTATTTGTGATTATTCAGAGTTACGTTTCAGTGGGTGCAGCCAAGTTGGCCCAAATGCTCGTTGGAAGTTGTAAATGACGGGTCGGACGGTTTCCGAGGAAAGATAGCAAAATTGTAAGAAAAATAATGACAATAGCATTAGAACTAGATTAAAGATGACAAGGATGCTTTAGAAGACGAGTATAAAAGAACATCAGAACCCAAGTGGACGAACCAAGAGCCCCTCACCTCCAAGAGCTAATTTCAGAGCAATGACGTAAATACTGATTAAGAATTTCGTTCTTGATCTACCGGCGGGGAACAAAGATCGTAGCTAAGAAGGAGTAGGAGACGTAAATATGAAAGCGAATGTGTGAAGAGGAGACTCAATCAAGCACTCATCCTTGCAAGGTTACTTCCTCTCAGTTGGTAGAATCGATAGGAGAAATAAATTTCTTGTACGAAAATTTTGTTTTCAGCTAGATGTAAATCTATGAACGCACCAAGACTGGTTGTTGATCCTTATAAACCTATATCCCGTAAATGCTCCTTTTATACAACCCTGCTCCAGAGTAACTTCCTATGTCTTATACCAAACACCTCTGCTACATTTGGTCCGGAAATCCATGACTTTACTGCACTTTAACACCGTTTCCGATTCTGATATTCTCTACCATTATAGCGGGGAGCAAAAACCCATTAAAAATGATCTTATAAAACAAGACCTAAAATCTACTGGTGACGGAAACAAGAGACAGAAATAACGAAACAAAAAAATACGAGGAAATTAATAAAATATAGCTTTGTATACGGCAGAACAGTACCTAAGTTTAGATCATGAGACAAGAACCGCGGTTCAATACAATCATTTATGCAATCATAAATTCGCTCACAGATTGGACCACTCTCAGAAATTCAAACTTTGCCCCCCTTCGCTCATTTGCGCGAACACGTATAAAAGACCTTCGGAAGAAAGACTACTTATATCTGAAGGTTAAACATGATTTGCATATTAGATAAACCACTCGGTATAGCCATATAAATTGGAAAGATACGAGTTGGCGTTCGACATTTCCTGAGAAATGGGGCAGGGTACTGGTAAATGCTCAGATATAATAAATATTTCACCGAAAAGTTATAAACTAAACTAAAAGTGGGCATAAAATGAATCTATGTAGATATAGGGTGAGCGCTCATCGGGACCTAAATGTTGAAGGCAGTTGAACGAGACCATTCATATATTAATAAAGACTCAAAAATTCGCCATTCTTGAAAAGGAGCCTTTCATGAATGGCAAGTGTTAATTCGACTCTTTTCTTTGAAGTATCTTCCTTGTGCATGATGTATTTCCTGTTTGTCGTGTAAACCAAGCAAGCAATAGAATACTTGCATTGTGCTGCGTGAAAGAGAGTTTCTTGAACACACTGAGCTTTGATGAGTCCTTCTAAACGTCAGCGAGGACCCATCTTGCAAAATAGAAGGGGAACTATGCAGACCCCTTGCGGCACGCCAATGAGCCAAAATAGCCAATGACGATGAGAGAACCATCTTAATTAAATAAAATGAGTAATCGGAGTTGATTAATTAAAGGGCCTGACTAGTAGATAGAAACAACAATAATGAGGAAGGCACTAAAGGAAATTAGCTGTATTATGCAAATGAACCTCGATATAAGAGACACTATAAAATGCAACACTGGGTCTTTATTCAACCACGTGCAATACTAGGCACCAGAGCCTGCCCTCATATTGTATTCGCGTTCTATTTGGAGAGTACCATGTAGAAACAATATTTCCGTTGCATAGTCATCAACAAGCTACCTCGTTTTTGTATAATCCCCCCCTCCCCCACCTTAACATACTGCTCCACTCCTCTACTTCTATCACAGTCAGAATACAGAAAATTCTGTTTCTATCTTTCGATTCTTACTCTCAATCCTTCGACTTTTTTCTTCCTTCTTCTTTCGCCATGCGACAATAATCAACTCTCTTTCCATTCAAATTAATCAATCCAGCTTCATTTTATCATTCTTCTTATTAGGGGCAACACCAAGTATTCAGGAAGCTCACTCGACTTTCACGACTGACTTTGGAATGAATAAGATTCATTATATTTGAATCGACGATCGCCCCCCTCCCTCCCGGTGGAATAAAGCCCAAAAGTCGAACAACAACAACAACAACACAAAACAGCAGGACACAACAACAACTACAAAACAGCTAACTAGCTAAGACCCACAAGTTGACTCAAAGTCTAGCCCGTGCAAGAGAGAAAAACTATATGGATTAAACTATTAGAGAATAAAAGAATAATAGGACCTTATATATGTATAAACATCGTTGTTAATGATCTAAACGTACACTCACAAAATTACAATTTATTTTATTTTCTTTTGACCTTCAGGTTTTGTATTAGATTTTAAAAGAAATGAAGGCTTTGATTTTGTACCATATATTTAATATAAGCTTTCGTCATATAATATGACATCTTCCAAGAATTTATTATTATCTAGTTTTGGGTGGATGCAACCTCTGTATGTTAGAACGTGTAAGGTTCTGATTTGGGTGTTTGCAACGACCAAGCTCTGTGGGTTGTTTACATTTACAAAAATTATAAAATTACTGCAGTAAAAGATTAAGGAAAAGTGAAATCTTACCTCTACACCCCTCCCCCCTTTCTAAATGGCTATATATAGTCGCATGCAGAGTTATAAAATCAAATTCTCTGAAGATGTCATATATATATATATATATATATATATATATATATATATATATATATATATATATATATATATATATATATATATATATATATATATATATGGAAGGTTTAGATTAAACATAAGGTACAAAATTAAAGCTTTCAGTTCTTTTAAAATCTAATTAAAAAATTGAAGGTCAAAGGAAATATTATTCAAGGTGATATCGACATTTAAATAAAGAAAAATGAAGAAAGATTTTGACACAGATTAACTTCTGAAATTGGTGAAAAGGAAATAAAGATGAAAACAAAATGAATAAGAAAAGAGAAAAGGAGAAGAGTAAAAAGGAAGATAAAAGAAGAAAAAGAAAAAAGAAACTTAAAAGAAATGAGAAAGAATAAAGAAAAAACGAAACGAGGAAAGTAAAATAAAACGAAAAGAAAAAAGAGAAGGAAACAAATATAAAAGAAAAGGAATATAATAAAAAGAGAGAAAGGGGAAGGCGGAAATGGGCGAAAGAAGAAAAAAGAAATAATGGGAAGAATAAAAAAGAAAAAGAAGTAAAAATGAAGATAAAAAAGAAAAAGAAAAAAAGAAAGATAACATAAATGAGAAAGAATAAAGAAAAAACGAAACTAGGAAAGTAAAATAAAACAAAAAGAAAAAAGAGAAGGAAACAAATATAAAAGAAAAGGAATATAATAAAAAGAGAAAGGGGAAGGTGGAAAATGGGCGAAAGAAGAAAAAAGAAATAATGGGAAGAATAAAAAAGAAAAAGAAACGGGAAAGGGATAAAAGGTATACAAAAGTAAAAGAAAAAATGAAAAACAACAGGGAAAATGAAAAAAAGGAGAAAAATAAAAATGAAAAAAATAGTGTAAAAATAAATAAAAGAAAAAATAAGAAAAACAAAAGGTGAAGAACTGAAAAAATAAAAGAAAAGGAAAATGAAAAATCAAGAAAAGACAAAAGAAAAAGGTAAAAAGAAAAAAGAAAATAGAAAAAGTAAAAAGAAAAAGAAAACGAAATAAAGAAACAAAGAAAAACAAAATAAATAAGGAAAAGGAAAAAATAGCTAAAAGAAAAAACTTGAAGGGAAAAGAGAAAAACAAAAGAGAAAGGAAAATAGGAAAAGGAAAAAGGAAAACTGGAACCGAAAAGCGAAAAAGAGGGGAAGGAAAAGGGGATATAAGAAAGGGGAAAAGAAAAACGAAAAGGGGGCAAAGGGAAAACTAAAAAAAAAGAAAATGGGAAAGGAAAAAAGGGAATGGAAGAGAGAAGAAGACAAAGTAAGAGAAAAGATGAAGAAAAAATGTCTCCATACGAATAAGAATCCGCGTCATTTCACTTATCGGCCCTCCGCTTGGCACTTCCGGTAATATGTGCCACTCAAAGTGGCACACCTTAGCGGAGGCAGATGAGCCAATTACACCCCTTTACTTTTTCGGATAAAATCCTCCCCACTGGTCTCCCCCTCCCCCTCGACAGATTTAAGGGTGGTAAAATAGCGATGGGCGTTGCTATTATTGCCACTCAGAAGTTATTCGGTGCCTCGTCCTAATCTCATTTCAAAACAAAAAAGACCCCACTTTACTTCCTCAAAATTGATTTGGAGCCCCGCACAGGGACGCGATCGTTACGTAACAGGAGCAGGTGAAAGAGAGTTGCGCGACCTCTCTGTCCTAGCGCCTCGAAGAGTCTACTCTGAAAATATATGTTTCACATTTTGTCGCTTAACCTAACTCTACCAGTTTCTTGTTCTCGCTAGCCTAGTGGATAAGGCGTTGGATTTCCATGCAGGGCTACAGGGTTCAATTCCCGCAGGACACACAACAATTCGGCGCTAAGTGGGGGCAGTCGCCACTATGCAAGTCGTCGAGTCACATACTACGTTATCACACTCATAACCAATAAGAAATATAACTTTATATAACTTTCCTTCCTCGCACACACAACAGATCACTCTTTCTTCTCATAACCAGTCGAAGGGTTAAATATTCATACTCTCTAGACGCCTAACGGCTGGCTCTCCACTGGGCCACAAAGAGCTCCTTTCTTGTTGTAGGGGGTTACAAAGGTCAGGCATATCAAAATGTGTGCACCTTCTTAGCGGTTGTCATTCTGATTTTTATGTGAATTTCATTATCCGTTGGGAGGACGTTGCCCACGATGAAAAATGGACGAGCCAATAAATTCACTAAGCAGTTTATAAAGTTTTCCCAAACTTCCGAGGATGGAGTTTGCCGTTGTTAGGATTGTCCTCAAGGTTGACAAAACCTTCGAGGCTGGTAGGTTTCTTACCTCCAGGATCTTCATTCATATTTCAAGTTTCGTCATTTTTAGCGCTTTTTCTTCATTCAAACCCTTTCAAAAGAAAAAACGTTCGTAGTTTTGAGTGCGAGCTGTCACTACGAACTTGCGTACTTTAAAACTTGTTCGTAGAGGCTTGAAAGGTACTATTTAGACCCAGCATTTACGATTCACGTGGTTTCTTATGATGCGTATTATCTCTAATCTCTTTTCTTCTTGGTCTGTCCATACCCTCATACCTGTTCAAGTGACTAAGCGTTCCGTCCTCACTAATTAACAACTAAACCCTAATTAAACCAAGTACTTCCTCACAAGCTTGATCACATCACTCATCGTACCGCTTATAAATGGCCTGTAAGCTTACATGAGAGACCATTAAGGCCCCCCCCCCCCAACACATATGGAACCCCACACAAAGAATCCCGTGTTCTCCCAAATCGCCCATTTAAAGCTAAAACGACTCGAGTAGAGCGGTATAGCAGGCAACCCACGGGCGCTCGACATCTGCGCGTGCGCCAATAAAATAAAGGTTCTATCTGTCACCGTGGCAACGCGATGACGCGACAGGCTGCCTCGAGCCCAGCAGCCGTGTTGTACATAGCTCTAACGGCGACGATACAGGGTCTGCAGCAGCCTCATATTGGTTAATTAAAGACAGGAAGATTTTCTTGCTTCTGTTGATGCCTTATTTAAGGGGCACCGACGAGCAAAGCTAACTCAGACTCTGATGTATGGCTGCCTCATTTTTTGCATTATATATATATATATATATATATATATATATATATATATATATATATATATATATATATATATATATATATATATATATATATATATATATATATATGTATATATATATATTATATATATTTATATATATATATATATATATATATATATATATATATATATATATATATATATATATATATATATATATATATATATATATATATATGGGGCGATGGATAGTTTGCCCCCTTTGGCACCACTGAACTCTGCGCATGCGTGTTGGCTGACCTCGGATTTTTTTATCATAGCAGACTCAGTTGTGTATCGTTTGTGAAGGAAACAATACTATGGCTGGATTCAATTTTCAAAAAAATTGGAAAAGGCCACTCGTGCTGCTTATAGTTCATGCCGGAGGATCCACTGCGACGACCTCCAGGTGTCTGGGTGTCAATCTGAGGACGGTGCATAGGATCAGGAAGATTTGAATGAGCCACGTTGTGATTACTAGGATACGGCGGATCGGAAACATCCTTCTGAGCGCTCTGATACGAAAAGAACCAAAAAATTTGTTGCGGAGAGCCAGACCATCATTGAAAACGATCCCAGAAAGTCACTGAGGTTCATAGCCAGGGACAAGGGAGTGTCTCTTCCTCTTCTATCGCAGAGATGAAAAACAACCAGAAGGAACATTCTGCGAAGTTTGTGATCATACCGAAGCATACTCTAAAGCCTGGTATGCTTTGGTTCTTCTCCCCCAAAGGTGAAGACCAAGTAACCGGCCCAAATCATGGGGCTTAGGTTGGTCAGTAGCAAAAGCCACGTTATGCCTCTGTCTAACCTCCCGGAGGGCTTCAGACTCAATATGGAGGGATACATCAATTACTTGGAGGAGTTGGTGTTGTACTGGAACTAGGAGGTGACTGATGGAAAGCCGTACATTTGGCAGCAAGACTTTGCACCTTTGCTATCTACTAACCGCAACAATTTGTCTCGAGATTTTTCGAAATTTTCCCCGTCTTTTAAAATGTATTGAGCAAATATAACGGTGGAAAATCATCTACACTTTTCCCTTTTCTGTGACGTTAAACTAGGAAATTATAAGGGGGATCTCTTGTAAAGCATCTTTTTAGATGTATTAGAGCGCCTCCCTGGCGAGGAACGATACCCGGTCCCCAGGACCTGATGCAGTGCTGGTGATAAACTTTTGCTATCTACTAACCACGGTTAGTAGTTGATAACCGGCACTGCATCAGGTCATGGGGACCTGTGACGTTAAACATTTTAATCAATTCTATAGTTACTACTTCGTTTTACCACTTTTTATTCATTTTTTTTTTTGGGGGGGGGGAGGAAATTCCTGAAACAAAAGTCTTTGAAAATTAAGAATTGCTGTGCGAAACATTCAGAGCTAACCAACCCACCCTACTTTAAGAGCGACGAATCAACACAAGGTTAACCTATTTAGGCTATCACTACCCACATTTAACAAGTTTTAACTTGTTCGATAATGTTAAAATTCGCTTATTTATCAGGTAATTGGAATGCCTAGTTCTAGTACATAGACTAACTAGGGTAGCCTAGTCCTCATTTGTCACTCATTAGGGAGAGATGGGTTGTGAGCTCGAAAGATTTTTCACAGCAATTCTTATTCTTGTAAAAAAGATGTTTCAAACCAATACAATGGGAAAAGGTTGTAGATCAAAATGATAGCCATGTAATTCATTAAATTAAAAATATATATTTTTTATTTTTCCAAAGCTGAACGGACTTTCCGAATGACCTAATATTTTTTGAGGATCGTCGAGTGTTCCTATATTAGTTGGGTTAATGCTACTTGGTGTAGTGATTTCTCTGAGTTGTCTATTTGGTCAGGTATTTTTTATGTTTGCGGGAATGTTTTTGAGTGTGGGGGGGGGAGGGTAGTGTAGATGTGTTTTATCAAGTTGCCGACTGGGGAAGGGCAATGTTAGACTGGTTGAAGGGTGTTTTGTTGTGAGGTGGCGATTTGGTTGGGATTGGTCTAGTGCTCTGATGAAGTGTTGAGTTTCTATCATGTTTAGATGTACTCCAATTACAAGGATTTTTTCCTGTGATAATTTCCAAGCCTTTATTTCGTGCTCTTTGAAGCTTGTCTACGTTGTTTTGGGTGCCAAGCTGGTGGTGCCGCGTAATTGGTGGAAGTGCGGATTAAATGGTTGGTCTACGTTTCAAAATGTGCACCCATCCACTCTCGTTACCCAGGCTCAACCCCAAGTATTAGGGAAAGGAGTTGTAAACGCTTCCCACAAGCTACAAGGGCCTGTCCCACAATGTAACTAGTCGGCATTAAAACCCATATACTCAAACAAAGTTATAAAATGGTCATACCACGAGGTAATTCTAACTGCCGATAATAAAACGATCTGGTAGTCAAAAAAAGAGAGCTGACAGACAAATGGGTAAAAGGATATAATATTGATTGAAGTCTTCAAATGGGTAAAAGGATATAATAAAGGGGATCTGGGTAAGGTTCTTATACTTAGTGAACATGACAGGACACGTAGCAATGGGTTTAAGCTTGATAAGTATAGGTTTAGGAAGGAGATTGGGAGGAATTGGTTTACAAATCGTGTGGTAGATGAATGGAATAGGCTCACTAGACATGTGATAGAAGCCTCCTCTCTGGGTAGTTTTAAGAATAGATTAGATAAATATATGGATGAAGCTGCTAGATGGGACTCACTTTTTTATGTACATATGTATATATTTTTCTAAGGAGTGGGGAGATTATATTTTGGGGTTGCATGAATGGACATAATCCTCTGGATGCATTTTATGTATATTGTAGATTAGATCTGACGAACTCCTGTAAAGGGTGACAATGTTGATGACTTTTCTCTGGTAAGAAATCTTTTGCGTGTTGACTGGAACAGGAGCTGCCAAGTGTAGGCCATGAATGGTCTTTTGCAGTCTCCTTCTTTTCTTATGTTCTTATGTTCTAAGCAAGATAGAGACACAAAAAGCAGTGTAGGCAGATGAAGGAAGGAAAGGGAAAAATCCACAGGCCAAAAATATTTTTCTTACAAACTCCCCTCGGACTAAGATTCAAACAATAAAAAGTTTAAAACGTAAAGAAAATTAAATATTCACTTTTATTTTTTAAATTTTCACTTAAATTACCCTTATAGCTAATAAGAGATATTTTAGTTTTGATATCTCCCTTTGTTTCTCATATTATGAATGAACACGAAAAGGGCAAAGTTTTGAAAGAACAAAGATTTTGAATTTAGTCGGGTCCCGATCTTTCAGAAAGCATTGAGTAATGTCCATTTTACCCAACTTTTCTTGGTGGGAGCGAAGCGATTCTCCTATTTTAAAGTTTACCACGCTAGTAACGGTCCCGTACTCTGTTCCTTTAGTTCTGATACAGGTGACTCTAAGCATAACATGTTTCAGTCCCACAACCCAGTCGTGCACGAATATTGAAAATTTAAATATCGAATTGCACGGGCAAAAATTTCAGGACAGACCTGTCACTAAATTTCAATATCTCCTCTAGCTTAGGTTCTAAGTTTGTATACCTGTCAGACTATTTGACTTTACTCACGTGTTGATACTTCACCTCGACCTTTGAAACGTTAGAGTTGGTCCCTATTAGATTACCTTCTGAAAGAAAGCTTTTGTGAACAAATATTGTCGAGTTTGATGGTTTTGAGAAGTGACTTTGACAGGGAAGATTAGAAGGAACCCCACCCCTCTCCCATAGAGGTGCCTCTTTATCCTTTTCTGAAGGAAATACACTACCCAAGGTGCAGCTTAAGGTCCCAGCACCCGCAAGCTCTGGGTAAACCTTTAATTCTTTAAAAAGCCAACTATTTTTTTGCGACCGGGGGATTATAGCTGTTTCCTGATTCGAAGCGCCCAAGGAGCGGAAGAAACTCCCTTCATCCAAACTTTTCGGGATATGACTAAATAAGCTGTAGTTCCCGGAAGAACCAAATCGAACCTGACCACCATATAAACCCGACACAACTCGCTATACTAATAAACATCAGGCGCTGATTGAAATCGACCTCAAGTAAAGAGTTTATACCCCCAATTCGATCTTTCAAGTCGAACGGATGATAGAATACCCTCTCCTCAAGAGAGACCCCACTAGCCCTCAAAGCACGCATTGCACCTGGGTTTGAAGAAAGTTTTTCTTGTGTGAATGTGTGAAGATAGCTTTCCCATATCGATAACCATCCAAGTAGCGAATGGTTCGGACATGAATCCTAGAATCTTTGAGATGAAGTTTTGATAGGAACACTAACAGGTCCGAACTCACTCATCAATCCAAGGTCTTCAATTAAAGTAGGAAGTGAAGACTATATTGACTTCAGATAAGGCTTTTAAACCCTCAACCTCTTCGGCCACCGACCCTAACGACACCATTTTTCCCTTATTTGATTCCGAGGTTTGTCATTTGATTGTTAATGTGAAGTAGGCCAGAGTAGGCGTTTTCGCTTCACAAAAGTTGCACTGGTGAGATAAGGGAAAGTGCTCTACAGGTCAAAAGTCCGTCATAGAGTGGCGTCTTCTAAAGAATCCGCCGTTTGAGAGTCGGGGTTTAGAAATTCTTTAGAAGTGTAATTGAATATGAAATTTGAACATTAGAAGCGTTTTCCCGTAAATTTGAAATTGTTGTGTCAACAGTTTTAAAGGAAACGGGGCTCCTCTGAACAGTTTAACGTTGAGGGGAGGGGAGGGGGGGTAAGGGAGGAGAATCTGAACACAGGTATATTTGGAACAAGGTTACTCATAGGTTCTTTGAGATCCGATTCCAAAGCGCCGATGTAATTGGTAAAGTAAGGTGAAACGAATTTTCGTTACCCAAAAGATCATTTGATTTAATTTTGACTTCAAAGTTTTAGTCAATTTGAGACGACAATTCTTCTTCGACCTAAGATTTATTCACTTTGTCTATGTTGAAGGAAATGTAAATCTTATTTATCTGTTCGTTTAATTCTTCGACATAAATAAAGAAGGATTTTACGGCATCTACAGTTGCACGCATATCTATTGGCAACACATCTCAAATTTTGTAATTTACGAATTTTTATACGTTACTAGTTCGAAATGTACATATTTATATTATATTTAATTATATTAGCCTAAAAGCAATATATTATAATTTATAAATAATAATAATATAAATTATTAACATTAAACGCTGTTTATTAGAAAAACACAAGAAGCAAAAGTATTTGTTAACGTTTACATAATACTGATTTAACAAATCAAATTATTAAAATTAGTGGTAAAGAATGTTCGAGAATGACTGATGGAATATTCTAGACTACTCCAGGACAGACAGCAGGTTACTTGCACGGCTAACTCTATTGGGTGTTCATTATGGTATTAGACACGGCTGAAAAATCATCTCTACAATAATTTTGAAATAGCCGCATGGTAAAGACATCCGAACATTCAGAAGCGTATACGAAGCGTATAATTGAGCTGCACAGCCAAGGGAATGGATATAAAAAAATTTCGAGAAGTTTGAATATTTCATCTTAAGGAATATTATTATAAAATTTATGGTTGATGCGACTACTGTTAATCGTGTGTGGAAAGGGCGACCAAGAAAATTAACTGCCAGAGATGTGTGTTCGAATTGTCAATAAGAATCCAAAAGTCACTTCTAAGGAATTGAAAGCAAATCTGGCTAGCAGGAACAATCGTGGACGCGTCAACAGTACGACGTTACCTGAACCGTGAGGGTCTCCATGGAAATGTACCAATGAGGAAACCACTGTTGAAGAAGGTCCACAAAAAGAGACGTTTAGAGTTTGCCAAAGAACATCTTGACGATACTGAAGCAGAACTTAGTAAAATATTATGGTCAGACGAGACTAAGCTCGAGCTGTTTGGCATAAACGACCTCTATTACGTTTGGAAAAAATCTGGAGAAGTTCTGCTGGAAAAGAACATAATACCTACTGTTAAACACGGAGGTAATTCCATCATGTTGTGGGGGTGCTTTGCTGCTGCAGGTAGTGGCTCAATTTGTGTGATAGAAGGCACTATGAATTCGGAGGGATATCAGTGAATTTTGGATGAACACGTGAAACAATCGGCGAGGAAGCTTAGTCTTGGCGGGGGGTTCGTCTCCCAACAGGATAATGATCCCAAACACACGACCAAATCAACGCAGAAAATATTTTGCCAATCCACGCTTGAAAGTGATGAAATGGCCTACTCAAAGTCCAGATTTAAATCCGATTGAAAATATATGGAAAGAACTGAAGTCACGTGTTCATAAGAGGTCCCCAAGCATCATTGCGTAGTTGAAAGCCTTTGCAGTGGAAGAGTGGAGTAAAATTCCTATTAAAACTTGCAAAAACCTCGTTCATACCTACAAGAAACGTCTGATTACTGATAAATAATGTATAAGTAATATTTATGAATGTTGCCAATACTTTTGCTTCTTGTGTTTTTTTTCTAATAAACGCCATGTTCAATGTTAATAATTTGTTTTATTATCATTTATACATTATAATATATTGCTTTTAGGCTAATATAATTAAATATAATATAAATATGTACATTTCAAACTAGTAACGTATAAAAATTCGTAAATTACAAAAGTTGAGATGCGTTGCAAATACATATGCACGCGACTAGATTCTATCACGCAATTCACTCCCTCATCAGCGAGTGTCCATAGATTGTTTCACCAGGGAATGTGTTAACACATTGTTTGAATCTATGGCAGTGTATAGGTTCTGTATGTCTGTTAAGTAAAATTGAAAGTTTTATCTGCCGTTTTATAGCATAAAATAAATTCTAATGGGATTTGCAATTGATCGTCAATTACGTTATTAAATAATGCAATAAAATACGAAATATATTTTATAGTAAACAGCTTGTGATTATGCAATGATTTAAAATTCATAAGTTCAGCTGTTTGGTTTCCTAGAGCCAAAAATAAACAAACTTCCTCTTACCTAAATATATCGATAATAATGGACAGAAGAAAAGAGACATGACAGAGGTCAATAACGTAAACTAAGGATCTACGATGACAAGGACAGCTGGTTAGAAACCCCTCGCAGTGAGGGTGCATTCGAAATCCCCACCCACCCACGAAATAAGGCCAGTTGACTGATTTATCCACTATGGCGTACACTATCGTGAGTTTTCACACATATACTAGAAAAACCTTTAAACTAGAGGGAAATTATAATAATAATAATGATGGGTTGTCCCACAAGTTTTAAAGTTCAATCAACCGGGGTACGTGTCCTTACTTATCTTTCCCTCTCTTTATTTCCCTCATTCGTTTTCCCTCTCCAAGCTCCATACGATCTATAATTACCCTAAATTTCAATTTCCTTCCAATAAATCAAAATTTCCTTTCCTAGAATGAGATATTCATGATACATGAGGACCTAGCTAAAGAATATAGATGAAGAAAATGGGATAAACGATGAAATGAGAGAAAATAAAGCGAAAATAGACAAAATATATACCTTAAAAATGAGAAAAATAAACATTGGCCTCGAAAACTCAATAAGATTTTCCATTAAAGGGGAAAAGAGATAAATGTGTTTCCTAATTGCTAATACTCCGTTGTCAATTGCCCCTCACTTCCCTCAGCTCCCCTTCAATCATTGAAGAGGAATCAGGGAGAGAGATGAAAGGTAAAGTGATATTTGATTAAGGGACAGCTCAATGGGTGTTCATCATGGGTTCAATGGATGCTCACTCAGGGCTCAATGGGTGTTCATGCAGGTCTCAATGGGTGTTCGCGCAGGTCTCAATGAGTATTCATCCAGGGCTCAATGGGTGTTCGTCCAGGGCTCAGTATGTGTTCATCATGGGCTCAATGATTGTTCATGCAGGGCTCAATGGGTGTTCATGCAAGACAATGGGTGTTCCTGTAGGGCTTAATGGGTATTCTTCATAAGCTCAATGGGAGTTCATGCAGGGCCCAATTGGTGTTCCTACAGGGCTCAATGGGCGTTCATGTAGGGCTCAATAGGCGTTCATGCAGGGCTCAATGGGTGTTCATGAAGTGTTCAATGGGTGTTAAAGCAAGGCTCAATGGGTGTTCCTGTAGGGCTCATTGGATGTTCATATGGGCTCAATGGATGTTCATCATGGGCTCTGTGAATGTTCATCATGGGCTCTGTGAATGTTCATCATGGGCTCAATGGGTGTTCATGCATGGCTCAATGGGTGTTCATGCAGGGCGCAATGGGTGTTCATTATGGACTCAATGAGTATTCAGGCAGGGATCAATATATGTCCAGAGCGGGACCACACCACATTGAGCTCTGACCGCCGCACCTACTTTGCCCCACCCCCCCAAGTGCTTTGGTTGAGAGGGTTCAATGTGCGCGGTGGGGAGGATCAATGGGTGGTACTGGAAGGGTCGTTGGGTAGTAAGAGAGAGCTCAATGAGTATTACGGGATAACAGAGTGATCGATGGGTGATGTGGGAGGGCTCAGTGGGTGTTACGGGAAGGATCAATGGGTATCATGAGAAGGATAAATGGGTATTACGAGGGGATCGATGGGTATTACGGGAGGGATCAATGGGTGTTACGGGGGGGGGGGGTAAAAGGGCATTACAGGTGTGATCAATGGGTATTCCGGGAAGGATCAATGAGTATTACGGGAGGGGTCAATGGGTATTACAGGGTGGATCAATGGGTATTACGAGAGGGATCAATGGGTATTAAGGGAGGGATCAATGGATATTACAGGGTGGATCAATGGGTATTACGGGAGGGATCAATGGGCATTGCGGGAGGAAACAGAAGCTTCCTCTTATTGGTTATTGATCAGCCATTTACATACTCCTCCTTTTATTATGTTATAAATTTCCTCAGTTTTATTAAATTAAATAATAGATTCCACGTCCATAAATGTTGGCATTTTTAGTCGCGTGTGAGTCTACATCTCACTATGTCGGTCGGTCCCCGTTTGGCTTTTTTTTTGTTTTCGTAATAACATCATAACTATTCGGCCGATTCTAACGAAATTTAAAACCCTTTGTTGTTTTACATTCTCTTTCGAATGGTGTACCTTCCATAGTCCTCCCAAGGTTAGCCTAGGAATTATTTTGTTTTGGCACTAGCATCATAACTATTCGGCCGATTCTAACGAAATTTGTTTTACAAATTCTCTTTCGAATGATATAACTTCCAGTGTCCTCCTAAGGATATTCTTTGAATTATTGAAAGTTTTGGAGGTCGTAAGGTCATAAATCAGAATAAGTGAGAACACGCGACTTTTTGGTCAGCAGACCTTGTTAAATTATAATTGGGTGAGATAAGACACGAATTGATTTAGAGATGCTTGCTAAAAAGGGGAAAATATTACTACAAGGAGAGGGGGGGTAACTTTCTTAACTTTTCTGCAATGGTAAATGGTAACCTTGGACCCTTTTCCTACAAACTGAGAAACGAAAAAGAAATGAAACTGAAGAGTTAATTCAACAGAGGAACTTATCATGCGCAAAGTACAGTGAGAAGAGAAGTTGTAGGAAACGATTGGATAGAAACAAGATAAAATGGGATAATGGGAAGTGACAAATAAAAGGATCGTCTCCTCTTCGTATAGGGATTGGGGTAGGAGAGTTGTGCGCCCTCTCATTTAGAAAAAGGTTTCTCGAATCTTCTTTATGATTCTTCTATATTTCTGTTATGTCGGAGTAAATCAGGTTCAGGAGAATTGTGCGATCACTAGTTCCTTTCGGAGTGTGCGTCTCTTCACGTTCTCCCGTTTACACAGGAAATTTATTTGATTAATTAATTAAATATATTTATTAATTAATTGATTAATTTATTTATATAAGAAACGAAAACCAACAAGGGGTAAGCTACCGGAAGGTTGTGAGGAGGGTGGTAAGGCAAGAGGTGAGGTTAGGGGGAGTGAAAATAAGCGAAAAGTATATAAGCAGAGGACTATTCGGGGGAGACTACTTGGGGGCGCTCGTGATCGGAAAGGCACGCAACTCTTCCAGTCGATTCATCACCAACCCACCTCCACCAAAGAGAGGGGCTCGTTTGGTTGCCCAGACAACGTCAGGTCTATGCATTTTAACCTCCACTAACTTCGTTACCTTATAAACCTCGGCTCAAAAAACTTCCTTTTAAGGGTACCCTCGTTGGTAGTCGCTTTATTAAAAAAAACTAAATAACTAAAATAAATAAAATCCCTGTATGTTGTGGTAAAAAAGAAAATAACAAAATAAAAATAAAATCGGTGTTCGCTCTGTTAAAAAAATGAAATAAATAAGAAGATAAATAATTAAAATCACTGTCGATTCTATTTAAAAAGAAAATGACGAAATAAATGAGAAAATAAGTAAATAAAATCACTGTCGACTGTGTTATAAAAATAACGAAATAAATAAGAAAATATATATATATATATAATATATATATATATATATATATATATATATATATATATATATATATATATATATATATATATATATATATATATATATATATATATAATGAAAAAACTCACAAAGTGGCACGTGAGGAAAGCAATAATATGAAAATTAACTCACAGGAAAATGAAAAGATGAATCCAAGCACTTTCGAACTATATTCCTTGAAAATGAACTTGCAAATATAGTTCAAAGTGCTTGGATTCATCTTTTCATTCGGGATAATTTTCATATATATATATATATATATATATATATATATATATATATATATATATATATATATATATATATATATATATATGAGAAACCTACTCAAAAACTCTTGAAAACAGACTAAAAGATTTTGCAGATTTGGATTCAGCCCTTCAATGTCTACAGTAGCTGCCAATGATTTTGGCAAAAACTGTTCTTTGCCTATTACGTGTAAAATACCTTCTGAATATCATTTATTCAGTATTAATATTGTAGATGATTTGTGTGACTAATAATTTTTCAGTATAACTTTGAAAATTAATAGTTTTTTGGTAAAATTTTGGTTTGGTGACATTTCCTTTCTAGTGGGCATCACACGCCCCCTCGTGATTTCAAGCTGGAATCGTATGAAAAATAATAATTTTTCATACGATTGATTTTGAATTAATAAATAAGCTTCTTTTGTTACAAAATAATTAAAATTTTATTATTACAGGGATGGTTTTACCAAAGGAAAAACGGCAATTAATTGTTTCTTTACACCGACATGGCCTCAATCCAAGGGAAGTTGTTGCTAAAGGCATTGCATGTGAAAGAACTGTATACAGGATCATTAAAACTTTCAAAGAGACACATTTAGTAACTGTGAAAAAAGCATCTGGTCGTCCACTCTTGTCCTGTGATTGCCAAGATAGAGTTTTAGTGCGAAATTCCTTGAAGAATCGAAGTGCCAGTAGCCAACAGCCTGCTGATGAATGGAAATCACATGGTGTTAGCGCTTCAGATCGAACAGTTCGACAGGGACTTCTTGTAAAGGGTTTCGCTTCACGGAGTGCTGCCAAAAACCCGTTTTTGTCCAAGAAAAACACCAAGGACAGACTTGCCTTTTGCAAGAAATATAATAATTGGTCATGTGAGCAATGGAATAGTTATTTTTTCTGATGAGGCACCATTCTGCCTGTTTGGCACAAATGGAAAAAGGCTTGCCAGAGGGACAAAAGGTGAACGCTATAAAGAGGTTTGCATCGTCCCCACGGTCAAACATTCTGAAACTATTCATGTGGGAGGATGCTTTTCTTCAAGGGAAGTCGGTTATCTATCAATTTTGCCAAAAAACACTTCTATGAATTCAACATGGTAGCAAAATGTCCTTAATGACCATCGTTTTCCAACCATTGAAAGGCAGTTTAGCGAGGATAACTGTATTTTCCAACCTTGCCACACTGCTAAGAGGATTAAAGAGTATCTTGGAGGTAAAGGGATCGAAAATTTGTGGTCCATCCTCAAAAGACGGGTTGATAGAGAAAAAACAGCAAATGTTGAACAGTTAAAAGTGCTCATACAGCAAGAATGGACGTCTTTAAACAAAAAAAAACGGTAAAATCATCGGTTTCCAGCATGTCCAGCCAAATCGATGAGGTTTAAAAAAATAGGGGTCATCATTCCAAATATTGAGAGGAAAATAGATTCCTGCGTAATACACAATAAATTATCTATATAGTTCCAATATTCTATCATTACTCCTTAATACACTTGTATGCACTCAACCAAATCAAAACTTTGCTTAACACATGCATAATTTTGGTGAAAAATAATAATTAGCTGTTTTGCCAAAATTATTGGCCGCGAGTGTAGGAGATCCACGTCTTTGTTGTTATAAAACGCGATTTGAAACATTTCAATTTTTGCCCTTTCTAGTTTGGGGGGACCAGTAATCGTGGTTATGAATTGCAATTTAAACACAAACATTTCCCGCGGAAAAATTAAGGTTTGACAGACCAATTCTGTGACTGCAATGTTACAAAAACACAATAATACATATTATCAGCATGCTCATGACTCGAATAATTTAGATATTTAGTTAAAACTCGCGCCCAACTGCTTGAGGCGCGCTGTAAAGTGTGTGGCTGCCACCCGCTTACCTGCCCACCCGCTTGCTAACCTAACCAATGAACAAGAAACGTGGTTTATCCAGAAGCCCTAGAGAACTAAGAGTCCAACACCCAGAAGTTGAATGTTGAATACCATGATACGAGTAATGTGAAATTCGTTATGTTAGTCTTTCATGATACATTACTCCATTACTAAAAAGTAAAAATAAACCTTACATTCTTATATCTAACAACTTTTAATCACGCAATTTAACTCAAGCAGAGAATTTCATTTGTTCAAGATAGTTTTTTTATGTCTGGGCAACGCCGAATACCTTTGCTAGTAAAATAAATAAAATCGTTACCCGCTCCTCTTGATTGCGCGCGAAACTCGTTTTAAGCACGTTTGCGTCGGGAACTTCAAATCCGCCCATCTCGACTCATCTAACTCAGGAAAGGGGGGGATGGGTGCGAATCAAGTGCATGTAATGCTGAACCCTACAACAGAGGAGGTAAGTTTGCACCTTTGAATTTTATACGAACTTTCTGGTAAGTTTATAATACATCGTAGTCTTTGTTATTCTCAACCTTTTTTCTCCGCTAGAGGGAGCGCCGTGTAGACTGTTACACCTGGTATCTGGAGGAACGCCACGCCCTCCCGGCCCCATGCACCCGGCAGTCTCGAACTAGATTGAGACTACCTGAGCTGAATCCCTTCTAGACATTTCCAGTTTACCCTCTTTTCGCATCTTTCTTTACAAGCTTCTTCTCGCCTCTCCTCTCTCTCTCTCCCTATCTCTCTCTCTCTCTTTCTCTCGTCCGGCGGTTAATACCGAAGGCTAGTCGTCAACCAATTTTCGTCCATTCACCTCAGGTCGGGGCCGGGAAAAGGGTAGGAATCACTCCTCCCTCTTGGCTCTGATGGTTGGGGTGGTGGCTTTTAGCATCCCCGTATTGTCACCCTCTTTTCTTTTCCCATTCATTCTTTACCTTATCTAATATTTTACACATCTTTATGCAGCTGACATCTGAAGAATTGTGTGCTCTCCGACCCCCCCCCCCACAGGAAAAGTGCCTACAGGAAGATCTCCGCCACTGTACAGATCTATCCTTACAAGCAATATACGGGAAATGCCTTCGTTGATTTTCACCTTTTCTCAATTTATTCACCTGTTGCTTTCTTGTCTCTCCATTTTCTTCCCATTCCTTAATCCATTGAATGAAACTGTCATGGTTGACTAGGGGAGACCCCGGGGCTTGTATTTTCTAGCCTCCTGGAGGTGGCAGACTTACAAATGTGACATCAAAATGATTGTCTTTTTGATCCTCACAAACCCATTGTGTTTAAATATTTGAAAGTGACTCTGATTAGAGAGGAGGTTGAAGAAGTAGAGGGAGTAATGGTTAGGAGGGGGGAGAGAGTGTGAAGGAAAGAGAGAGAGAGAGAGATGGGGTTTTGAGGAGAGATGGTATCCAGTATGGTACGGTAAAGGTAACGTTAGAAGACGTGAGGGAGGAGAGGAGCAAATGATTCAGGAAGGAAAGAGAGGAAAGGGGTTTACAGTTCAATTAATAATCAAATGTTAAACTACTTGGTAGAAAATTGATTTGTTTTATTTTGTTGTTTGAATAAAATGTTCAAATTGTTTCTACTAATTGATTCATTTATTCATTTTACATTGTGCCAACCAGCCCCACGTTGTGTGCCAACCAAACCCATGTCGGGGCTGATTGCCACAAGTGTACAACATAAATTTAATCATAGGTTACTCTATTTTAGAAAATAACTGTAGACATTAAAATAAGTTTATTTAGAGATGAGACCTTAACCTTTCATTTGATGCTAGTTAGAATATATTCATATGAATTATACCAGAGTACTACGACAGAGACTGAAAAGTGTGCCAACCAACTCCTGTCTCTATACTATTTTTTTTCCTTTCTCAATAAAATAATTATTATTTTGTTGAATTAATGTTTAATTGGGATTCACCAATTCGATTTTATTCCCAAAATTTTGACAGAAAAATAACCCTTAATTTATTTATATTTTTATTTCATTTCTTTCATCTACTATCATTATTACCCTGTCTTATCGTTTAAGTGCTTCGATGTCTCATTGATATTCGGTAAATTAGCCCTCCCATCCTTTCAATAAAATCAAGCAAAACACTCTCTCAAACTACTTGAAGTCTAATCACGATTGATGTATGTCTGAATGAAGAAACCATTGCTTATCTTCGCCTGAAGCGTCCCTATAAATGCACTCCAATCCTTTCCACCCAACTTACAAAACAGCCAGCTCATCCTCCTTCTCTAAAAAGGACTCATACCCCGTGATAACTCTTTCATCCACAATCACAGACACACACACACAAAGTTTGGAGTAGAAGTTTCAATACACGTCACTGATGTAGGTATTTTAAGTATTTAATCGTTGAATAATTAGTGATTAGGAAATGTTGCAAATTCATTCCACTCTAAAATGTTCAACAACCTGAAAAAATGTTAAAATTACAAAATTGAACTCAAAACAAAGGTTTTCATAAATATAGGAAAAAATACTATTTTATCGCATGATCTTTGTTAACAGTTAAAGCTGTTTAATGTTTGTCGTTATTTTTTTATTAACTTAGAGCAGTTCTTCTTTAAATTTTTGCCTTTCCTCCTGAAAATACATCCAGAACTATTCCTCCTTTTTTTGAGGTTCCTTGTTTTCAACTCCATCCATCCCTATTTTCTATGGGGTTCGGGTCTGAGCTTTGTAATGGCCTTTTCTAAACATTAATTTTGGAATCTTCAAACCACTTCTTCACTACATAGGCTGTGTGTATTTTGGACCATTTTACTGTTGAAAGTACAACTGCCTACCGAACTTCCTTTTTCTTTCCTAATTGTTCCATCAATTTTAACAAGTATTCCTGTACCATTAGCAGCAGAGCAACCCCCTACCATTAGAGTTCCTCCAGCGTGCTTTACGGTTGGTAAGGATGTTTTTCAGTATCTCTTCACAATCCTCAATGAAACATTAACTACAGCTGTAGCCAAACCTTAACATATTTGCTTGTTAGTATTAACTGGATTAACTTCATCCTTCATTACAATGTTATGAATATGAGTCGGTGCTAAATTGGTCTTTTTCCCCTTCTCATCCGAGTTTTCACTCCTGCAGGTCCCCTATACTTACGTAGGATTGTATGAATTTAGACCTCTAGGATTACACGCCTTATGTACACCGAATTACATTTTGTAGCTTATTCTAGGTAGTCAATGTCTTCAAAAAGGGAAAATTGCAGATGCTTGCTCTATGCAAAACAAACATGAAATGGAATGAAGAGTTTGTATAAGATGGATGAATAGAGTGTGATCATGTGTAGATCAGGGTGACAGCACTAAAGAACGTGTTGCTTTTAAGTCAGAGGTGTCATTATATAATAATTGGCTATGACTATGAATGTGTGAGCTGGAGAATTATATGGTTGAAGTTAAAATTTGCAGGGGTGAAACTGTTCGTGATTGCAGTCTATGATCCTTGTAATGATAGAGTGAAGCTGACAAAGAGATGTTCTGGAATGACTTGGAATGAGTGGTGCCCGGAATTAGAAATGGGTATCAGTTGATTGCTGAGGGAGATATGAATGAACGAATGAGTGACAAAATGAGAGAAAGGATAACTGGAGCTTTTGGTGCACCTGAAGAGAATGAGAATGGAGAGGGAGTGTGCTATGTTTCTGTGCTGAAAGAAACTTATGTGTAGCAAACATTCTTTTAGCACAATCATGTGAATAAATGTCCTGGGGATGAGTACTTAAGAGTATGATTGATCTGTAAGAATGTTTATGTTGCGGAACGTATGTGAAGTGAAAGCTATATGAGGCATGGAATTATCTGATTGCATGATTATGTTGTGTAAGGTTAATTTGGTTGATGGGTGGATGAGAAGACGTGAGGGAGGTGGAGAAGAAGGGAGAATCAGAAGTGAAAGGTTCTTGTATCAGAGAGAAAGGGGAGAGTATGTGAGGATGTGTGAGAGAAGTGGGGAAATATGTGCGAGCATGGAGCTAGAGCAAATGTGGAACTTTAACTAAGGTAGGTAGGTAGGGAAGGCCATCCGTCTCTTGCCCAGGATGGACTCCCTGAATGGATAATGAAACCAACATAAAGATCAGCATGACAAGCGAGGGTGGACCCGAGGGTACCAAGAGCTGGTCCTCTCGTTTTCGGAAGGGGTAGTGGCGGGTGAGAAGTGTTTTGTGTTTTTTGCCACCAACTAGCGATCACGTAGGGACCTTCGTCACTCTGGGGAAAAGGGTCTCGCTTCATCTCGGGGGTATGTGGATACAGTTCTTTGGTCAAGACTAGAAGTGTGTGTGTGTGAGACTGTGTTGTACTGTAAATATGGGATGGGAAAGGCAGCAGTGTTGTGATTGGTTATATGAGATGGTCTATTTGAGCTCTACCTACCTTCGCAGGGATAAGCACGGCGTGTCCGCCAATCAGTGGCCAGAGCTCTACGTGCATTGAAGTTGGGCGCTGACAATTGTGTCTGCCCACGCTTGGGATTGAACCCGCTATTTCGACGCCAGAAATCCAATGTTGTATCTAATAGACTAGTAAGATCTCCAATTTAAAGAAGTGAGAGTATGTAGTGCTAGAGCTGGGAGGAAGAGTAAGCCAGAATTGGAAAGAGGAAGCACAAACTGAATGGTGGAATGACGCGAAGCGTACATGCAGATGCTTGATGGTTAAGATAAGAATGATAGGGTGATGTGGTCAAATGCATAGAAGAGATGAAAAGGAAATTGAAATAAGTGATTACAAAGAGTAAGAAAGGCACCCAATGAAGCGTGTGGACACAAGATGAATGAGAATCCGGATGAGAACAGGAAGATATTCTGGAAGAAAATGAGAAGGGAGAGGAACCAAGGGAAGAATAAATGTGTGAATGAACATCAAGGAAAAAAATGGCAGGATACTTGTGAGTGATGAGGAGTTCATAAGTATATGATGAGAATAATTTGATGAGTTGTATAATGTAGGCATGGAAGATGTTGCAAATGCCAATATGATTGGCTTCGTGGGTACAAATCGGATGTCGTATCGGGGTATGGAAGAGATAAGCCTGCAAGAGGTTGTTAGTGCACTGAGAGGTCTGATAAATGGGAAGGTAGTTGAACTAGATGATATAGTCGCTGAGATGCTAAAAAGTGTGGGTGATTGGGTTATGGAATGGGTCTGGTGTCTGTGTTGTAAGGCATTTGAAAGTGGAAGAGTGCCTGAGTACTGGAAGAATTCTGTGATGATGCCGCTGTATAAGGGTAAGTGGAAGAAAGGTAAATGCAAGAACTGCAGGTGGATAAGTATATTGACTGCTGTAAGTAAAGTATATGGAAAATTCAGATTGGGTGTAGAAAAGGGATAACTGAACGATTGGTAGGAGATGAAGAAGTGGATTTTACAGTAAAGTGGGTAGAATGTGGTGCAAGTATTTGCAATGATACATCTAGCTGAAACAACAAGGGATAAGAGGTGTATAGTGTATGGCTAGGTTCGTGATTTTGAGAAAGTTTATGATCTTGTGGATAGAGAATAATTATGGCAGGTGCTGAGAATGCATGGAGTGTGTGGTAAAATATTGGATGATATTAAGAGTATTTATGCTGGAAGTAAGCGATGCGTCGAGTGAAATATAGCCTGAAGGAGCGTTTTGAAATACGTGGAGGTAGGATAACAATGAGTACCTATCTTCACACTACATAACCCCGTGCCCGATGCACGCTCTTCATCCACACCAAGTGACTGTATCCAATATACCAATCACTACCATTACTGCGTGCATTGCAGTTTCTTTAAAGTGTGGAGGCTTAAGAAAAGGTTGTGTGATGACACCCTAGCTGTTTAATATCTTTATGGGTGTAGTGAGGAGAGAAGTACATAAGGGATTGAGGAAGAGGGGTGTGAGATTGAGGAGGGATGGGTTCATTCTATGTTCGTATATGCTGATGATGACCTGGTGTTGGTGACTCGAAATGTTGATTGTAGCTTTTGTCAGTGTGTGAAAAGAGTGGTGTAAAAGTGAATGCTGTGTCAAAATTGAACAAGTGTAAAGTTTTCGGTATTCATGATGGTAAGTGATAGTGGTAAAGATGAAGCAGATTGAGACCACAAGGTTTTAAATGGTAGTAAGTCTCTGGGAGCAATTAGAGAGTGAATGCTAAGGGTTTAAGTGTGTAATGTGCCAGAAAACGGATGCCATCGTTGGTGTATTGAAGTGAGATTATGGATGGGGTGATAAGGAAAGGGCTCGAGTGAGAGCGGTGCAAATGGACAACGTGAGAGAGATGTTTGGTGGGCAAGAGAAAGAGAGCGAGGAACGACTGTTTAGGAGGTGTTTATGTTATGAAGAAGGGTGAGAATAAAGTTGTGACTGAAAATGTTCTGAGGTGGTATGGACATAGAAGAATAGAAAATGAAAATGGACTTGTAAGTGAGAATATATGAAAGTGTCAGGGTGTAAGAAGAGTTTGGAAGACGGCATGGAAGGCGTTTATTATGTTAATGATGTTTGAGAGAGAAATGGGGAACTGAATAGGAAGTGTATGGCATTGTGTATGATAGGTATGCATATAAGGGGTTTGTGAGGCGGTTTGCTAGGGGCCTTCAGTGCAGGGATGAACCTTGTAGACGAGATGCTACACTGCATTTCACCCCACCCCTATCAAGGTCCCATTTAAGCTGGAATGCGATGGATGTCCTTGTGCTTAATAGGGCATAAAAGGGCAGCGGGTAGGTTTTAGGGGCATTGACGGGAGCCAACACGACTTTGTGCGAAATTGGGCGAAGATGAAGTCTATGTCTTGAAGCTTTTCTAGAAAGTTCTTAATAATGACAAAGTTTGTTTCCAAAACAAGTCTCACGATTCTTATAATGAATGATTTTCATTTTTTACGCAATTTTATAATGAGAAATGCACACACGAACTACTAAATTGCACACTACTGCTGTGCGTATATAAACTTCCATTCCCAACTGTGTACTCTGGCCGTTATGCGAGAGAAATCATTTACGGTGGATCTCCTTTTCGCTTCGTGTTTTCGGCAGGGAAAATTAGATCAAAGGATCCCTATTAATATCCTTTTTAAAAGGGGTGTAGAAGGTATGGAAGTGGGAAAGCAGAGAGAAGAAGGGCGGAGGAGGATGGGGAGGAAGAGAGTAAGAGGAAGTAATTGGGATAAGATATGGAAAACGTTCTCACCAGTTGAAGTAGTCGGGATGAAGGAGCAAAGGATGTGAGATGTGAAATGAAAGGTGTAGGAAGATGAGCGAGGATATGAAGGAGACTTAAGGAAGTCATCTCAAAACCCGCACAAAAATGGGTTTCTTTTAAAGCCTTTTTCATATCTTAAGGGATTTAAAAGAAGCCCAAATAACAGGACTTGAATAATTTAATTTCTATTAATATTTAAAAAACTTCGCAAGACCGAAGAAATAGATAGATAGAGCGAGAGAGGGAGGAAAAGAGAGATATAGAGGGAGGGAGGGATGAGGGAGGGAGAGGGAGAGAGAAAAAGAGATTTCGTGTGCGTTAGAAGTGAAGTAAGAACTTCAAAACACCAGGTAGTCTATACTTGGGGGATTCATTTTTGCTGGGTATATAAACTCGTGTATATATATATATATATATATATATATATATATATATATATATATATATATATATATATATATATATATATATATCGATTTGGTGTAGGGTGTTGTGAAATTTTAAACGAAAACGAAAATGTAAAGAAGATATATAGCCTCAGACCCTCCTGTATAAAGTGGGAGGGGGAGTGCAAACTGTGGGGGTTGAGGCTGGGAGAGGATACAGTCCTCCAGATGTCAGCCGCAGCAAGGTTGCCCTTTCTACACATGACTTGCCCTCACGGGTGCGTAAAAGGATAGATGAGAAGAAAGAGATGGGGGGGGAAAGGTAAAGGAGAAAAGAGCGTGAAGAATACAAACATGTTAAAACCCACAACCCTAACCGGAACCAAAAAGGAGAGGGTGAACTCCTCCCGCCCCACCCTCCTAGCCCCGACCAGGGATGAATGGACGAAAGCTGGTCGACGTTTAGCCTGAAAAATGAGCCGCTTACCAAGAAAATAGGCGAGAATAGACATAAAGAAATGACAGGATGAAAAGAGTAAAAGTGGAAATGTCTAGAAAGAATATAGACCAGGTAGTCTCAATCTAGTTGGAGACTGCCGGGAGCAATGGAGCCAAGATGGAGTGCCACTTCCCAGGTAACGTGTGTAACACGCCACGGGTCACCTCCTCGAGCGGCTGGGGCCGTTTGAGCACATTAAAGAACAAGAGTGTACTTAGGGGGCATAGGGTACACTGAGAAACTTGATACCCTGCCCCGAGGGAGGCCTTGACACTTCCTTTATCGCGTATTTAAATCCCATCGATGAGACGCCGCGTCTCCCTGAAGCTCCGAGATCCCGAGAAAACGCCGAGTCTCGCATTCCCCGACATTCAAGACCCCATCTCCCCACTCGAGCCCAATTCTACGGGAGGGGGGAAGGGTTAGAGGGTCTAGGGTGATCTGAGAGGAGGGTCACTACCAATGTTGTCTTATTTTTACTTAAGGGAAAACCAGGGTGGGCATTTCGTAGTGTAAAGGAGATTATTGGGCGTACTCGAAGACCGAATGGGTTCGCAACTCTTCATAACCTATCCAAACTCTTCCATTATGACACTCTCGTACGAGCGTTGGGGCCAGGAGGGAACATAATCCTTCTGACCTTTTTAGCGTATTTGCAAGATCGTCCACAGTGACCTCCAGGGTGCCCGACAAGGAAAGACCGCAGGGAGAAGCGGATAAACAAGGGAGAATAAAAGCGCGTAAAAGGGGACTAATCCCGGATAGGAGGCGGTGGCCTGTTAAGCAACACAGCTTAAGGTTTGTTCCTGCGAGTGCAATACGCAGTGGGCGATGATGTGCCCCAAACCCACTTTGTGGGTGCGCGGTTGATGATGGTAAATACGAGTCAAAATTACAATCAGCGTCACACCGGGAATTAGGAAAACGGCATTCTAGAGGGGACGGAAATGCAAATACGAACGAGCAGAAAAACCTCGATTTACGAACGAACACTCGTTCTGGGGAAATCAAACTGGGTTCTTCGAGGATAGATCACCCCAAAATAAGGAACATGTCCCCAACTTCCCCCCATCCCTTTTAACGGTTCTTTTTTTCATTTGGGGAAATCTATTCTCATTCTCGTCCCCATTGTTGATTTCTAGCGTCCATGGAATGCTAATGACTTGGATGGGGTCAGTTTTCCTTCAATCCCACATGATAAATTGTGCATGCGCCCACACAATAGCACAAATAGCCTATTCCCTCACGCATGTAGCACAAATGCAACCATGCGTGCTCCATTTTGACACAGCGTCGCGTCCACCCACAAACATACAAATACCTCATATACGGGTACACACGTATTTGCATGTAAATATCTTAGATTGGCAGGCACATATCGTCATGTCCACACGCCCACACATCTCGCGTACATGTATTGTCGTGTCGAGATACTCACATTGACGCATATTTTCCCACGTTGATACAAATGTGGCGTAATTCACCCCCACCTCCAGCACATATTTACAAGTAAATTCCCAATGTTGTCGTAATACCCCCACAGACACATACATACATACACAAACATACAAACATATGTAGGTTCCTCCTGCTTCATGGCTAAACAATGCGATAATTGACCACACGAACCCATTAAACGCCATTATTGGACTTACAAAGATGCCTCATAAAATTAAACGCACATACACAATTAGAGGCTACAACATACGCGCATAGGCGCACATTAAAGTATGAACTCATATGTCCAACTTACGTCCATACGTGAATAGACGCAGGAGGCACCCATTCCTTCTTTGGTGGTTGCGAGACGTTAGTTAATAGTAAATGTAAATTAAGCTTCACTGGCCACGCCCTTATATTTAATTCCAAATCTTTCAAACGCACAATTTCGTTCAACCTCTTGTATACATATCCCTCTGCTATGAAGGACCAATTTGGGCTATAAGACAAATGATGTGTTGGTTGATATGTAAAGAGGGGGAGAGGGTCGTTCCGCTGGTGTTGATGTCCACCAACCACACGTCGGCAAAGGGTTACAGATGAAATCTTGAATAAGTCGAAAGTCACAGAGATGCGGAACTTGGCGCCGCTTCGAGTCCTCCAGTCGACCAAAACATCTCGTTTTGAGTGGGCCAATTTAAGCCTTTGTAATGGTTGACCCGTAACAACCAGACTGTCTTCGAGCCAATTAATTCTTCTTGTTAACATCTTAACATCTCTCGACAGATGCTGCCATCTCGTGGCCACGACTTCATCTAACCGCCCTGGATGACGTCAGCTTTCCCCTTCTCCGCATCGACGGAATAAGCTTTTCATTGTTTCTTCGAGCATTCACCCAATAGGGTGGAGCGTGTTCTGCGTGGAGAGGACAGAGAGTGCGTTTTCAGCATATGCACATATCGTATTTCACACTTTCAGCTCAAGTCGTTGTGATTTCATGAAAACAAGAGTGCTCCCCACTTTTAAGGAATAGGGGAATTCAGTCACCCCCATCCCTGTTTCAACCACTAACAAAGCTAGTGGTTAGCTGCACTAGACGAGCAAAGAATGATTAGGAAAAAAATTATATACTCTTGTGACTAACGAGAGAATTTCCTACTCAGCGTATAATGAAAGTAGGGACAGGCAATGGAAAAGATGGATACCGAAAACGATAATAATAGGGATAAAGATGACAAAGAATGAAATAATGACCACATCACTCCTAAATATTTAGGCCAGCAAGGCCCGTTATAAACCCATAGGAACAATTTCGTACAAAGACAAAAAGGGATTCAAAGATACGAGCCTGAAGCCTCTTAAAGGAATTCACGAAGAAGCGTAAACAAAGAACTGAACCTTAAAATGGAGAGCGCCTTAAGAATTTAATCTATTTTATTCCTTTAAAAACGAAATGCAACGTGGGTATGCATCAAAAGGTTTTTGAAAAGGAGGGTTTAATGTAGTTAAGTTCCTCAGATCGGAAAATCTGAGGAAGATCGATAGAGAACAAACCCCTTTGGGACCGTGAGGACGCACAACTCTCCTCATCGTGCTCCCGCAATTGAGGCAGGTCGCCTGTCATCGAATAAAGAAAAACAAACAAACAAAACTGATGTTCCTTCAAGACCGTCGAAGATCCGAACAAGAGGTTTCTCTCCCAATCCAGTAACGACATAGTTCAACCAAACACCCGAACAAAAAAATCTTATAGGCATTACCTCTCTATGTTAGCCTGTAACACAGGGGTAACTACACACGCATACATGGATAACTACACACAGACATGACAGTACACGTACACAAACATAACTCCATATCCCAAGTCCCAAGCCAGCTGTCCGCAAGTACATTGTGCCTTATCGAGGTATCGTTCCAGAGGTATGTTAAGACCCCGGGGTGAAGATAAGATGGAAACAGCTGGAGCTGCAAACGGCTAATTGGACAGACGATTTCGCGTATCACAACCAGGCGGAGCCGCCTCCACTGAAAGGCTGCAATGGGCATGTCCATAGATAAGCGAGCCTTTATTTGCGGACTGACAACGACTCGCTTTCCCGGTTGAAACATTAGACAGGTGTGTTTATTAACACTTAGACTTTTCTATCCTCATTATCACATTATTTTGAGTTCCCACCGTTAACGGTGATTATAAAACAGGCGATTGATGTTCAAGAGGCTCGCAATAAAGGGTTGAGTGAAGAGGATTTCGGATTTGCCTCGGATCATCCCAACAAAAAGCACATTCGAGGAACAGTCACGCCGTCTCAGCGGCTTTTGTTAGCCGGAGAAAGTCCATCGGGATCAAATCTAACCTCGCTTTCATTGCATCAAAATCATACCACTTGATTATCCCGACCCCTCTGCATCAAATTCTTCCATTCCTCTGAATTAGTCACTCTCTCACTCTCTCTTTCTCTCTCTCACACACACATATATATTCCAATATATGCACACACGCAAGAGATGTTTAATCCTAGAAGTTTCAACTGCGCTCTGTCGACTCGAATATTTTCAGTTGGTGTGGTTTGTTAGCATTTTTTTTCACCTTTCTTACCACTCCTAATTTTGTTCCTTTACACATTCCCTTTTATTCCATCTGCTCGTTCTTGTTCTAATTACTTTTAACGCTTGAATAGAGTAAACTACTGGTGAAAGAGGACATTGAACCTCTTCAAACACACACACACACACAGAGATAGACAGCTAGATAGACATCGGACGTTACACAGAAAAATAAGTTCACTTATTTTGCTTTGGAATTCCTTGGTTGGACAACTAATTCTACGGATTGACCCACCCACCACTATCCTCGATACTTTGAAACATTCTTGCCCTTGTATTGTTTTCCCTTTGTTCCTCCATCTACTTCTCTACAAATACGAACGAACCGCCGTTGGATTACATAACCTTTCCCCATTCTCAGAACAAGGCAAGAACCGATAGAAGACCAGGATCGCTCTAGTCTTCGAATCGAACCTTGGCTGGTGTAGAAGCGGGGGAGACAGCAAGAGCCACGAGTCAAGGGGCTACGCCCTGCAGGGCCTAGCCCCTAGCAAATCAAAGGAAAGAAGCCCCACTTTTATTCAGCAATGAATGGGCGACAGTAGGATATAAGAATGAAGATGAAGAGAAATATGAAGGAGAAAATAAAGAATGGAAAGTGATAAATTAATACAAAAATGCTGGACTATAATGAGCGCAAATAAATCGATGAATGAATCAATAAATAAATAAGAAAGTGAAATCCAAAAAGATCCTATCGTAGACCTTAATTTCACCTCATTGCAAATTTCATTACACACACATGTATGTAACATTTCGTGCACACAGCCAAATTCTCTTTCACAGAATGTGCATACATAATCATTCCCCCCCCCTATTTATCTACGCTTTCTCTCATCTTCCCGCTTGATGATATCACACCATATATATATATATATATATATATATATACATACGAGGGGTTGTCAATAAGTTTTGCGAATCGGTAGGGCAAAACAGAGGAAGGGGGATGGCTGTTTGTGGGGGTGTTAGGACAAGTTATGACAAGTCAGGACCTGCAGCCGCACGCTCCTGCCTCGTCTATTTAAGAAGTTAAGAAGCAGTAGCTGATCGCAGATCGTCAGTCACAAATTTCTCAACAATGGAGAAGGTTGAGCACCGCGCAGTGATCAAATTTTTCACCAAGGAAGGCAAGAATGCAAAAGAGATCCATGAACGCATGGTTGCAGTGTACACCGACACCGCCCCTTCCTATGCAGCCATTGCTCGCTGGAATAGAGAGTTCCGCCATGGTCGTGAGTCCCTTGAAGATGACCCCCGTCCCGGACGCCCGTCAGACGTGACGAACGAGGACAATGTGGCCTGTGTGGAGAGGATCATCCTCGAAAATCGACGGGTTAAGGTCGAAGAAATCGAGCGAGAACTTGGAATATCATATGGAAGTGTTATCAACATCATCCACGACAATTTGATCATGACCAAGGTCTCTACCCGCAGGGTGCCTAGAAACCTCACGCCCCATGATCGACTTCAACGTCGTCAAAGTCCACAAGGCCAGAGTTGCAAAAGCTGCCCTGCGCGAGTGTGGATTCGAGGAGCTCAACCATGCCCCCTACAGTCGAGATCTGGCCCCTAACGACTACTTTTTATTGCGCCAGCTCAAGGCTGCACTGCGTGGACGCCGGTTTGGGGACGATGAAGATGTCCGGCTCGCCGTCCAGGAGTGGATTGAACAGCAGTCGGGAAATTTCTGGTTGTCGGGAATTCGAAGCCTCAGGGACAAGTGGCGCAAGTGCATTGAAGTCAAGGTTAGTTATATTGAAAAATAATAAAACACTTTTCCTCATATCTCGTTTCCTTATATCCGAATTGCAAACTTATTGATCGCCCCTCGTATATATATATATATATATATATATATATATATATATATATGAAAAGAAACTCACAACTTGCACGTGAGTCAAAATTATGTGGGTGTTATTATATATATATATATATATATATATATATATATATATATATATATATATATATATATATATATATATATATATATATATATATATCCAACTTCATCGCAGGAAAGATAAAACGGAAAAAATCCGAGTTGGGGTGGGATTCGAACCGTGTACATTGAGGCAGCGAGCAACCGCTTTGATCTCAATTAAACCGCCCTTTAGACCACTCGGTTACGCGGAAGCCAAATAAAGGGCAGTTTAATTGAGATCAAAGCGGCTGCTCGCTGCCTCTCTGTGCACGGTTCTAATCCCACCCCAGATCGGATTTTTTTGAAGTAAGAAATAAATATTTCCGAAGAAAAATTATTCCGTTTTCTCTTTCCTGCGGGAAAGTTGGATTTATTTCATCATTCTTTCGCGCTCATGAGATATATCTGGATACGATCGCAAATTTAATCTTCTACTTGCGTTGCGCTCTTGACGTGCCCCACCCTGTCAAGGAGTTTGCCAGTGCACCCTACCTGAGTGACTTCTATGTTCGTCTGTACGTTTACCGTCTATCTATGATATATAAAACAATTCTTATAATTTTCTCTTGTATTTTCTTGTATCTCTGAAGATGTTACGAGTTGTAACGAAACGCGTCAGATAAATTAAGTGTTTGTTACCTAAGGAATCTTCTATTTCCTCGCTATAATTTCGAATCCGTGCTATAATGAACTTTGGAAAACTTATACATGGACTCAATCCAGACATAAAGGCAAATATAAGACAAGTTGAAAGATTTGAAAAAAAGAATCACAGACGCAAAATTAGCTGTCGCTTTTCCAAAACTTGTTACGATGAAAATATATTGCCCAACTTTACCTCCATATATATATATATATATATATATATATATATATATATATATATATATATATATATATATATATATATATATATAAATGGTATCTCTCCACCTCTCCCTCCTCCCCCCCCCTTGTCTCTATTTTCTCTTTAACACAAGTAGAACCCAAACAATCCATCAGCAAAACAAAGAAGGGATTGCTACTGGGAGAAAGAAATGCCTAAGTATAAAACGGGGAAAAAAAACTTCAGATCACATAAAAATTAAACATCTAAAACAAAAAAATAAACTAGGAAATAAATAAAACAAAACAAAACAAAAAACCTTCAACGGAGATTTCCTGCTCGGGCCTAATCGGATATTTTCATGCTGAAACTTGCTTAAACAAATCTTTGGGAGTAAGAAAAAACAAAATAAACGAAAAGGCAAATAATTAAAAAAAAGAACAAAAATTAAGAACTCAAAGAGATAAAACCCCTAATGAAAGCAAAAAGGATATATAATAAATAAAAATGAAAAGTTCAAAATTAAAAAGAAAAACCTTAATCAAGAAAAAAGCCTCCAAAAATAAAAAGATAGAAAGCCCTGAATGAAGACGCAAAACTTAAAAAGTAAAATGAAGAAATTAAATACTAAAAACTATAAAAGAATCCTCGAGCTAAAGAATGGAGAATAAAAATGTTAAAATTCAAAGGACAGAAACTTTAAAATTAAGCAAAAAAAAACTAAAAAAGAAAACAAATATAAAAAACTAAAAAAAATCTAAAAGCTAAAAGAATAACTAAAACCAATTAAAGACAAAACTTTAAAAACTAAACAAAAAGAAAAACCTAAAAGCGTATAAAAGAAGCAATAATCCAGAAAACTGAAAATTTAGAAAATCCTACAACATAAAGACGAAAAAACCCAATTTTAAAACAAAATTGAAAAATAAAAGACAGAAATTAAGCTATAAAAGCAGCGAAAACCTAAAAAGAGACCCATTACAATATAATAGACAAGCAAAAAAATTAATAAAACTAAAAAAAAGTCCTAAAATAAAATTCGGACAAATTCTTAAAACTATAAAAAATAAAAATTTAAAAACGAAAAACTTCAAACGTACAAAAGATCATAAAAATGGAATTCAAAATTCTGAAAATTAAAAACATTATAACCCTACACAACAAAATAAAAGTAGAAAAACCTAAAATATAACGAGAAAACTAAACACAACTAAAAACAAAAACTTTATAACTTATTAAAGAAGAAAACCTAAAAAATAAATAAACAAAACAAAAAAGAAAAACCGACAACGGAGATTTCTTGCTCAGGCCTGATCAGATATTTTCATGCTGAAGCTTGCTAAAAACCAATCTTTTCTACGTTTCTATCAAGAAAGTTAACTTGATAAAAGAATTGGATAAAACAAGTTCGTTGATACTATAAAATTAGAAGGAAAGGTTGTTGCACTTTCAGTATTAAAAAAAAATAATAATAATTGGTTGATGATATAAAATAAGAATAAAATGTTGTTCAGTTTCAGACCCAGATCAAATTCAAAAAAGACAAAATCGTGGGGGGTCACTTGAATTGCAGATGGGACTCAATAAAGGCAAATTATTTTACATATCAAAATAAGAAACGAAACAATTAATTATGCAATGTCAGAAATATTCTTGTGTAAGGTGAAAATTATTTAGGGAGTGGTGATCAACAACGACTTAAAAATTATCAAAACAATGTGTCGGGACGTATATAAAGGCCAAGAAATTCTTAGGATTTATGTATAGAGGTTTTTCCTATACATGTAGAGAAAAATCTTCACTGTTGCAAGTACATCGTAAGGGCGCACTTGGAATACGTGGTGCAACTCTGCAACTCTGGACTGCAAAAATATTGGAAAGTGTACAATGTAGCGCAAATATGATGGTTCCCTTTATTGCGAGAGAGATCATACGAGAACAGGTTGAAGTGCTTAATTTACAGTCAGTGAAGACACAGATGGAGGAATGAACTGATACAATTGTTTTTAGGATATTATCTAGTTACAAAAATGTTAAATCTGATTTATTCCTTGAATGTAATAACTTAAGTAGGACAAGATACATATCCATTTAATAGGTGTTGAATCATTGGAATCTCTTGCCGGAAAATATAGTATACAGTGATACTCTTAACATGTCTAAAAAATTACTTAGATAAGGATTTCCAAAAGTGTTAATTTCAAATTTGCGGGGCTCGCCCTTATAAACTTGTAAACTTTACGAAACACGCATTTAAACATCAGCTGAAGTATACAAAACACTTACATATTAGCTCAGGCATATAAAACATTCATACATCAGCTCTAGTATGTAAACTACATTTATACATCAGCTCAGCTATACAAAACATATATCAGTTCAGGTATAAAAAGGGTATTCACATCGGCTTAGGTATATAAAACACGCATTTATCCATCAGCTCTTCGGCTCATCCTTATATATGGGCTTAAATCTAAGGATTACTGAGTGCATCGAGGTGAAAGGCCTCAAGCAGGTATACTTGACAGGATAGCGGCGTGGACAAGCAAGGAATGCGATCTTTCAAGGCTTGGAAGAGTGTAGACTATATGGGAGAGGTGTGGGAAGGGGAGATAAGAACATAAGAAAAGAAGGAGACTGCAAAAGACCATTCATGGCCTACACTTGGCAGCTCCTGTTCCAGTCAACACACAAAAGATTTATTACCACCAAAACTTGGTGGTAAGGAGCTTTGAAAAAACAAGTGATGGAGACCACTCAAGGAGAAGATATAATTTATAATTCTTTGTAGGAACGGACTTTGAGTTTAACCTTTATTATATTTACAAGCTAAAACCAGAGTTCCTAACAAGGCGCCGCCTCACTAAGGGGACCAACTTCAGGCGTAAACATCGAGAGGGCGCACAACTCTCTCGAATCTACTTCGGTTCTACGAAGGTCTTCGAGAAGGGAGGTTTTAACTCTTAATTGGCGGACAGCGACGGCCAACTGCGTCGCTTCTTTCGGTCCACTGGCGTCGTGTGATTTATCGGAACGGTCTCAAAGGACGGGGTCAGATGAATCCACCCTCACTCGAGTCCTTCAAAATGGCTGATTTATGAATCCGCCTAATAAACGAGTCGCGCTTTTCTATAGTTCATTAAGGGGGATTTTGAAAGGTGCGCAACACCCATCAATTTACCCGTAACCAAGAAATAATTGAAGAACACCCATAACCAAGAAGAAGTTGGACATCCCTAACCAAGAAACAGTGAAACACCCCACACCAGGAAAACTTTGAACACCTCTAGCCAGGAGAGAGTTTAACACCCCTAACTAGAAAGTAGTTGAATTGCCCTACCACCGGTTTTTTTTATATTATATACGAAAACCAACAAGGACGTGGTTTGAAATTGGAAGTATACCTAAAAATATCCGGAAGGCGAAAAGAGGACTACTTTAATGTAAGGAGCACGCAACTCTCCTAAACATTCAGTTCTACAATGGAAGATACAGAGATGGTTTCTTTCTATCCTCGGCATTATCTTCCCCCCCCCCGTACCTGGATTATATCTCAAAGCCAGCAAATCCCCCTACCGTCGTGTGGGTTCATTTGAACCCACCTAATAGCCGCGAGATAACAAGGTTCCATCATGTGTTTTAATCTCGATGATAATGATAATGGCATGCCCCTCCCCCCACACATACACCATTAAGGCGCACTGAGTGTTCCTTGTTCAAAACATGTATTAAATGCCTCATCAGATTTAGGTTTTTTTTTTGGAGACTGGGGAAGGCGGGGGAGTCGAAGTAAATTCAGAGGGCAATTAAAAAGAGGGGAGGACGGGGCGTTACATAACGCGTTTCATGGAGGATTTCGACATAACACGCCATGTGATACCGAGGATTCTTGCTCGAGAGAGACAGTCGGCGAGAGAGTCACGCCTTAATAGTAAGGAAGTCAACTCTGTAGATAACGAGGTAGCCACAGACTCCTGAGAGAGAAAGACCGGGACAAACTTCAAAGAGAGACCCCGAAAGAAACTCCGAGGAAAGGCTGTTTCATAAGAGACTTATGAAAAAAGACGATATAGCCAAGGAGTGGCATTCATAAGAGAGTCCGAGAGATAATCCTAAGATAGAAAGTCCGGAAGAGAGACAATCCTAAAAGAGATAGTCTGGAAGAAATACAATCCTAAGAAGTTTCGCAAGAAAGCCCTAAGAGAAATAGTTCGAAAGTCAAAACTCCTAAAAGAGATTTCCCAGAAGACAGCCCTTTCTAAGAGAGTCCGGAAGAGAGAACGCCCTAAGAGAGATAGTCTTGAAAACAGACAATCTTAAGAGAGTCAGGAAAAGAGACAATTTCAGGATGTTCTGAGAGAGATAGTTCGAAAGGAACACAAATCCTATGATAGTCTGTAAGAGGTACTCCCATGGCACATCCAATTGTCACTAGTTATGGCAAGTTATGGCTGCTTATAGCGAGTGCAAAGGATGTTTATTTGTGTGCACGGAGATAGAGAAAATCTTTATCTCAAATTTTGAGAATACAATTTTGTGTTTCGCAGCCCTCTGGCAGTAAATAAGGTCTGCATCTTTCCTGTCTTCAACTCGGTATCAACGACTGCACCTGTTTTGAATTTTCTTGGTACAGCTGTGACGTTTTCCATAGCCTTGGTGATAAGGGTCTGGACAGATAACAGGAGAGGTGTGTAAGTGTATATGCGTGTGAGTGTGTAAGCGTATGATGAGTATGTGTGTGAAAATACGTTTTGCCTGTAGCCCTTTATAAGAAAAATATATGTATATATTATTGTTTACATGATCAGAGGTTGTATATTATTATTTATCTGACAAGCAAGGAATGCGATCTTTGTAATGTTATATATTTTAGATTACTTGCATGCGCATTTCAAGCCTTCATAGTATTTATATGACACTTATCTCTGAGGCTTCATTATCATCCTATTTCTCCTTACAATGCGGCACTACACTCCTAATAGAGAGAGCCTGGACAATGTTTCAATGCCTATCCGACCGAAGTTCCTAAAGAAATTTTAGTTCCTGGATTCAATGAAAAGAACTATATTTTGCAACATTTAATTTAATTTATCAATTAATTAACCCCTAAACATGTATCAATTTGGAATTGCATTCCGACCGTGCGATATTTTATCTTTCACAATTTTTTGTATCCTGCAAATTTAGATATATAAAAAAAGAACATGGTGTCCAAAATAGTCATTGTGGCAAGCTATTAAAAAAACAATAGCTATTATATTATACATTAAAGTGCTGGATGACATGGAATAAGTACTTAGAATTGTATATGACCACCTTTACTCCCTCGAAGTGCAGCAACTCGACTTAGCATTGATTATATAAGTGGACAAAAGACCTCTGTGGAGATGTTGTCCCCTGTCGTCTCGATAGCTGTACATAGTTCCCTGATTTTTGCCACAAAGTCTCAAAAAGGTTGGATTGCTTTAATTTAGGGTGAATTTAATGGCCAAACTTTTCGTCAGGGCTCGTTAGAATGCTCCTTGAACCAATTATGGGAAATTTGGATCCGATGACACGGTGCATTATCCTGCTGGAATATCACAGCGTTGTTGCAGCACATGGAGTCCATGGTCACCAAACAGTGCAACGTAGCGGTCACCGGTCAATGACATATTGAGACGGACCAGCGGATCCAACCCATGCCACGTAAACACACACCTTGTTGGTGCAAAAATTGTCGCGCGAAGATCAGCTGTAGAAGAGAGCTACTCTTTTACTGCACATTTTGAAAAAGTCAAATGAAGATCCTGAAGAGTTTTTGCAAAGAACTGTGACTGGTGATGATACTAGGATTTAACACTATGATCCGTAGACAAAGAGCAGTCTAAACAATGGTTACCAAGAGGTGGAAGAAGACCCGTCAAGGCAAAGTCTGAACAACCCGGAGGAAAGGTAATGAGCCCTGTTTTTATGGAATGCTGAAGGTGTGATACTTGTTGACTTGCTCGAAGGGCGAAGAACCATCAACGCGACACATCACGAAAAGGTTTTGAGAAAACTTTACAAAGGTATAGTGGGGAAACATCCGGCTAAACATTACAGAAGAGTACTCTTTCATCACAATAATGCTCCCGCTCATTATGCTTCTTTGATAATGTCGACTTTGCACGAAAATCGTTGGGAGTTGATCGCACACAACCCTACAGTCCTGACCGAGCCCCACTTGCCCTATTTTTGTTTCCAAACCTTAAAAAACAAAGGATGAAAGGCACTCATTTTTCTTTTGATGGTGATGTTAAAAAGAGATGTTTTCACTTGGTTTATCATTCCCCAGTCTTATAAAAATGGTTTAAATGGATGGTATCATCGCTTTCAAAATTGTCTTGTCCTCAAAAGAGCTGAGGTTAAAATGTAAAATTTATACTTCCTTTTATTTTAATTTCATTCCATTTTAATAACAATTTTTTAAAGACCTCTCATACACACACACTCACACATATGTACACACACACATATGTATTTTAAAGGCCCAAAGAAATGAAAACTAGTAATACAACCCGGCAAAACGCTAAGGAAATTATGATTACGTGTGCCATTGAAGCTTAAGAAAGAAAATGGGAGATATAGTAACAGAAAAATTAGGGGCAAACTATTTTGCCCCTTAAGCTTCAATGGTACACGCAATCATAATTTCCATAGCGTTTTTCCGGGTTGTGTTACCAGTTTTCATTTCTTTGGGCCTTTAAAATACATCTATTATATATCACGTGTCATGTGATTTTCAATTATTACACACACACACACACACACACACATATATATATATATATATATATATATATATATATATATATATATATATATCAATCATTTCCTGTAGCACCCACGGGGATGCATAGGGCCTCAATCAACTCACGCCACCACGCTCTATCTTGAGCTAATGCGTCAAGATCTTCCCAACAATCATCTCCTGCTTCCCGCCTCATAGTCCTTATCCAAGTCTCCCTAGGCCTACCTCTACCTCTTCTACCAGGGGCCACCAACCCTGGTGTATCCCGAACTATACCCTGCTTTCTATAAACATGACCTAACCATTTCCAACGGGAAAATCTAATAAACTCATCGACCGGTTGCACTCCCGTTATTTCTGATTCTGGTATTCAACACTCTTCTATCCCACCATTTAACTCCCAATATTCGTCCCAGAGCCTTATTTTCAAATGCCAATAGTTTTTTATGTGTATTCACAGTGCTGTACCAAGACTCATGTCCATAAATCAAAATAATTCTTACCATTACCTTATAAATTTTATTTTAGTATGTACAGAAAAGTTGCTATTATTCCAAACATTCGTAAGCATTCACAATGACCGATGGGCACGTCTTAGCCTTTCCTCAAATTCCGAATTTAGAGAACTATTCTTTACTAAATAAGTACCTAAATACTTGAACCTATCAACTTGCTTTATAGCAATTCCTTCTACCGAGCAATTCTGCACATTTTCTATATTCATATTTATGATTTCAGTTTTTCTGCTATTAATTACCAAACCAACCTTTCGTCCTTCCCAAACTAAACAGTCAGGCACTATTTGTAACAATTCTGGCCCATTACAAATAAGAACTATATCATCAGCGGAATCGACGCCCACAAGTTTCCCATTTTCTCCCTATTCTATACCAGCATCAGTTTCTGCTCTTACCTTTTTCCAGATGTAGTCAATGACTAATACAAATATCAGAGGTGACAGAATGTCACCCTGTAGCACCTCAGACTTTACTTCAAAAGGATCAGTCAAACCGCCGTCAACCATCACTTTACAAGTTGTGCTCTCTTGCATATTCAAAATGACCCTAACAAACTCTTACGGTATTCCATAATGCCGCATTATCTTACCCAGGGTATTTCTCGTATACGACTGAAGAGGGTATGATAAACTACATACTGAAACTAGTCTCGTAAATTAAACTTTTGGCTCTTATACAGTGGTTTCACTATGATATACCATATCATATCCCATAACACGCCATTGAGTTCTTTTACTTATATACATATATATATATATATATATATATATATATATATATATATATATATATATATATATATATATATATATATATATATATATATATCAATATATATATATATATATATATATATATATATAAATATATATATATATATATATATATATATATATATATATATATATATATATATATATATATATATATATATATAAATTGAAACGCACTAAAATAGAAAAGTGGTTACACCATTACCCCCACCCCCACCCCGAAACCCTTGACCAAAAATCCAAAATAACATTTTGAACGAGTGAGTGAAGGTGGGGAAGAAGCTATTTCCACCAAAAATCTCTTCCTCTCCCCTAAACCAGGCGTCAAAACGACGGAAATTCGTGGACGTCGCGCCAATGAGAACACGAAAGTCTTCTCCATCTTCAATTTTCAAACGGGAGAAGCAAAAACCGAGGAAGGCGACTTCGCTCGATTAGGAAGATAATTTTTGCCAAGAACGTGGTGAAATTAAAGGGGGGTAAAAAAAAGTGCGGATACTCTATAAACCGAGGAATGTGAAGAGGAGACTACTTGGGGCGCTCGGGACAAACCCCGCTCAATCTCAACAATTAAGACAGGGTCTCTTCTGGGCGGAGGGGCCGGAGGGTAAGCAATCCCCCGCATGCGATGTCAGTTGAAACATGGTTGGCTGTCCTAATTATAGCAATAGAAGCAGTAGTAATAATAGTAGTTTACCTTAGGAATCACTGCGTTATTTAAATGAGCGTAAGGGCCCCCTACACGCGACGCCACAATGGGGGTGACATCGAGTATTCCTTGGTGGCACCACCATTTTTCTTCTCCGCCACCAGTCACACTACCAAAATTCTCATCATGGCTGAACTGAAAGTCGCGTCTCCTGTAAATAGATCCGTCAGTTCCTACTTAAACGTGTGGTGGCGCCACCAGCTTTGCCGCGCATAAAAACGCCTTGCCTTGCCTTGCCACCACGCTTACATGGAAACTCAAGAATGTGTTCACACGGGACGCAAAAGTTTGAGTGCGACCATGATGAGAATGTCGGTGGCGTGTGTCTGGTGGCTGGGAGGAAAAGGGTGGCATCGTGTGGAGTCCTCAAATCGACGGTAATTACATGGCTTCGAGGAAGGAAGGAAGAGTTTAAACGAGATCGAGGATGACAAGGCACAGGAAAGCTCAATCTCGAAGGACACTCCAATAAGGACCAATTCTAAGGTATCCAAGGACAAGCACGTACATGGAAACCCTGAAACTCGGAAGTACAAACTACCCCCATCCGGGTAGAGGAAAGTTTTATTTGCCCAGGGGTAATCTAAAAACTCGCTGAGGAAAAGGAAAGAGACAGGAATCATCTTATGACTGGGCGATAATTAGGTTACAAAAAACACTTTATTTGAAAAAAAACTAACGATAGCATTCCGTCAGAAATTTCTAAAAGAAATTCTTAGAGTAGTCAAGTTAGGGGAAGTGTAAATGTGTAGAAGGTGCATAGGCCGATGGGAGAGGGGACTACTTGGAGCACAGAGGAGTAGGATTTGAACTCCAGACCTAACCCGAATCCCATACGACCAGCATCCCTAAAGACCATTCTTCTTCCTTTAATTTAACTTACGATAACTACTCCCATCACACATACTTTCTCTTATTCACGCATACAATTCATATCTCCACACACACACACACACACATATACAATCTCTCTCTCTCTCTCTCTCTCTATCTTTCTCTCTGTTTTCTACCTCCACCACAAACATACAAACCACAAGAATCAGAGTATCAATCCACCATTACGCTCCTTCATTCCCCAGAGTTATACAAGCCGCAAAAGCGGAAACGCAAATGAGCGTGTTTTCTTTTAAAGCGCTAAACGCCCCTGTCTCAGCCCCCCTTAACGCTTAAGTTCCCCAACCCCCCTCTCCCTCGGCTCCATGATAACCAACGGACGAAGCCAGGAGGCAAACAACCCCTTCATTCGACATTACAGCTCGAACTTAGACGAATAAAAAAAAAGAGAGGAAAAAAAACAAGAACTACAGAACTACAGAATCTAGGACCAACAAAGACCCTAAGGTCCGCTCGAGGCTAGTCCGCTACACTAAATCAAAAACTACGATACACCCTTATCTACGAGTGTATCTCTAACATGCTATTTTTTTTTTTTTTTTTAATACTATCTACTGTACACACTTATCTACATGTGTACATTATCGTGCAATTTTAACTAATCAAACTAGGGGTCGGGGGAGATAGAAAGTTTTTCTTCTCATCTTCCGCAGCCACTCGACTGCTAGTGGTGAAAAGCTAATTTAGGGATAGAGACTACTTATAGGATAGGCGGAAAAGAAATGGGACATCTAAGCTACACATGCAGAGAATCGCCGGCATCATTTTTAGTCATCATAATTTCATATCCTTAAACCTCCGCTCCAAACTCTCTCTCTGCAAGGACGTCCAAATTCACAGTGCTCAACTACGTTATATTTAAACTATTCAAATGCACGTCGAGACGATTTTTGAACATATTAACCGAAGTGCTATCTACTACGTGGGTGGGCAGCCGATTCCAATTTTGAGTAACTTTAAATGTAAAATAGTTTTGGGCTATACTAGTGTTAAAACGCTTGTTCACTAATTTTAACCCGTGCTGACGAGTATTTCCCCTATGATCCAGTTCGAACAGATTGCGAAAGTCAACGTTTGAGAAACCCTTTAGTATTTTGAATACTTCTATTAGCTGGCCACGTAATCTTCTGCGTTCTAGCGATGGCAAATCTAAAGCCCTGAGCCTTTCCTCGTATGATCTATTCCTCAGCTCTGGAATTAATTTCGTAGCCCTACGCTGCACTCTTTCTAATTGCGCAATATCTTTCATTAAATATGGAGCCCAAAATTGAACAGCGTATTCGAGAAGTGGCCGCACAAGGGATTTATATAAAGGTAAAATTACATCCTTAGATTTGAAGATGAAATTGCGCGCGATATAACCCAAAACGCGATTTGCTTTTTTACACGCATCCGCGCATTGCTTCGAGAATTTAAAATCGTCTGAGACTAATACTCCCAAGTCTTTTTCTAATTTAACCGCGTCGAGGACTTGGCCTTTCATGGTATATTCTACTCTTAAATTATGGCAACCCAAGTGCATTACCTTGCATTTGCTTAAATTAAATTCCATTTGCCACTTGTCCGCCCAATTGGCAATCGAGTTTAGGTCCCCCTGCAATTTATCGACATCCGATCTTACATAGGCACGATTACCCAGCTTCGTGTCGTCCGCAAATTTCGAAATCCGACTAAGTATGCCTTTATCTAAATCGTTAATATAAATTAAAAACAATAAGAAGAAGATAATACAATAATAATAATAATAATAATAAGAAGAAGAAGAAGAAGAAGAAGAAGAAGAAGAAGAAGGAGGAGGAGGAGGAGGAGGAGGAGAAGGAGGAGGAGGAAGAGGAAGGGGTGGGGCAAACAATAACCCTCAAGTTCATTCCAAGATCACTCAGTGAAGAAGAAAAGGAGAATTATTTTCCTCGAATTTAAAGCGAAATACCAACGAAGGCAACGCAGAAAGTATGTAAGGAGAGAGATCTATAAAGAAAGTGTGCAAGATAGATGAAGTAAAAATGTGTGAAAGATATATTATCCGCAGATCCAGCAGCTGGTGGTGGGGCAGGGAAGCGACACGATCCTCCAGATGTCAGCCGCAGCATGGTTCCTCATGTTACACATTGCACCTTGCGGGTAGAAAAAGAAGAGATGGAAGGGAAGGAGAGGAAGAACTAGATACAGAAGACCAGCAAAGAACCCACAGGATCCATTGGGACCAGCGCGGAAAGGAGGTAGGAGACCAAACCCCAACAGTGGAGGAAGCATCAGATTAGTTCCCTTCCAATTAAAAGCTCGCGAATTCCTCGCCCTTAATTCTATAATGTTAGGTCGACAGCTGCTCGCCTACGATAACCTACATGTGTAGGAAATATTGCATAATGCCTTGATTTTTACTTTAGGTCTAAGACTAAGGATACACATTTATACACGTGTGTACCTATGATTCGTACAGATTTAATCCAATGGTGATCATAGCCAACTGGCGCACACGCCGATACGCATTCGCGACATGATAGAAAAGATCTTCCCGCACGTTATGGACAGAGAGACGGATTGCAATAAAAGGAAGATGGAAAAGGAATTTATACACTTGCTTTTTAGGGGGCAAAGCTCCACCGACGAAGGAGAAAATGGCAGGAGTGAAAAATACTGGTGGAATAAGAGAAAAGGAAGAATAAAAGAAAGGAATGCGTCCCATAACTTCACTCTCTTTACGAATCCATCTCCTATACAAACCTGGGGGCAGATACCCCCTTGTTGGATTTGAATTCTTTTTACACCCACCCCTCCGCAAAAATATCTGTAAAAGGGATTCGAACTAGTGACCCCTCCTTTAACTAACAAAGGCATTTTACTCCTACCAGGAGAAGAAGGATGGAGTAAAAGAAACAAATGGATTTAGAAAAAAAACCCGAAATAATGAAAAGGGATGAAGAAAACAAACGTTTTTATAGCAAACTTTATCTCTAACCAGCAACCACCTGGGCAGAGAGAGCATATATGCTTTTTATAGTTCGTACTAAGAGTGAAGACATTCAAGACTACGAACGTGATTCGTATTGCGGGAAATTTTACTAAACCTTGAACATGAAAATCCATTTTTAATATGATTCCATTTTCAGAAAGTTCCAATTTTTCCCCCGTTTTATCTCGTAAAAAGACAAGAGGATTTAATGGTTAAATACAAGGCAGGCTTCAAAGAACCAAAATGGACAATATTGCAACGAATAATAATAATAATAAGATAATAATATCACTAGCAGTATTACATGACCCTGTAATGCGATAACCCTGGAAAAAAGGGGGAGAAATGTGTGTGCGCGCCCGTGGACAATATTGCAACGAATAATAATAATAAGATAATAATATCACTAGCAGTATTACATGACCCTGTAATGCGATAACCCTGGAAAAAAAGGGGGAGAAATGTGTGTGCGCGCCCGTGGACAATATTGCAACGAATAATAATAATAAGATAATAATATTACTAGCAGTATTACATGACCCAGTAATGCGATAACCCTGGAAAAAAAGGTGGAGAAATGTGTGTGCGCGCCCGTGTGTGTAATGGTTTTAAGGTGAAAAGTAATGAAAAAAGCCAACGAGGGTATCTCCACCAGGTATTTTAGAAAATGTCCGTAAAGTGGGGAAGTGAGGGCAAGTGAAAATGTGAGGAAGGTATGCATAGCGCGCATATCGAAAAGGGGGGACTAGTTAGGTGCGTGGGTCCAGAAGGGTACGCAACTCTCCAGAATGCCCTGAATCTGATCCCGTTCAGTAAGGACAACCCCCAGTCTTTCATTTGTTCTCTCATTCTTAGTGAAAATGGCTTCGTTCATTACATTAGTTCCTTTTTTTAAATTCTCTATCATATCTTCAGAATAAATCACGCGTTTATCAAATCACAGTATAGTTACGTGATGTATTAATGACTCGCTTCCTAACATTTCTTGGAGCTAAAGGGTGGAATTATTAACAGATGGAGTAAGACGTGCTAAAAAGATCATTGATGAATAAAAAGAGTTGGGGGGAATAAAAATGAACCTTGGGGAACACCATTATCAATGTCTCTTTGAATAGGAAGAAAGCTTGTATAAAATTGGTTTGGCTGCTCACGATAAGGAATTTCCCCAGGTTTTTATTACTTCATCATTTATGGCCAAAGGTCGAGTTAATAAACCTTATAATATTTTCACTACCTCAACAATCATGGCAAAAAGACGTACTATGGACCTCTTACGTATTTTCACTTCCTCAATAGTCATAGCCAAAAGCCGTGTTATGGATCTTCCATATACTTATATATCTTCACTACCTCAACAGGCAATGTAAAAAATGTAGGGAGAAGTAACTTTTGCGGTTCCTAAACTTTATTCCTTCAGATCATTTTACCTACGTTATTCATATGTTCTTGAGGAATCGTATAAGAAAATCGAAATGATATCGCTAAATTTCATAAGTCCTATGACCTCTTCCGCAAAAAAAGATAAAACTGAATGACGTTTGCAATTTGTTGTGGCAGAATGCCAACTTTAGGATCAAATCTTGAGTGATGGCTCTCGATCTTGGCTTAGTAAATAGGGATGGAAGGGGTTATAATTTTCGGGAATCCTATCAACTAGTCTCTTTGAGGATTACCCATAGGTTACCGGACAAAGTAAGGTCTATAGTGATGTTGTGAAGTCCCTTCGTAATTTGTAGCTGATAACATCTGGTTCTCTATCATGCACATTATCATTTTTCAAACACCTTTATTGCAGAGCCATTGTTGGCTTTTGTAGTTTTTTTTTTAATGTTCTAAACTTCTATGTAGATGACAAAAGAAAATTTCAGGAAAATAAAGGAATCTGAAAAGGCAAAGATTTGATACCAAAGTACCAAAGTCTATTAAGGCAAATTTACAGACTGAAATTTTGGAAAGGAAGATGACCGTAGGGCATCAGTTATGAAAGGATCGGAAAGGTTATTAGAAAGGAAGTTTTGAGTAGGAGGATCTATCCTCATCGATCCTCATTTTGAAGGATAGTTTCTAAAAACTTTATTAAGAAGAAGGATTGAGTAGGATAGTCAGACAGATGAGATCGGTCTGATTAGGATTGAACAGCCAATCAAAACTTTTTCCAGTTGATATTAAGGGGCATTTTTTTAATCGGAAAAGGAGTGAAGGGAGATGCAGTTAAAATGTGTGGAAGGAAAATAAGATAGAGTACTTGGGAAGTTAGGGAAGCGGTGGGCACGCAACTCTCTAAAACTTGATCTGTAAAAATCGAGGTTCAATAAAGGAGGCAAGGGATTTAGTATGAGTGAAATACACGCAAAAGAGGTCTCATAGATGCTCATAGATACACATCATGGAAAGAGTGGGATTTTTTTACGAGGAAACTTACGCCCCCTATCTGGGGCACAACTTTCGATGTGTAAGTTGAGTGTTGACAAAGATAAAAAGACAGGACCGATTTCACTGACGATTATCGCTTGATAAAACCCACGACCCAGAATGAAACGGGGCGGCGTACCCAGGTGTATAAAAGAGTACTAAAGGAAGATAAGAGCACCAGAAAGAAACGAGTAGAAATGGAAAGAGAAGATAAGAGAAAGCAGACAGAGGCTGCTATCAACCTCATGAAACAATCCCCATAACGACTTCCCTCCACCCAATCTTCCTCGTACCCATGGTTACGAGTGAGAGGGGAATATGGGTGGAGGGATGTGACAGCGGGAGGCGAGGAATTGGCGTCGGTCGCGGCGTTAACGGCGGTGGAATGAAGAGCAACCGACCAACGCCTCTTTAGCGGCCAAATGCGTCTGTCCAATTTGGTTGACGACAAATTGGGGTGGTTCTACACCTTATTTCCTTGAGGAAGGGGCAAGTTAAAAGAGTAGGGACCACGCCTTCTTTGGAACGATTCGGGATCTTTAACAGCATCCACTCCCATTTTTTCCCGACATCCAATTCCAGAAAGGTGTAAATGAAAGCAGCACCCTCTCGTGGGGGCACTTCCCCCCATCTCAACCTTGAATGGGGAGAATGATGTGAGGACGCATTTTCAAAGCCACCGGCGCGAACTCTCAGGGAACGCGGGATTATCATTTAAAGATGCGAGACGCCGCGTAATTTCAGCAATTTACTACAGTTAAGCCTCTCCTTCCCCCCTTCCACCTCCCCAGCTCTGCGGGTGATTCATCCAAACCAGGGAATTTGTACACATGAGCGTCAAAAATATAAAACAATACACCTCTGACATAACACTAATATAGTAATTACCACAATTACCGAATTACACACTGCCGAAACGCTTGAAATACTCACAGTTTAAAATTCCGCAAAAGTGGATCCGATGACGAAGTGACAAAGATATATAAAAAAAAATCCGCCCGAAATGAACAATAACTTCACTTGCACATCCTACGTCACTACACCCTCGCAACTCTGATCGTTTAGTACTAACACCCCCTTTATTCCCTCTTCGTAACTCCCCCACAAAACACTCCCCAGTTTTCCCACAAGAGTGCGACAAAGTCCCACAGCTCAGCAGTGGTCCCGTCCCGAATAGGGTCAGAAACCAATTAAGAGGGAGCGTTCCCCTCACGCCATCAAAAGACTTTCCCTCGGATCGAGACGTCGAGGCAAAGCGTCCACTCGGCCCAGTGCCTCAAAGGGCATTGAGGGAAGGCTCACCCGCCCGGGAGTGCCACGGAATGCCAAGGAAAGTCAAGGATAGGCACCGCGCGCGCGCCGCTCATTCACAACGAATCCTCTAAACCTGGCCTTCTCCACGTACGTGATTGCCTGTGTATACGATACCGTCTACACTACCGGTTAGAGGGGACATCAGGGCTTGCTGAAACCTCATCTTACAGGATAAGGAAGCTATATTTTAGCGGGGTACAATAACCTCTGTCACTCTCGTTTGGGTCTAGCCAGGCGTGAAAATGGGCGTAAACATGCCTCTCCCCCCCCCCTTTCGCACGACGCGTGTTGAATGACCGCATAAAAAAGTCCCCCGCTATTTTGGAACCCTACAAAAGGTTATGGAAACTGAAAAGGTGTGAAAGGTACATAGCTTCAGTAGCCAAAAGAGGAAACTACTTGTGGCACCAACACCGGAGTTGGGGCGCAACTCTCCTAACCTTGTGTCTTTGGTAGATCTCTTTCGAGCCTGGCATTCTTTTATATCCCTAATTAGTGGACGCTGGCTACTCTCCTAAGAGTCCCCACCCCCTCTCCCCTACTCTCGTAAACGTCTCAGACGGTGACCTATACCCCACGCGTCCTTCTACCCCCTTTCCCCAAGGCTATGATGACACTTGAGGGATAGGGGTTTAAGAGGGGCGTCTTTCGCCCCTCAAATGGAGGGGGGAGGTACCGAAACGTCTAAATGATGAAGCGACGGACTCGGCTAACAGACCAGGCGTCGAAACCTGATCCGAAGGAGGTCTCGTCGGGAACAGAGAGGGGGAGGTCGATGAGAAAGGTCGAGAAGAAGGAGGCCCCAGGAAGAAGGTCTATGAGAGAAGCCTCTAGGAAGGTGGTTGATGTGGGAGGCTCCCAGGAGGGAGGTCGATGAGAGAGGCACCCAGAAGAGAGGTTGATGAGGGAGGTCGAAGAAGGAGACCCCAGGAAGGAGGCCGATGAGAGAAACTTCCAGTAAGGAGATCGATGTGGGAGGCTCCCAGGAGGAAGGCACCCAGGAGAGGGGTCAAAGAGGGAAGCCCCAAGAAGGAGGCTAAAGAGAGAACCCTCTATGAAGGAGGCCAATTTGGGAGTCTCCCAGGAGGGAGATCATTGATGGAGGCACCCAGGAGGGAGGTCGAAGAGGGAGGTCGCAGGAATGAGGTCGATGAGAGAAGCCTCCAGGAAGGAGGTCGATGTGGGAGGCTCCCAGGAGGGTGGTGGATGAGGGAGGTACCCAGGAAAGAGGTCGAAGATGGAGGCCTCCAGGATGAAGGCCGATGAGAGAGGCACCCAGGAGGGAGGTCGATGATGGTGTCTCGCAGGGAGGAGTTCAATAAGGAAGACACCCAAGAAAGAGGAGAATGAGAGAGCCCTCCCATGAAGGAGGTCAATGTGGGAGGCTCAGAGGAATGAGTTCGATGAGGGAGGTCGTTGATGGCGGTGGATAAGGGACCCCTCAGGAAAGAATCGATTAGGAGGGAGGGAGGTCGAAGAGGGAGGCCCCAGGACTGAGGTCGATGAGAGAAGCCCCCAGGAAGGAGGTCGATGTGGGAGGCTCACATGAGGTAGGTCGATGAGGGAGGCCCCCTTGAAGGAGAACGATGTGGGAGGCCCAGAAGGGAGGTCGATGAGGGAGGCTACATGTGGGAGGTCGATGAGAGACGCCACCAGGAAGGAGGACAATGAGGGAGGCCCTCATGAAGGAGATCGATGTGGGAGGCTCAGAGGAAGGAGCTCGATGAGGGAGGTCGATGATGGAGTTCGATAAGGGAGCCCCCCAGGAAAGAATCGATGAGGTAGGCCCCAAGAAGGTGATCGATGTGAGATTTCCCAAGGAAGGAGGTCGATGAGGGAGTCCTCAGGAAGGAGGTTGATGAGAAAAGCCCATGAGGGAGGCTTCCCAGGACGGAGGTCGATGTGGGAGGCCCCAGGCGGGAGGTCGATGAGGTAGGCCCCCAGGAAGGAGGTCAAAGTCAGATTCCCCCAGGAGGGGGGTCGATGAGGGAGTCCTCCAAGAGGGAAGTCGGTGAGGGAGGTTGATTGGGGAGGCTTCGAGGAAAAAGTTCGATGAGAGAGGCCCCCTAGATGGAGGTTGATTAGGGAGGCCCCCGGGGAGAAGTCGATGGAAAAGGACGAGGTGGTGACCCCAGGAGGAAGACGTCAAAGATGGATGCCCGGGTAGGAAGCCTAAGACGGAGGCCGAGAAGAATGCTTCTCAGAGGGACGTCGATCAGGGAGGCAAAGCGGTTTTAAGGAGAAATAAAAAAAAATGCTAAGGCTGGGGGAAGTGAAAATGTGATATATATATATATATATATATATATATATATATATATATATATATATATATATATATATATTGAGTAGTTTAAAGAGGAGATTGCTTGAGGCACTTGAACGGGTATGACACAATTCCTGCTATGGCGTATACTCCCTACATCTCTATACCCTTTATTTACCTCCCCCGACAAATTGCCGGATTTTATGCCATTGTTTATTGCCGCAGAGATGTTCTCGTTGTTTTCAACCAAGAAGCAATGTTTAATCATCACTCGTGGCTCATCTTCATGCCAGAGGCAGCTCTAAAATCTGATTCAATAAACAAGAAAATTAAAGAGAAGAAACTTGATAGGAAAAAAATAGTGTGAAGAAGAATGACGGTGATTTAGGATACTTAGAAGACAAACAAACATGAATTCAGAATTCCTTTATTCCCAGATACAGGAACTCACAAACCCATTATTCTCAACTTCCTTCAACTTAACAGGACAATGCAGGACCAACTTCCTCCCGATTTTCATATTAGGGAAGAATTGGAGAGGCGTTTTGGCGACTGAAACGTGAACGAAACATGTTTAATTTTGGACTATCAAATTGAGTCCTTTCGAGAAAACGGCCTTCTGCAAAGGGATTTTTTAGGTCCCTTTGTATTCGTAAAAAATAATCTTTCTTCTTCTAGAATTTATTAAGTAAAATCAGCTCTTTTATATGACAACGTGATATTTAGTGCCCATCAATCTCATCTGATTGGTTCTGACTTCGTTGCTAAACGGAAGCAATTTTGGGAGAGTTGCCTTCCTTCTATAGTCGCGAAAAGTGCCATTTTGGCTATCCGCGTGATGTACTATTGTGATGGGTGATCACCCAGAATAGTTAGAAAGAGGCTTAAAGATCAATGGCTAAAAGGATGGAGGGCAAGAAATAAGCCATCGGTATCCGAGGTCAACAGAAAAAAGTCGTCTTCATTGGGCCAAAGCTCACAAAAATTAGGCAGATGAAAGTAATTATCAGATATGAAAGAAATATTGTATTATTGTTCTACGGGTAATATGTAATTCCATTTAAATATAGTTGGGAATGAAATTATTTAACAATTTAACTTTTTGTAAAAAAAATTGCAGATTTTTAGCAATTTCTCGGACTACCTTTGTGTGACGAAAGGGTGGAATGGCATTTCACCTTGCTTGTGTAGTACCAACTGTGAAGCATGGAGCTGATCCTCTCATGGTATTGGGCTGCATCTCTTCACTATGACCAGGAGAAATGTTTTTATGCCTCGAAAGAATGAACTCCCCAACCCATAATACCATTTTGTCACAAGTTTTAGGGCCATCTATCCAGAAAGTGCATCCCACAACACCAAGAAATTGGGATCACATCTATGGAGTGCGTACCACAGAACCCAGACTTAAATCCAAAAAAACACTTGTAGGGAGTGCTTGAAAAAAACACTAAGAACTACCACGAGTTCAAATAAAACAGAACTTTATGAAAATTTAGAAGCTGAGTGGGCAAATATAGCGTCAGAAATTTGTGAAACTTCTGTGAAATCCTTGGCACGAAGAATTATGGTTGTAATTAAAGGTAAAATGGGTCCAATTAAGTATTAAATAATTAAAAATGAATAAGTATAATTGTATCAGTTCTCTACACATACTGATATCAAGCGTTTAAGCTTGGGGGTGGATGTGTGCGTTTGCGCGCCAACCACACGGGCCGATAGCTTTCGGTCGCTCAAAAGAAGGGATGTCGGGCTTTTCCATTTCTATATATATATATATATATATATATATATATATATATATATATATATATATATATATATATATAAATATATATTGAATTCATTTATTTATTTAACACAAATGCCTAATTACATTATATGAATGATTCCATAGGGTCCTTTATACTTTTAGCCAGAGGTGTACCTAATTGAGCCAGGTTTTTACAATGTTACCAAAAAAAAAAAAAAAAACGGAAACCGACCGACATAGTGAGATATAGAGTCTCCCGCGACTAAAATTAACAGTTAAATATATCCCTAACAGTCGACAAGAATGAGAAAAATACAAAATTTCCAACATGTAACGTCAACAACATATATACAGATCAACAGATAAAGCTCTGTAAAAATTATAGCAACACTATACTGATAGAGGAAACTTATTAGCATGTCGAAAGTCCCTTGGCAGTGATAGGAGTATTTATTCTTCCAGGTATGCTTTCCACGAGAGTGCGACACCTCAGGGGTGTAAGGCTGGTTCACTTCTCGTTGATGACTGCATCAATTGCACATTGGAGGATGGCTGATGCCGTCTTACAGCTTCTTTCAAGCCCTGCCGGAGGTTTTCTAGTGAATTCATACTCGGAGACTGAGGATGCCAGTCCATCACCGTGATATTATTGTCCCGGAATTACTGTATGGTGGACGCAGACTTGTGACATGGTGCATTTTCCTCCTGGAGACCAGGGTGGTGGATTGAGTCCACGTTTCACAATTCACATTCGGCTGCGGATGTATAAAACTCACTTTCGCACTCTAGCTTAGAACAAACAAAAGAGCGATAAAAATGGTAAACAGGTAGCCGTATCAACACCCCAAGTGCTGAATGCCACGGAACGAAAAATGTCTATGACGCGGGTGCTAGAGTCCCTTAGACTGCGAATAGGCGCCTCCTAGGTGCACTTTTCTTCCCCATTCAGGAAAGCGCAATTTAGGAACAAGTTCAAGTTGTGGTGAAGCCGTGGATGCCGGCAGAATTGCACCACCTTATTCTTAGCCACCCAAAACTGACCGTACCAAAAGAGATAAAAATTCGTCTACTTAGAGCGTAGTGAGAACACCTGCCGGCAGCACCGAACTGATACCGTTGATGCCTAGACAAAGAGAGTAACAATAAGACATATCGCTTTTCTCTGACTGCCGCATCGTACTCGGCTGAACACCAAGGAACCGTACAGCGTGCAATACAGCCAGACGTTCGACTAATGGCAGTTAGTACCACGGCGATCTGGGAGCCGGAAAAGAACTCAACGGTCTCATCAACTGACTTAAACTCCTCAATTGAGGTAGATAAATCAGTCATTCACTTGTATGAGGGCCACCGCACCAGCTTCTAGCACGGCTGAGGTAGCATATTATGTGGCAATGGCCCAGTTAAAGATATTTGGATAGAAAAGTGATCACTACTATGAAGGTCATGGATCATTTCACAGTGCAAATCAGGCTGCGTGTCCCCTAGAGTATAAGGATAGATCGTGACAAGAAAATGAAGCGGTTTTCGAACAATTATATAGCGAATTCCTCTAGAGTTAGGACATCGATCTTCAGCTATTCGATCAGGTCTGCTACGAACTCTTAAAATCGTAGAACTAAAGAATATACGAACTCTTAAGACCCATAGAGTTAACAGTACAGAGGGAATTCCTTTAAAACTCCTGATCTCCTTAAAACAAGCCTTCAGTTTTCTAGATATTTAGATACGATTTAAACTTTTAAATTGCGTAAGAAATGTTCTGAATCCATTTCGAATCCATTTCGGAACCCATTTAGACAATAACTGAGGCCACAATTTTCGAACCTACTTTAACCGCCGTTTCTAGTGACTGACCAATTAACTAAATTTCTAACTTAATATAAAGAAAATTTGCAATATTAATTTCAGGTTTAACGTACACAAATTCTATTTATTGATTTTCAATGTCTTGGTGTTGTTCAAGTGTAATGGCGAAGACCAAAATGTCTGCAGCGTCAGAGAGTGAGCTTCGATAGCCTGGAACCTCGAGTTGCCACTTCGTTATTTAGCCGTATTAAAGACCTTGCATACCACTTTTAATGAACTAAAGTAATAATACAAAACTGAAAAAAATGGGTGCAAATAAAATGGTGAAGTTATGAGTGAAAATGTGGAGAACGCACATAATCTGCACTTCTCTGAACCTGTCTAACCTACAGAGAGATTCTCTTGATGGATGGTCACTTTGAGCTGCCATTCGTTCTAATTAAAGATAATGGAAGGGAAAGATGATGACATGATCTTGCTGACATGGTAACCAGAAACTTGAAACTACCCAGTGTGTCTATACATTGGCATAATCTTGGTGTCATGATAACCAAGAACTTGAAACTAACCAGTGTCTAGACAGTATCATATATTTAGTGTCATGGTAACCAGGAAATGAAAACTAACGAGTATCTAGATATTTGTATAGTCTTGGTATCATGGTAACCAAGAACTTGGAGCTAACCAGTGTGTCTAGGCATTGGCATACTCTTGTTGTCATGGTAACCAAGGACTTAAAACTACCTAGTGTGTCTAGACATCTTAAGAAATTTTTTGTGATAAATTAAGGGAAATTGTTTGTCAGAATAGAGACATTGAATTGGCAGACTTAACCAAAATGAATACTGTTAGACTGGAAAAAAAGAACTTTATGGACTAAAGAAAATCAACTTAATGGGCTGAATGATATGAGGTGATAGACTGATTTAAAAAAACAAAACAAAGTCGCGTGCTCTCACTAATTTTAATTTATGACCTTACGACCTTCAAAATTTTCAATAATTCCCGGACTAACCTTGGTAGGACCTTGGCAATTATATCATTCGAAAGATAATGAAAAACAACATAAGTGTTTCAAATTTCGTTAGATTTAGCCCAATAGTTATGATTTTATTGCCAAATAATTCCCCGGCTAAATTAGGGAGGACTTTGGTAATTTTATCATTCGAAGAAAAACGTAAAACAACATAAGGATTTCAAATTTCGTTAGAATCGTCCGAATAGTTATGATGTTATTGCTAAAGCAAAATAATTCCTAGGCTAATCTTAGGAGGACCTTGGCAATGATATCATTTAAAAGAGAATGTAAAGCAACATAAGGGTTTCAAATTTCATTACGATCGGCTAAATAGTTACAATGTTATTACCAAAACAAAAAAAGCAAAACAGGGACCGACCGACCGACGACATAGTGAGATATAGAGTCGCCCACGACTAAAAATTAAAGCAAAAACCAACATGGGGATATTCCACAGAAACTTTGTAAGGAGTGAAGAAGGGAACTTTGAAGACTGAGAGAAAGTAGTTTATTGGACTAAAGACAATGAACTCGATAAAAAAGGGAATTGAAGTTGATGGATTGATAATTGAAGAAAAATAAACTTAGCAAGCTGAAGGCAGTGGACCTGACAAACTGAAGCAAATGGTTTCGAAGGCCTGAAATAAAATGAACTTGATGTACTGAAGGAAGAAATCTCCAGAGTCCCCGAGAAATGCCCAGATTGTAACAATGCCGCCAAGGTCATGGTATAACGACTTAACGTGACCATTAATCATACGATTCAGGGTTCATCAAATTCGCTGCAACTTCCTTTAAGTTCCGCATTCCCATTAAATCCCACGTGCTTATAAATCTTACATCCCATTAAATTCCGCATCTCGTATCATCCTGCCCCCCCTTTTAAATCCCACATGCCTTTGAATTCCGTATTGTCGAAAAATCCCAGGCTACTTTTAAATCCCACATGCCTTTGAATCCCGTATTGTCGAAAAATCCCAGGCTACTTTTAAATCCCACCTGCCTTTGAATCCCAAATTGCCTAGAAATCCCAGGTAACTTTGAATCGCGTAGTGCCTAAAAATCCCAAACAACGTTTAAATCTCACGTGCCTTTAAAAAGCGTAGTGCCTAGAAATCCCACCTGCCTTTAAATAGCGTAGTGCCTAGAAATCCCACGTGCCTTTAAATAGCGTAGTGCCTAGAAATCCCACGTGTGTTGGAATTGTGTAGTGCCTAAAAATCACACAACACCTAGAAATCCCACGTGCATTGCAATCGCGTATTGGCCAACAATCTCCCACCGCCTAGAAATTGCGTCGTGGCTAAAAATCTCCCACCAGTTTTAAATCTCGCATTGTCGAGAAATCCCACGCCACCCGTAAATGCTCAAACTGACGACGGTTTGTTATTGCGATACTCTTTATTCTACTTTTCAATTAATCTTTTTATTCTCCATTTACTTTTGCTCTTCTTTTCAAGTATTCTTTTTACTGTCTAGTTACTTCTACGTTTCATTGTTCTTTTCAATGATTTTTTTTTTTACTGTCCATTTAATTTTACTTTTCTTTCTTCATTTCAATTATTCCTTTTATTTTTCGCTGGGCTCCCCCCCCTCCGCATTCGGTCTATCCGTTCTTTGTTAGATTCTCTCAGATGGCTTTTCGATCTCAAAAAGATATATATATATATATATATATATATATATATATATATATATATATATATATATATATATATATATATATACATATATATATATGTTCACATTTCCTAATTTTACCAATTTATTTTCGAGTCTTTCCTTAAAAAATTTCGGTCGAGGTAGCCACCGTCACGGTTCCTCTCCCTCTCCCCCCCTTCCCATCGACTTCCCTCCACTCACCCTTTCCTCTCCCTCCTCTCCCAATCACCCTTCCCTCTCCCTCACCTTTCCACTCTCCCTCTCCTTCCTTCCCTCCCACTTCCACCCCCTTCACCCTCTCTCTCACTCCATCTCCTTCCCTCCCTCCCTCTCTGATCTTCCTCACTCCCTCCCTCACCACTCCTCTCCCTCCTCCCTCCCACTCCCCATTGAATTCCACTAATTTTCCTCGCTCTCCCTCTCTCCCTCCCTTACTTCACCTTCTTCACTCCCTCCGTTCCTCCTCTCCCATCCCTCCCTTTCCCCTTAATCTCTATCCTTCTCCATTTCCTTCGCTCGCTCTCTTATCCCTCCTTCTCCCATTCCTCCCTCTTTTCCCTACTTCCTACATTCGTCCCTTCCCTACCGTTCCTCACTGTCTATCTTCACTCCCTTCCTATGACAATATAGATGTTATAATTTAATTTTAAAAAGTATATATTTTTTTAAACAATTCTTAGAATTTTTTTTTTAAATAATTAAAATTCTAAGGTGCTTCAATAGTACAATTAAAACAGAGCATCGACATATACCTTGATAATATATATATATATATATATATATATATATATATATATATATATATATATATATATATATATATATATATATATATATATATATATAAACAGTCTCTATTGCATTCATCACTCCTTTTTATCCTTCTGACAATCCCTAGACCACCCATCTTATAAATGAGACTCTTCGTTGTCACCCACATGTAGGCTTTCGCATGTAAGCAAGTGTACGAAGGCCCTGCGTTCACACGCGTTCAGGTCTAATCTGCATTTCCTTTGTTGAACGAACAAAAATCGCTTTGTCCCTCCGCTTGCGAAAGCGAACCGGGGCTACAACGCCACAACCCCCGTCACAAAGACGATTCATCCTCGAAGTAAATGACTGATGACGGATTGCCGCTCCACGTGAATCGTTTTCACACTCGCACTAGCAAACCAGCGCCATTTTCATACCAGAACCAACAAACAGCGTGAATGCTGAATGTTCGTATACTCGACACGATGAGCAATTTGTACATTCCTTCTTCAAGTGGATAACCCCAGCCGACATTAGGAAAAAACCGAGGATTTCAAGAACGGTTTTCGTCCGTCATCGCACCAAAGGTTCACGTACTTCACGTATCTGACGTAGTTCGCATAGACTAAAGGGTGAAAGATAAGTTCTAATGATGATTGGTCAGGTGGTTGGAATAGGTTAAATGACAAATAGGCCACATTACAGAAGCGTTCACTCATACACATCCATCATCCCTAGGTTGCATTATACTTCTCCCAATTTCACCGCTTCCTTTAGAAATATCTTTTCAGACACATTCTGCCGATGCCAACGTTGGTGTTTGACACGAAAAAAGTATATCCATCTTTCTCTAATTAACTTTCGAGCTTTCACCCCGGTCAAGTAGATCCTGTATAGGAGTTATATTAAAATACGATTCGAGGAAAATTGCGGAAACGAAAAGGGGTTAATATTAGCGCGGCGAGGTGCGCAACCTCGGCTCCACCAATTAAGGTTCCTTTGTTCCTATCTGTTTTTCTCTTTAATACAATTTTCAAACTTATTTATTTTTTTTATTATTAGTTTTTTTTTATCTCCTCTTCTTTCATATTTAGGAGAAATGCTGCCTAAAATAGTGATAATGGTAACGCTCACGCAAATGATAATGATGACAAAATATAATAAAAGAGAAAGAAAAAGAAATAAAAGAGTAAAAGATTATAGTAAAATAAAAATAAAAAGAGAAAACAAATTATATTAAAAGAAAATAAATAAAAAAGGAAAAAAATAAATAAAAGGAGAAAGAAACTAAAGGAAAAGAAAAATACGGAAAAAAAAGGATCGGTTTTCGTCGCCCCCATTTACTACAAATTCTTTTAAATGCCCCAAATATGAAAATAATTCTTTCCCCAATCAGGCTGGGCCCCCACGCACATTTCCTCCACTATATCTGATGATTCCTGAAACCAACTTGCCCTTATTCCCTGAAAGAGTTTGCTGAATAAAGAAGAAAGCGCTTGGAATCATGAGAAATCAACGCCCTTAATTTCGCAATTTCTTTGATTATCTCGCCATATAAAGGGTATCCATCGAATAGGGGTGCTTGAACTTCTGCACATCGCTATATTACATTACCACGATGAACCCTTTCCCCGAGTGAGGTTGGTGCGTATCAGCGCTATTTAAAATCTTTGCCTGCCATACTAAGTGCATAGACATCCATTTCGTCAAAGTGTCATTTCCTATAACTTCACCACTTTTACTTCAAACCCCCCCCCCTCCTCATTGCTAAATTTTCTTATGGTGCATTTTATTGATTTTGACCTTTTTAGTTGTCTTTTTTTTAAATTTTCAATTTTGACCATTTGGATCTTTATGTTTTCGGTTTTTAAATTTAGTTTTGGATTTTTTCGTTTTTTTCGAAAATTTTGATGTTGGGATTTTCGGTTTTGACCTTTTTTGGTTGTCAACTCATTTTGTTTAAGCTTTTTTTTTTTGGTATCTTTTTGTTTTCGTAATTATTTAATCCTCCATGAAAAAAAATACATATATCATTAGATTAAAAAAAAAGGTTTAGGTTTAATATAATTTATTTTATTTACAAATCCCATCATTAAATGACGTACAACTAAAATATTCACGCAATTCCCCTAGCCTCACCTCACCTGGCATAGGAAAGAACTTCAAATCCAAGCAATTCTTGAATGAGGTCCGCAATTTATCTCCCTTAACTCTATCATATTCATGTTGTACCATAAATCAACATACAACATATAAATATTGAAATCCCGCTCATTCTAATAATAATAGTATTTTTAGTCGCATATACGCGACTCTATAAGTTTCTATGTCGGTTCGTAGGCCGGTCGGTTTGACGGTAACAATTTTACTTTTAAATAAGTTTTTGAAAGTTTTAAAACTCGTAAGGTCATATGGTCATAAGTCAGAATTATTCATAGCACGCGACTTAAGTCTGTCGACCTTGTTTTTATAATGTGAAGTATTTGCAAAGTATTGACTTTTCTCTTGCATCTTGTATTTAATAGATACCCTATAGAGGATGTCACCATACTTAAAATTACTACAACTAAATGAGTATTTAGTTGTAGTTATTATTGCAGTTGTAGTAATTTAGAGTTCGATTTCCTTTTTTGTGGGACACCCTGTCTATATTGAATGTCCCATTTGATATCATAATAAAAAGCTAAACAATCTTAGATATATTATTTGCTGTGTAAATCGGTCTGCGCATATGTGTATTAAAAGAATGACAGTACAAAGTATACACGATAAAATTTAAGCAAATCGTAAAGTGGTTGGAGCAGCCGAAACGTTGCTTTATCGAAATTTCCCTGTTTTCGGGGAGGATGAGGGGGGGGGGGGGTTATTTGTTAATTTGAGAACAAAGGTTTTATCTAGCTTCATTTATTGATAGGAGAGGGTTTTTTTGTTACAACGCCCATCTGGCAACTGCCAGCAAGGGCATAGGTCGCCTCAATTAAAATTTCGACCTTGTACTAGACTACTATAAAATTCGCCAACACCAAACCAAACAAACAAACAAAAAACGCAAAAAATAAAAAACATACCAAAGGCGACAACAAGGAAGCACAACAAGGGGAGACAGGTGAGCGCCTTCAACAAATTCCATTTTCATCTTCAGCGACGCCTCAAAATCAAATTGTGCCGAATTCAGTCAGAAATAATCGACTTTTTCCGATTTTGATGTCTGGCGTCATTTATAAGTGAGAATGTACATCAACCAGAGTCACGGTCCTACTCCATCACTCCTCAGTCGCGCACGCACCTTACTTCGATTACTTCAACTCTCGCTGGACTCAAACTAGATCAATAAGATAGAGAGCTTATGCTAGCCGAGTGGATACGGCGTTGGCCTCCCAGCGTCGCGGTACCGGGTTCGATTCTGAATCCCGGCATGAGCGGACACAAACGTCAGCGTACGGAGAGATCTGGCTACCGAACGGTGGGCGCGCTGTGCTCACCCCGTTTTCGGGTGGGTAGATCTTACACCTCTCACATAGCCAATCATAACACTGCTTTCTTTCTTCTCCCGCCTTCACATCACAACACACACATACACACTCTCTGTTGCAAGGAATCCTGCCAATGGGTATCTATATCCACGTACCTCTGACGTGGAACAGGTCCCTCTCCCCCGAAGTGACGAAGGCTTCCACCTGACCGCTGTTTGGTGTCAAAAACATAATACTTCTTGGCACCTCTCCCCAAAAGAGGACCGGCTCCTGGGCCCCTCGGGCCGACCAGCGATTGTCATACTGACCTTATTTATATAAAATTTCATTATGCTATCGGTTATCCTCCTAGTATCATGGAAAGGATTGGCGCTGACTAACTAACTAACTCAATAAGATAGAATACGACGATGTCCTGATAACTTTCCAAATAGCTTCTCAGATCATCGTAAATACATTCTTTCCATGCGTACATACACAAAACACACACTCGATTCTCGATTCTTCCCAGCACTAAAGTACACTTTAGAAAAATTCAGCAAAAGTACCTGGAAAAAAGGATCATTGACTTTTGGGGGTCTCTCAGACAGGTGCCTTTTAGGGCTTGCATTTTACATGATAATTAAGTTAATTTAGCTCTAAAAAATCCTAAATCGAATTTAAGTTGCGCGTAAAATACAAGCGCCCCCAAATCGCAGGATTGAGGATGCTCATTAACGTCAACTGATCCAGTGAAACGATTTGGGACATAAAAATGAACCTTGGGGAACACCAGGTGGAAAATGAAAAGGAATAAATAATAATTATAATGCCAAATTGAACCTTGCATCCTCCAATGGGTCACAGATACAGAAAATGAAAAAGGTTTATGTCAAAAGAATAGACTAAAGCAACAAAATAAAAATGAGAGGTTCAATTATGTTAATGGATTTTAATATAATAAAAAATTCGATGCCCCGCATTTAAGAACATAGAGGCTTCTATGGATTGCAGGTTCTGGAAAGTTACGTTGCCTCCTTATTCCTACGCGAAGTGTCCTTTTTTCTTTGCTTGCATTTTCTTTAATTCTACCAACTCACGACTTACCCTCAATTTTATATGGAGGTTCTACATTGGTTTTTACTTTTTAATAAATAAATTTCAAACTACAGCTTCCCCAAGCGCAATGAATTAGAGTGCTTCGTGTAAATACAGTTTCCCCTTCGCCCTAAAAAGGGTCTTAAACACCTGATGAATTAACGTCCCTGAGTCACGCTTTCTCGAAAGGAGCCATTAAAAAGAAAGCACCGCTTCCCAAAGCGAGCCACAAAACGGTAGGATTCGCGTAATATGTGGCCGCGCCATCGCCCTTAACAAAAACAACACTCAACAAAGAGAGATATCCATCGAGGAGGTGGCCTCAGGAGTCAAAAGAGGCCACATCAAGTGGTGCTATGACTCACCCGAAGAAGAAGAATCGGTCAAGAAAGCCCTAATGAAATGCAGAGTAAAGCTCTACGACGACAACTTCAAACTCTACGAGCCATCTTTCTTCAAAAAGCTACGATCGGGCAGATCCAACAATCAAAAGCCCTCAAGCAGCTCAGAAACTCGATGGCAACTAGAAATAGGCTAACTATTCTAGCACACAACCTGCATGGGTGGCAGATGAATAAACAACAGATGTACAACGTCTACCGAGAACTGGATCCGGACATTCTTCTGTTGTCAGAAACTGGAATCAGGGACCGCGACAAGCAGAAGATCTTCGGATACAACGTTATCCAAAGGAACGTCACAGGAGAGAGGTTCGACAGAACTATAATGGCGGTCAAGAAAGATCTGCAGTACAGAACAGGGAGTCCAATGGATGAATCGTTTCTATCGATCATGCTGAGGTGCTCTCTGGGTGACATCGAATTCGGCGCGGGCTACCAACCTTCCTGTCGTTCATATTTGCCTTACCATAACATGTATACCCTTTTCAGGAAAGAACACCCAGTGTTGTTCGCCGGGAACCTGAACGCCAGGAACAGAGCAGCGGGCTATGTAAGGACAAACTCAAGAGGCAAGAATCTTAACCTCTTGCTAGGAAGGGATATCGCTGAGCGCATCGGGCCGGACTTCCCTAAATTCTTGTATCCAGGGTCGTCCACCAAGCCTGATGTAGTTCTCACGAATCCCGGCTTCCCCTTTCATTAGCTTGTCAGTCCAGGACCGCTAACACCTAGCGATCACATTCCCATGTCAATCACCATAGCAGCTGCTCCTATTCCAGTTATTGTTGCTCCAAGGAAAGACTTCTCGAAGACCAACTGGGAAGCCTACAGGAGGGCATTCCCATTGGACCTCCCTGACTTGGACGACGGTGCATCCGAGGTAGACCTCGACGATGAGCTTACTGCTAGTAATACCTGCATTTCAAACGCAAACGCGATAGCTATCCAGACAACTTCTCACAAAATCACACTGCCAACAACCCCTACACAAGAGAGAGTGGTGCTCCAACAGCGCTTCTCTGACGTCTACAACCGCATCCTCAACATGGGCTACACCAGGTTTATGGATTTCCGACTCGTTCAATACCTCAGGGGGCAGCTGAACACCACGATGGTGCACGAACTGAGGGAGAAGTGGAACCGTTAAATTGAAAATTTAGACACTGACAGGAATCCGAAATGTTTCCAGGAAACAGTCAATAGACTAAAGGAAAAACTTCTGTTCCCATGGCCTAACTTCAACTTCGTACGAAGGTACCACGGCGACCACTCCCAGAGAGAAGGAGAGGCTGTTCCGTGGAGTCTGGAAAAACGTTTTCAAAAACTCCTCTGAAGAGGAGGAAATCTTTGACCTAGGCTTCGAAGATCAGACTCTCGAGTACATGGAGATGAGGGAGGGTAGGTTCTACCCTTATGGAACCTCGTACCTCCACCGTCTACATGGCAAATCTCAAGAGGGAAACCCCATTACCAGTGCAGAATTGTGGGAAGCAATCGCTTCATTTATGCCTAAAATCCCAGGCCTCAGCTAAATCACCATCAGGCACCTGAAGGAGGCACCTGAAAAATTTCGGACTAGGCTGTTGAACCTGCTCAATTCGTCCCTATCAATGGGATATTTCCAAGATGGCCTGAAAACCTCGAAAATGATTTTCATCCCTAAGCCTTGGAATGGAAAGCCAGCGAACCAGGTCATGAATTTCAGACCTATCTCATTGCTAGAGAACATTTTGAAGGTTTTTGAGAAAATTCTCAAGAGTAGACTATCAAAACACATGTCAGAGCACTCTGTTGAACGAGGAACAGCGCAGATTCAGAAGACACCTAAGCACGGAAAACAGCCATAACCCACATGCTTCAACACGCAGTGGCAGGGCAGGCCAGGAGGTGCTGGATCGACGTCGTTTGCAGAGATGCAAAGAAGGCCTTCGACAAAGTTTGGATCGACGGCCTGAAGTACAAAATCTCGCGACTAAGACTCCTCCTCCCCCCCCCCCACTTCGAAAAGATGATCTGTAGCTACTTGACCAACAGGCAAGCTGTCATTTCCTTCGAGAAGTATACATGGGAAGCCTTCGAGCTCCTGTCCGGCGTCCCTCAGGAAGGATGCCTCAGCCCCACTCTCTACACCATCTTTACGAGAGACGTCCCCAAACCAACTGATGGGAGACCTCTCAACATCCAATATCGGATAATATTACCCAAGTTGTGGTTCAAAGAACAAATTCTGCGAGGATGATGGCCAGAGCCACGACAGCAGAAGCTAAAAGAATCTCCAGGTTCGAGAAACGCTGGAAAATACAGACCAACATATCAAAATTCTCAGCAACCGCAATTGGGAGACGTCGTTTCGTCCCTCTCAATCTAGAAGATTCCGAAATTGACTACTCACCGCACATGTCAGTCCTCGGCTACAAACTTGCCAGTACTGGCATGAACAGACACGTCAGCTCCAGAATTGGATACGCCAACACTGAACTCGACAAACTCCTCCGATTTAGAAACCTCAGCACAAACAATAAAAAGAAGTTGTACACCAGTCTAGTCAGATCGAAACTGGTGTGCTCTGCTATTCTGTTCAACGCGGCGTCAAGGAAAAATATGACAAGACTCCAGAGAGTGCAGTCGGCTCAGAGGAGTTGCCGTGGCTATTGGCTCTCGGGCCAGGGCCAACTAACTTGGCACTGACGATTTGGGGTTAGTTTGTAAGAAGGTGAAAACCTGATAGATAAAAACCCAAAAGTGAAGAAACAAAAGGTGAAAACTGAAAAAGTCAAAACCGAAAAGACCCAAATAAAAATTTTCAAAAAATAAATGGTGGAAATTTAGAAAGGAGGGGGGATCTTAATGGTAAAAGTTCTTACGTTATGGGAAGTGACACCCTGACTGGAAATTTACCGCATCGCTATTAAAGCCCTATGGTAAGGCGGAAAAAAAAATCTTTATGGGCTTCATAGGGCATTAATGGAGTTATTTTTAATGGCTCAGTGACTTGCTATTTCCAGGCGCCCTTATTGGCGTTGGCCCCACAAGCGACTTGCACCTCTAGCATCGCGTATAAAGAGGGCAAGCGGTTCACCAATTTACAAGCATCCCGTCGAGGAGCTCATAACTCAATCACCCCCAGCCCCTATCAGTGGCACTCTCAACTGAAACAGTGTCTTAAGATAACACCAGAACATGAGAGGTTCAAAGACTGCCATCGATTTAGTCCTTGGCACTGAATGGCACTACATATCCGTGCTAAATACCGGACAAAATCAGCGTCCTTCTAGCTAGCAACCACGATGGTCGTAAGAAAATGAGTGCCACAAATATCCACTCTTATAGTGTCAATCATCGCAAAAGTGTCAAATCACCCAAATCTCGACCTACTTGTAAGACTTTCCTTCCTCTTAAGTTCGATGCCCCGGCAAATTACCACACCCAAAACCACTAAACCATCAGAATGGCATTCATCACGCTGAGAACTTGAGAACACCCGATAATACAGTCATTGTGCGCCAACCTCTTCCAATTACCCTGTGCAATACGTCACTGTCCTCAACAGGACTGTAGCTCTTAACGAAGATCAAGTCTCGCTCTTGTGACACATGCCCAGAGCGAGCAGAGTCCTACATCACGGGATGTTTAACAGGCGAGGCTATTTCAAAGACCAGAGTGCGGAAGTACACATACATAGAGGCAAGTGGACACCGCTCCGGTTCCGTGTCTGCGTAAAAGCTACACAGCCGCATTTATCATAAATGAATCAAGATTAGAGAATAATCTCTAAATCTAAAATTAAAATAGTTTCGCATCAGCTGCATTGTGCCCATGTGTGGGGAAGAGGCACCGAATTTGTTAAATGGGATAAAAAAGACAGTTAGAAGAATAGAAAGTTGCGAAAGGAAATTAAATAAGGCGAAATACACCATGGTCTTCAACAAAATTTACATTCAAGAAAGACTGCTACCCATCTACACTAAAAAATATATATATATATATATATATATATATATATATATATATATATATATATATATATATATAAACCCACATCCACTCTGCTTGGCACTAATTATTTCTCGAGTTTACCAAGCTGCTTCAAAATATCATCTGTAAGCTGCAGAATAAACCGTGCTTTCAGAATATGCTGTGACTGGAACAATTTTCATAATGAGATGTCTTATCTCAAACAATTTTGTAAATTTAACTTATTCCCAGCAAAAAATTTATTAAAAGTTCCCTAAATAAAATACACGTGATTCCTCTTGTCAAATCTAATATATCGAAACAGAAAATATATCTCAAAATACCCTAGATAGGCTCGCTGACCAACAAACTCATCTTAGACTTACAACAATTATATAATTATTAGCTAAAGTTTATCCACAAATCAAATTCTACTGTATCCCAATTAATACTATCTCTCTTAAAACCTACTTGTCTCATAAGGAGAAGCTACCCTTGCTACTCAAGTCCTCACTTGTTTACCAATTTATGTGTGCGAGTTGTCAAACTCGCTACGTAGGTAAAACCGCTACAATTGAAGCTGAGGATTTGCAAACATAGGGATGTTTCCCACTACACAGACACACCCATAGCTAAACCGGAATTCTCTGCAATAAGGAACCATTCGAATAACTGTACCTCATTATTGTCCCCCTCAAATTTCAAAGTTTTGGGTTCTGGGGATAAATCCGTAGATCTCAACATTTTGGAATCTCTATTTATTCAAATGCTTAATCCAGAATTAAATTCGAGTCAGTCGTTCACACCACTTTACATCTATTAATTAAAATATCTTAATTTTAGTTTGTTTTATAATTCATTTTGACCTAAAATGTAATAACACCTCACTCAATGACCCGATAATTATAATGTTATATTAGTTGATTAACCATATTTCAGTTACTTTAAACAACTACCATGTATAGCTCAGTTGAAATTTCCCACATATTAAATCATTCGATTCCTGCCCTTCTCTCAAGTTGGTAAGTGTTCATTCTTTTATTTCATTTTAATTTCTTATTTTTGCTTGTTTTCTCAGTTTGTTTTATAATTTTGAAGTGTTTTTCTTTGTAAATTCGTCTTGTCCTCTCTAGGTAATTTTTGCATTGTTTTCTTGAAAGTTTTACTAAACTCTAATATTCATTATTACATTGTCGCATTATTTTCTCTCAAATTCAACTTATTATCAGTCATTAATACATATATCTCTCTATGTATTCTAAGCTTGCTTGCTTTCATATTGTTTTACTCCATTATAGGCTGAAAATGAACATAGCCAATGTTCGAAACGTTCCAAATTATATATGTTACGAATACTGGTTCTGGCTTTAACATAATACTAAAATCGAGGTTTCCGAATGATGTTCAATTTCTACATTTATATATATATATATATATATATATATATATATATATATATATATATATATATATATTAACTGCCAAATAACAATTGCCCTGTCTTCAAAACACCTTGCCACATCCCATCCAATCAGACGGTATAAATTCATAGACATACTAATGAGCGGATCTGCACACCTATAAATATTTCTCGCACCAAACGAAGATGCATCAACGAGCATCAAACACACACAAACATTAATGCACACATATACGAATATATCACTACTATGGGCACGCCCACCTTATACCAAACACCTACAGCACTCCACCCAGAACAGATCTAATTGGCTAATCCGTATTCAAAACCAAAATCATCTTTTCCTTAAAATGGAATGGAGGTTGGCAGCATCTGAATTTACATCTCGTATAAATACAAGGGATATTATCATTCACGATTATTATTATTATTATTATAGATTATCTGTTAGAAAAATATTTTCGTAGTCTATCTATTTACACATGTCTGGGTACCATTTTATGTGTGTGTTTGGAAATTCTGTATTTGAAGGTTGAGACGAGTGGTCGGAAGAGAGCAGTCAACCCGCCAGAGATTTCTCGTTTCGCTGACCCGGGGAGATTCTTAATGAGGTTATGGCTCTCGTCCCCCTAGTGGGGTTGGCAGTGTGGTGGAAGCACAATTTAGAAGCTGGGATCAGGAGGGGGTCTTCTCTCGATTTTTCACCCCTCCCCCTGTAGTGGGGTTGAGTGGGGTCCTCTTAGTCCGTTACACATTTGCAGAAGGAGAAAACCAAGAGTCGCCATTGGAAGCAGACGCTCGTGCGGTGTCTTATTTTGGCGGGCACCCTTTTTCACGCAGAGAGGAAAGGAACTGTGACGTGCGTTTTTTTTAGAAATCTCACCTCACCTTTTCCAATTAACTTCTTTCCTTTTAAGTATAATATTTCTAAAGTGTTTGTGATTTAACGGTTAGTTAATGTGGGCTTTTTGCGGCAATAATGTAAGTGCTTAGCTTGATTATTTGTAGTGGTATATCCTTGTACTGTCAAATAATTGGCGTTGCAGGAAACTTTGGTTCTTTGCACGCACCGTCAAATCAGTCAAATCCCTTTCATAGTGCATCATGCACCCTCTTTTATAATGCATTATTCTTATCAAACTTTATCACCTTATTTTTAAATGTTCTAGTCAACTTTCATCCCTTTCTAAAACTGACTACCAAATAACGAGACAATTTGGGACTCAACTCCTCTCAAAGCATCTCTGGAAAATTATTTATTTTTTTCAAAATAATCAAAACGAGTTTGTTACTTACTTTAAATCCCTTTATTAACCTGTAAACAATAGCCCACCCTTCTTACATCAGGGAGGTTGATAATAACCAATTGGAAAAGTTAGTTCCCTTACATCGGGAGAAGTCGATACTAGCAAAGTGGAAAAGTTAATCTTTACTCTGATTGATTTTTAGATAATCTGTTCACTCATCTGACGTAGTAACTGTATTTTTTACAAATTCTTCCCTTTTAAAGGTAAAAGGAACGAGTTGAGAAAGTTAAACGCAGTCAGAATGATTTTGAAGATTTGAAGAATCTTTCTCTCGAGTGATTCATCTAATGGTTACCCTTTTTTTGTTCACCCGACGCGGTAATCCTAAAATTGCTCCTGCTTTCAAATATTTCCCTTTCAAAAATCGTAATGAATAAGGTTGCGGGTTTGTTTACGCTCGGAAAATTGTGGTAATTACGAGAACTTGTACATTTTCTGGAAATTCCCTTGTTTGTTTTCCACACTTTCTTCAACTATTGAGGTTTCTTAGAATACATGTTTCACAATGCTTTACACTTCCTTTTTTTAATTTAATTTTTATACAAAAGATGAGTTGCATATTTGAAAATAAGCTATTAAAGTTTGATAATAATGAATTGAAAAGAGATTACACGATGCAGTCTGAAAGGGATGTGATTGATTTAAAAGTACGTGCAAGGGCACCTGTTTCCTGCAACGCAAATATCTGACAGTACTAGGTTACACCACTAAAAAATAATTACGCTAGGCATTTACCTTATTCTCGCGAAGAGTCCAAATTAATCTAACGTTACATAATTCATAAAGACTTTAAAAATATTTTATTTAAGAAGAGAGAAGTTAATTGGAAAAGGTAAGACAATATTCCTTTACTTTCTGCGTGAAAAGGGGTGCCAGCCAAAGCATATAATATTACACAACACGAGTGTTTGCTTCGAAGAGTGGATCTTGGTTCTCTACTTTTGAAAATGTATAACTGATTAAAAAGACATCCCCCCCCAACCGTACCAGAAGGTCAAGGGAATACCCCTCATTATCCCACACTTCCACCACACCACCAACTCAAGTAGGTGTCAGGAGGTGTAACCCCTTTAAGAATCTCCCAGTGTCAGCGAAACGAGAAAACGCAGTCGCGTTGACCGCTCTCCGCTGACCACTCGTTTCAACTTTCAACAACAGAATTTACAAACACACATCGCAGACCCTTACACTGAAAAGGAATAACCGGACGAGTGCAAATAGACACAGTGAACGATAGAGAGACGAATGGTCAGATAGACGAAAGAGGGAAGAGATCGAAAATATTTTTCTAACAGATCAGTTATTGATAAATCAACATTTATTATTAATGTTCCTTGACCTTGTGAAATTCTAAGTTGAGTGATCTTGTGTCTCCCTTCAATTCTTCGTCACCCATCTCTTCATCTACGTTACCATTGCTTCCCTGAGTTGAATTCCTTTCATATTCAAGTGGAGAAGATAGTTAATGGGTAAAATAAAGATTGATGATAAGACTGAAGTTTTTATTTATCCTGTGGCGGGAAATCAGTTTAGAATTGACATGCGATGAAGCACCCACGTCCCACGGGATCTCTCGTGACCCTGAGTCGAGTGACCTTTCCTACGCAGGGGTCATCGGCTCAATTTATCACGCGCAATCGCAGGAACTCACCACGCAGGCAAAAGGAAATATGGCTTAACAATAACGACAAGGTGACACATTACTCATCCGCCCTGCAAGTACTGTTGTTCGCACCATCACACTCAGAATTCTTCTCATCATCGGCAACTTGGTGGTTCAACCAGGTTGAACTGCTCTTCCCGACTGGAGAGGTTAATCAGTGAGTGGAAAGATGAAAATCACTGATTCGAGGCTTCCGTGTTCCGTGATAGAGACCATCTGCCTAGTGCTCAATGAGTCAATTGGCTTGCCATAATGGAGAGATATCCCATGACTGTTGCAATAAAGATAGACCTCTCCTACTCGGAGGAGCTCTCCCATCTCCATCATGTCGACCTTCTCTCCTACTCGGAGGAGCTCTCCCATCTCCATCATGTCGACCTTCTCTCCTACTCGGAGGAGCTCTCCCACCTCCATCATGTCGACCTCCTCCGCAAGTTGTGGGATACAGTGGAGAGCAGTATCAATGAATGAAGGATTCCCTCAAGAATTCTTGATGGGATCCTTCATCCGTAGGCTTGCATCGTAAATCTAGGAAGCCTTAGAGGTCCTCTCTCCGCAAACTTCACTAAACCAATTAGCCAAAGAAGCAGCTCTACCCTCGAGAGACCCAACCACAAGCAGGTAACCACCGTCACAACGGGCCCTCTTCACGAATTTTGCGATAGGCTTGAATTTGGTGTCAACTCACTCAAGCAGGTCATCACCATATCACTTCTGCTCAACAAGAATTTCTTCGTCAGACCCCTCCCCCTCCCCCCGCCAACCCTTTTTACCAGTACCTGCAGGCACCACAAAAGAGTTTGGAGACCAGGTACGCCGATGCATGTTAGGATGCAATTTCACCTCCCCCAAATGCTTCGGAAATCTCTTCTGAAGAAACGATAAGGGCAAACGTCCCGCCCGTCGTCCCGTTAAACTCCTGGTTTCACGTTAACCATCACATAACGAGCAAAAGATTTCTGGTGGATACCGGCATTTCACATCAATCACCAGCTGGAGACCAGGATTCCATTTCAAACAGCCACGGAATCGCCGATTAGGACATGCGATGAGAAGAAGGTTTCTTTCGGGTAGCGTGGGAATTTCAAGTAGAAATTCCTAGTTTGTAATGTAAAAGCGGAGATGTTTGGAGCAGACTTTATTTCTTATTTTGACTTAATGGCGAATTATACAGATCAAACAATCGTGTAAATAAAGGGCAAAGTGCTCTCAGAGTTCTATATTCTTACCACTACCAAATACTGACCAAAGGTTGTGGGATAATTGATTGTGATAAATAACTCACACCAACTGCTCATATATATATATATATATATATATATATATATATATATATATATATATATATACAGTGCAGCCCATGGTATTTATTAGTTTAGATAGTTTATGTTATGAAATTCTGTTTAGCTTAGCAATTACCAACAGTAACATTATTAAGTGGTTAAAATTACTGAATGATGGAAACGATATTTTCCGATAACGCCCATGACCAATAATACTAGCATGAAATTACCGACCCACGATAATAGCAATAGGCAAATTAATCACACTTAAGGTGAGTCTACCATAGGGAAATGAAAGATATTCAACGGAAAGGAACATTTTAATGTATACACATGCTTTATGAACATACGATCCTCGGCGGCGATGACCTCAATGAATGATCCTATCATTTCCCGATTCGGCCAATATCTTAATCATGGAGGTAGGAATTGATCCGGCCGCAGCACGAATCCAAAGTTCATCCTTTGACGAAAACTGCCGACCGTCCGCATAAATTCGACGTTTGATAATAGCCCGCAGGTTCTTTATGGGGTTCATATCAGGCAAACAGGGAGGCCAGACCATGAGATTCTCACCCTTAAGCCCTAGAGTCTCCAAAAATACAGGAATAGCATGTGCAGCATGCGAAGATGCGTTATCATTCATGAAAATGATATTCTGCCGACCTGCCACACAAATCATTTGATAGTCACAACATGGCGGCCTAATTCGGAGGCAATAACTTTCACAGGAGTTCTTTTGGCCAATTCCTTTATAATCATGGCCTTTTCAGCCTCATTTAAATATTTTCCATGACCCATTTCGGTTTCACAGAACGATGAACTAATAGGGTGAGAGCCACCTGGTCGACAGTGTCTTTTAGGAAACTGACGCAATAATCAAATAACCGGTGCCCGTCACTGTAACCAATACTACAGTGTGCCATATTGTAGAGTGGATTTTCCTGAAATATGGAGGAAATCCAAAGAAATTGAATAAAGTTATTTTGGAATATCGAATTTATATATATATATATATATATATATATATATATATATATGCAATAGAGCCCACAGGGAACAATAATACGAGGATTCGAAGTACTTTCGAACTTTATTTTGAGTTCTTTATCAAGGAATAACAGAAGTATTGAAAATTGTAATATTTATAAGGATGATACAGAGGAAAGGGAACGCCCACAAAAAAGCAAAAAAAACAATTAACAAAATGAATTAATATGAAATGGAAACCTGATTGTTTTTTTGCTTTTTTTGTGGGCGTTTCCTTTCCTCTGTATCATCCTTATAAATATTACAATTTTCAATACTTCTGTTATTCTTTGATAAAGAACTCGAAATAAAGTTCGAAAGTACTTGGAATTCTCCTATTATTTTTCCCTGTGGGCTTTGTTGCATATATATATATATATATATATATATATATATATATATATATATATATATATATATGAGCATTAACCCACAGGAAAATGAAAAGATGAATTCAAGCACTTTGGAACTATATTTGCAAGTTCATTTTCAAGGAATAGCATGAAAATGGATAGGTCAACTGTAGGGAAATCGATATCCCACCCTAATAGCAGAGGCCCTGTTCGGTCACTAGAACGTCCTGGCGCTTGGCAGTGTAACCCGATTACTTACCCCCCCCTTTTTCTTCCCTCGACCCGCTTGGCACCAGACGCCTCCTCAAACCACGAGAAGTACGAATCAACAGATTTTTGTGCCAGCCAGCATAACAATACGAAGGGAAGGAGAGCGGGTGCAATAACAATGGGTAAACAGGCACTATTTCCCCTAAGATTTGGGATCTAATTTCGCGTCATAGACAAAATTATAGGAGCTGCGACCAAAAGCCAGAAGATACCTTTAGGGCTAAGTGAAAGACACTCAGAGAAGAGTCGTTAGAAGAAGAGGCTTAATCCCTAAGCCCTAATCTCCCCCCCCCTTCCCCTACTCTCAGTGGGTCGGTTAAGTATATAGGCGGATAACTGGAGAAGAAGGAGGAAGATCGAGTTAGATATCGACACAACGAAGTCCGGCTGCAGTGCCTGGCAATCGAAGAAAGGAACAGAGAAGAAGTTCATTCTGAACCAGTTCCTGGTGGTCACACCGAAAATTAGCTTTTGTATTGAGGATCACTCTCAAGCATCTCTCGTCAGAGAAAAACCCCTATCTCGGTTTGCAACAAAAACCAGAGATAGTCCTCGCCATTGAGCAATACCCAAAGTAATCTTCCCCAACCCTCCACCTCCCATCCGTCAAAGGATTCACTTGTTTGCTCATCGCTCGTCAGTGCGAAGCATCCCAAGATTAACCCGAAGCTTGGGTTAATCTTTGCACTTCGGTCCTGTTTCTGTAGGTGGTTAGTTTCAATCCCTGGAGTTTTGCTATTCGATCAAAATGGTAAGATGATGACAAATATGAGTTAAATTGATTGTTCTGCTGCAGCAAAATAACCTGAAATGCTAAGAGATAGTTGCTAAAGGTAATGCGTCAAGGAACACCATCTTTAAGATCATTAAAGACTGTTAAAAGACTGGGTACACTCTTTTGACGAAGACTTCTGGACGACTAAGAGCTTTAAATGAACGTTAAGATCGTCTCTTGATAAAGTCCCAGTTCAAGGATCAGGTTGCATCTAGTGCCAAGCCTACTCACGATTGGAAAGAAGCAGGTGTAAATGCTCCAGCGCGCACAGGGAGGCAGAGACCATTCGTCAAAGAATGGACTAGTGAAGAGTGGGGCAAAGTGATATTCTCTTATTAAGTTCCATTCTGCTTGTTTGGAGCTTCTGGAAGATACCTCGTTAGTAGAAGAAAAAGGGAGCACTTTTACGATTCATGTGTCGTGCCTACGGTGAAGCACCTGGACACTCACCATGTATGACGCTGCTTCCCATTCAAGGGAAGTAGAGCACTAACAAATTTTCCCAAGAATACTGCCATGAACTCAAAATGCTATCAAAATTGTGTTTCATCAGCCCCTTTTCATCAACAGTTCAGGACTAATTTTGGGGTGATAACTGTACTTTTTTAGCATGATGACGTATTGTGTCATAAAGTAAAAACAATAACAAGGTTCTTGGTTGAAAATGACATTAAGCTTTTGGGACTTTGGCCCGGGAATTCACCAGATTTGAGCCAATAGATAATTTGTGGGCTATAATCAAACTGGCGCTTGATAAACAGAAGACATCCAATTGCGAGCAGTTGTGGGGTGGTTACTGAACAAAAAAAGTAGGAATATCAGTCAAAATATCATCACAAATTTGGTCTCCATCTTCCTCAAATGAATTGAAGCACTCCTGAAGAAGAAAAGAAACCATTGTAAATATTGACTGCGCCCATCAATTGACTCTATTTTTTAATGAAATGGGTTTGGGTTCCGAAATTTCTGTATATTTCGCCTTCAAATTATGATACCAGTATTTCAAAAACAAAATGCAACCTTTGATTACTTGTATTCATATTCTTGTATGAAAAAATATATACATATATAGTATTCTCAAAACCTTTGGCCATGACTGTACACCCACATATTTATACAGACATACCCAAGGAATGAACAGAATTCCAGGTATATATGAACGGGAAATCAAAATAGTAACGTGATACTGTAGATGTTCAATACCCCATAATGAGGGAAGGTGAAGTCCTCATCCCGTGGACTAAGCTTCAGTCACAGCAGAGGTTTGAACATTGAAGAACGTTTGATGAAATGGGTTCGAACTTCACCCAATATTTAGTCGTGTGCACACGACTATGTCAGTTCGTCGGCCAATCGGTCGGTTGGATTGTATCCGTTTTACTTTTCAATGAGTTTTTGAAAGTTTTGAAGGTCGTAAGGTCAGATGATACGTTTTTTATTATTTTTTTTAAATTATTGAAATAATTAAGAGCGCGCGACTTAGAAATGTTGACCTTGTTAATTTTCATTAACAAGTAAAAACTATTTACATCATTTTATCTCGTTTATAATCTCTTTTCCTTTCTTAAGCTACGTTTCTTAATCGTTTCAGGTATTGAGAATATATTTTTTAGTGGTTGATGTTTTGGTACCTTTCTGCACTCTTTTTTTTAATAGGCCTTTAATTCTCAGTGGGGATCTACTGATTAACGTGGGATCCGAACCACGGATATCGAAAGCCTACGGTAGCCATCGGGAAGGCGACCCGAATAGGGATATATATCAGTGGCGTGCGGTGACATTTGAAGATGACGAAGCAATTCAAGTTTTACAAAAATAAATATGTTAATTGAAGTAAATATGTTGTTCATTAAAAATAACAATAAAATTGTAAGCTACTCACTTTATTTAAATGTTAATTCTATTCTTCTATCTTGTTCATTAAATAAATCGATGATTTCTTTGTAGAAACCCTCTCTGTTTTTATTTCTTTAAGTATTTTTTTTTGGGGGGGGGTATGACAGATCTAGGGTTGGCGTAGGCCTAACTGTTTTAATAATAGTTTCTCTTTCATTATAAGTCATCGAACTTAACTTCCTTTTTGATATTTTTTCAATATTGCAATCGCATTTTCTCCCAACTTCATTTGCATCCATTTTATTTAAAAGGGGGTAATCGCTCAAAAAAAATAATAAACAATACACCACAATTATTTTGTAAACAATGTAATCACTGACTCGCAGCTACTGATCTCAAAGATACTAGGGGTGACTCCGGGAGGGCTGACAGAATCCAGGAAATATAAACAAAATGCTTAAGATACAAGAGCGTAACCATACAGAGCTTATGCTATGTAGCTGCTTCCATTCTCAGAGCCAGTATTTAAATATAATCTAACAAGGTCAGCTGACCAAAAGTCGCGTGCTCTCACTTATTCTTATTTATGACCTTATGACCTTCAAAAACTTTCAATAATTTCTGAATTGACCTTGGGAGGACCTTGGCAATTATATCATTCGAAAGAGAATGTAAAATAACGTAAGGGTTTCATATTTTGTTTGAATCGGCCGAATAATTATGATGTTATTGCTAAAACAAAATAATTCCCTGGCTAACCTTGGGAGGACCTTGGCGATTATATCATTTGAAAGAGAATGTAAAACAACATAAGGGTTTAAAATTTCGTTATAATTGGACGAATAGTTAAAATGTTATTATAAAAAAAGAAAAACGGGGACCGACCGTCATAGTGAGATATAGAGTCGCACGCGACTAAAAGTCAATTAGTCGTTTGTATTTTGAATAATTCGCGGGATAACCTTGGGAGGACCTTGGTAATTATAGAATTCGAAAGAGAATGTAAAACAACATAAGGGTTTCAAATTTCGGTAGAATCCGCCGAACAGTTATAATGTTATTGTCAAATAATTCCCTGGCTAACATTGGAAGGACTGTGGCAATTTTATCATTCGAAAGAGAATGTAAAACAACATAAGGGTTTCAAATTTCGTTAGAATCGGGAGAATATTTACAATGTTAGTGCCAAAATAAAAAAAAAGCAAAAAGGGGACCGACCGAAATAATGAGATGTAGAGTCGTCCGAGACAAAAAAATATGTTTAATGTTTGGCAAGAAAAATTGGTTTTACGTTCATTATAAAGATGAATAGGCGGTTGATGGAATGAACTTCACATGCCAAATGTTGGGGGAATTGGCGTACCTAGAGGTTGAACACAAGTAAGCTGTTATAATGCCCCTTTTGACGGTGCGTAGCAATAAAAAGTATGTCTTTTAAAAGATTTTATGTGAGGAAAATGGGATTTTGTTTCACTTCAGATTGGAGTTTAACGACGAAACATTACGGCGCAAGTTGATTGAAAATGTCTTTTGTTTTACATTCTCTTTAGAGTGATATAATTTCTAAGGTCCTTCCAAGGTTTCTCTGTGAATTATTGAAAGTCATAAGGACTTAAATCAGAATAAGTGACGCACGCGACTTTTTGGTTAGCAGACATTGTTCATTTATTTTGAATCTGTCATATTAAATGACCAGACAGGCAAATTGATCAATTGGTTAGCTGTCTTTATTTTCATTTATTTTGAACGTGTTATATGAAACTAGCCATATGATATTGGGCAAATCTAGAGGAATAAATCAAATCTGCGAATTAAAAAGAATCGCGTAAGTAAATTCATCTTTAGTAAGAGGGTCTATGATAGGTACCAAAATTTTTCTAAGAATATAACTAAAAATACCAATTGCATAAAGGATCGGGTAGATAGGAACTTCACTTTTGTGGACTTTCTGAAGGCCATAAAGTTATACCTTACCTGAAAAGACGAACTATTCGGTTCCTGCCCTTCACTCAAGTTGGTAAGTTTTTATTTTGTTCTTATACTTTTTTTACATTTTCTAAGCTTTATTTTTGTATGTTTTTTAAGCTTACATTAAATCTATTATGTGTGTGCTTACATATGATGTGCATTATTCTTGATTTATCTCTTCTTAATGTTAGTGCTTCCTCTTTTCATATATTTCATGTAAAAAATGTGAATTACTGATAATTTTGTTTCCACTAATTTCTTCTTATATATATGAACCTATGCATTATTGTACTTTATTATAGGAAGTGACTGATAAGGAATATTGAAATGTTCGAAACGCTCTGAATGACATGATCCGCCACTTGGTCCCGGCTTTGCTTTAATTTTCTTGCAAAGATTCCTGGTTCAAAAGTAAATCCCACTCGGCTACGCGGAAGACCACTAGACCACTTATATATATATATTCTTGGGTCGAATCCCAACCCAGTACGGATTTTTTCGAATTAGGAAATAACTTTTTCCAAAGAAAAAAAAATCCGTTCTCTTTCTTGCGGTATGCTGGATATATATATATATATATATATATATATATATATATATATATATATATATATATATATATATATATATATATATATATATATATAGGGTAGAAAAATAATATTAACCCTTTTTTAAATGCAAGTTGTATTATTTAATATGAAATTGGTCTTCCTCTAGCAGTACTAATTGCTTGAATGTATCAAGAAATTAACTCACACTACTTTTTGAAGGTGTTTAGTGGAATTTGATCCATTCTTGAATCACAATTTGTTTCCGACCTTTCAGAGATACTAGAGGAGGAAAGCGGTTCTTAACCGCCTGCTCCAATACAAACAAAAGATGTCCGATAATATTAAGATCCCGCAATTGTTGAGGAGAACTTATGTATTGTAGTAGTTCACGATCATGTCATCTGAGACAGTCTTTTACAATTCAAGCCTTATGGGTCGATGCATCATTACTTTGGACACAGCTCCATTATTAGAGAGCAATGTTTGTCCTGTAGGATGGATTCAGTAACTCAAAGCCGACAAATCTCCTGAGTGCTAACCCTAAAACAGGAGCGACTAAAAAGATCAGAACGCATCTATTTCTATCACATTATAGATACCTTATGTCAGAAAGAATTCCAAGGTTCCAAAATCGGAGTACGACAACTCTAAGGTATCAACTGTATATGGACTAAGGTTATACAAATTTAGAGGAATAAAAAGGAAGGTATGGGCAGAGAAGCAATTTACTAGAAATAGTGAAGTGTCCAAAGTAAATCGAACGACAGCGAAAACAAATTTCTCTTGGAATATAACGATTAAATTAACAGTGGAAACATTTAGAGAAGATATAAGTAATTAGTATTTTGTGTGGAAGCTTTTATTCTCGATGATAATTTGAAATCATCTGCCACAGGAACGAACTAACTGTTGACAATCTTGCGCAGTAATCTTGCTCTATTTATCTTCAAGAATGTCTCAAAATTCTTGAACTATTTTAGGATTTCTCGCTTTAGATTTCTCGCCTATTGCCTTCCAAACATTTTCTATGGGATCTAACATAGATCTTGACTCTTTACAGGCCAGTTTATAACAGTTATGTGCTCGTCATTCAACAAATTTTAGCAGATTTGGTCGTGTGGCAGGGAGCGCTATCGTGTATCAACATTGCAGGTTGTGCTTCAGAGGCTTGCAGATGGGGCAAAGCAAACTGTAACAGCAATTTCTTGTACATTCACTGCGTCTTGTAAGTGAATAAGTAGAATAGTAACTTCTAACGAAATTACGCCCCAGACTATGACACTTCTTCCGCCAAACGTCACACTCTTTTTGATGTAATGACAGACAATCTTTTTCCTTCTCTGGACTTGGCCGCATTGGTCATGCGTCCATGTAATGTGTCTTCTTTTTCTCCGGACTGATCGATGCCTTAACCGCGAGTGTGCGAGCGTGAAGATTGTCTCCCTCCAGCCAACGTGACGCAGGCTACCTGGAGACATTGATGACCAAAATCTCACTAATCTCTCGAAAGATTTCTGCAGTAGTTTTGAAATGATCCTTCTTCACAATTTGGGTAATAGCTCGGTGTTCTTTATTATAGATCAGCTTTGGTCTACCTGTTGATTTATCTGCTTTATGTATTTTTTGTTATGTGTAGGTTGGCAGAATATTGAGGATTGCCCTTTTGGACCACTTGACAGTTTCAGCAATGGCTCTAATTGATGATCATTTTGATGGCCTAGACCTAATGTGCACGAGTTTTAACTGAAGTTGGTACTATGCAAACAATGTCAGTTATATTTACAAAAAAAAACTAAGCGTTCAAATCATTTAGGACACTTAAATTTTTCTAGTAAATTGCTTGTCTGCTAATAAATTTCGGTTTATTCGTCCAAATTTACATAACCTTTGATTTTCTATGGCAAAATTACGGAAGATTTTGTAATACAAATACCAGGCAATGGATTCGCCACTCCCCCCCTAAGGGAGGGGAAGTTTGCGCTTCGCTACTAAGATTAAAATTTAAAATCTAAATAAAATCAGCCATGGTCAAATTTTTATCAATTTTCTGCACTTCGCCAATTATAATAATTTTAAAAAGGAAACTAAGTTTCTCCCCTTACAAAAATAAATTTTCTGAACTTAACCATTTGAAATTCTTTGGGTTTGAAAAAATTAACAAAATTTCGATATATTTATTTCTGAACTTTGATAAAAAAAAAACATAAGTCATAACCAAACTAAGATGAAATTTTTATTCAAATATTCAAAAAAATCCCCTTCTTAAATTATAGTTAGTGATGATGATGACAAGCGTTCTTATCTATTTTGACTATAATATATTTATTTCTGAACTTTGATAAAAAAAAACATAAGTCATAACCAAACTAAGATGAAATTTTTATTCAAATATTCAAAAAAATCCCCTTCTTAAATTATAGTTAGTGATGATGATGACAAGCGTTCTTATCTATTTTGACTATACTGTAGTCTTATTATCAGATAAAACAAGATTTCGAATAATGAAAAGATACATCAACCAAAGGCATATAGGAAAATAGTGCCAAAATGAGCCGCGTATGGGCTGTCGCTTTGACTTAGTGTCACTCAACGATTATAATGAGTGCCACAACATTGACCCTGATTATCGAGATCAATGCAGCATTCTTCTGGTAGAACGCACTACAGGGTACCTGGATTCGAATATACAACCTTTGAATCCAGCAAAAGAAACTGGTTGTTGTGGTGCTAATTTTTATAAATGCGTTGGGGGTCATTCCCTGGGGTGGCATCTAAAGGGGTCCGAAAACCCTGACCCTGGTGCTTCATAAAAGATGCACACATAAATACAAACAGTTGTAATCCAACACGCATAGTCTTAAACTGAAGGCCAAACATTCACTTACATGGATACCCACAGAAACGCATACAGTTCTACATACATATACCATCGGTACACGCCTGTACATATACCTGGCCACAAATATGTGGTAAATGGGTGATGGGTGTTTCATGAGAGAACCGGTTCTGCCCAATTTGATCAACAGTGCCAAGTCCAGAAATGAATTATGGCCGGCAAAGAATTCAACACTGAAAAACTGATTGTGAGTGCAAGGATACGCATGTATGTATATATGTGCGTGTTTTTGTGTGTACATATACACGAACATTTAAAGTTATTGTCCGCAACGATATTATAAGAGTGATGAATTAGACCACTATTGTACTATATTAGACGACAGACAGATAGAGAAAAAGAAAGAACGGCAGAAAAACAGATAAAGAGACAGGCATACAGACTGACTTAGAGAGAATATGAAAGCGAGGGTAAGGGAGAAATAGAGTAAGAGAGAGAGAGAGAGAGAGAGAGAGAAAGATATAATGAGACAGAGAGTATTGCAAGGCGCAATGATGCATCGACAAAGGCTTCTGTTGCAGGATCCCCCCCCCCCCTTCTCCGCCTTGCCCTTTTTGGAACCCGCCCCTCTCATTTACGAGGGCAAAAGAAAGCAACGCCACAAACCGAGGCAATCCGAGTGCCATGAGTGAGTGCCACCATACAGTGCAATCGCTCCCACGGGGGAGCCGTTTATAAGCCGTCGAGAATCTCTCGGGAGCATCTCCGCCATAAAAACACTCATCTTCACATTCACTCCGCAGTCACACGCCATCACACCACTTAATGGGGCCATTTCAGGGGCGGGGGAGGGAGTCGCGGGGGGGAGGGAGTTATTGGAAAGAAACCCAGTGTTGTTGGGGAGAAGAATCAGGGGGATGGGAAGAAATAATGAATAGAAAATAGTTAACAATATTTGTGATGGAGTATGACAAGAACTGCTACAACCATATCAGAATCATGGGTGGTTTAGGTCGAAAGGAATGTTCTGAAATGCTCCCCAAGAAAATTTACCATTGAGCAGAGGGCCTCGATTTATAAACTTCGAACCCCATTGTAAAAGAGAGAGAAAAAACAACAACCTGCGAGTTTGTTTGAGAATTAGGGCAAATGGTAGACACGGGGTCTCGAGACCATGAGCGAGACCTCGCTCTCGGAGTTTCAAGGTTGTCTGGGAGTCATTCGCGCTTTGAGGCCGATGACCGGCCTGCCGTTCGGGTGAGCCAACCTGCGTCGAGCGAATTCCGGTTCGGTTCGGTTCCGCTTCCGAGAACACCGAACGGAAGTGAAGGAAATACTTGACCGGACGCGCTAGAGACGGTTGAGACAGTCTCTGTTTCCTTCTGAGCTACGACCAGTAGAAACACCTCTTCCAACCTTGAGAGAAGTCGAGCCACACTAGGTATAGTCATCGGATCGAACCCCTATATACATCCGTTTTGCTGCCATATTTAAGGGTCAGTGAAATCCACGTTAAACGGTGAGGTAAACGGAAGAAAAAAATAATCTCCCTAAGTAGTCTCCTCTGCTGATTACTCGGATTGTTTCTCCGAACTTTTTGCTCGACGAACTACTTTTTAGGAACTTTCATTGGGAAATGTCCCGTTGGCTGTATTTTTTAATAGATAAAAATAAGATTGCTCTCATTTATTGAAAGGTTTCAGAGGCACTCAATACTAAAATAGTCGAGACACTTTCAAATTCTTTAAGATCCAGGTGAATTAAATGTCCCTTTAATTAATAATTGAGGTAAAAATAATAATAAAAGCGTTAAGTTCGAATTATTGGTTAGCCACAAATTTTGATATAAAGGGGATTTCAGATAGTTGGACACGCGATTTTGTGGGCGAATTTTTATATCAAGATATCGAAGAAAATATCAATAAAGGAGGTTAAGTTGGACTGCAAGAAAGCTTAAATCCCATTTAAATATTGAATGGATGTAGTGACAAATCAATGTTTATATCGATTCAATCACTTTAGGATGAATTTTAGGAGGTTTCACGTTATCTTCTCAGGTCGAAGTGGTTGATACACATGTTTGAAGCATAAAACAAGGTGAATAAGCGGAATAGAGTCCCAATGCTAATTTTACGTTATTTATTAGTGACTGCAAGCGTATCAGATTACTCGTATTCAAGGCAAACGATTTTCGTGGGCAGAAGTTAGTGTTGATGAACTGGTGCGAGACGACAATTTTACCCACATGAAAATAAACGATCCTAATAAAGAGCGGTAAAAATAATACACAATCGAACCTAAGGATAGGTTTCTTGTTCTTCAATCGAATGATAGAAAAAAGGAGGTCAATTATTGAAAGAGGTAGCAGTGTTTTTATACAGTCCGAGGCCTGATGGGGGGGTTTTATCACAAGGTTTTATCTTATACGCAAAATTTCACCTCATAAACCTATAACTTGTTACCTATGGCGAAGATTAAGACTATTCCAACTTTCCCTATCTTTAAGATACGCGATCCTAATTTTTCATTCCTACCGAAAAGCAATCCCAACTTTTCTCACCCGAAAATAAACGCTACTTTCACCAGGTGATCCACTTATTTATTGAATAGTTAAATAGGAAATAAAATTCAATGTATAAAAGAGTCGAGACATCGATAAATCAAAAAAGCTAACACAGCTCTTGGAGTGAGTCATAGAAATTCGACTAATAAATCAGAGGATATAACTTTGGCCTCTTTGTAAATCTTTGCTTCAGTGTCAGAGTATAACATAGATTGGGTGATTTGCGAACGTACGAGTATGTATACGTATAGGCCAAAATCGGATCAACCTGGCGCGAACGAATCCATACTCAGTCTGGTAAATCTTATTGAAATTATATAGAAAAAAGATTGCAAAAAACGTGAACTTAAAGTTTTTGAATTTCCGACGGGATTCGACGGTGTAAAGTGAAAAATTGAGTTGGACGTGACCAATAAAACAAGAAGAGGGTGTGAAAGCTACCTTCGCCATGATTTTCAACAAATTGTTGCAATTTTGTAATAGGTTGTAAACCTTTACAATAGTTTTCCGAAATAGTAAATATATTGAGTACAAAAATAGACAGCGTCTAGAAGACCGCTATTTTCAATCTTCAATTATAACAGGTTTCGCATAAAATGTGGTCGACCGGCATCAACGCCATTAAACAAAAGTTTAAATATAAGCGAAATTGTTATGTGGCCTATCAAACCAAAGCCTACCTATAATAATAAACAACCACCAACGAGGGATGAAGCAACGAGCACAAGGAAATTACCCACGGATGTTGAAGGAAGAGGATAAAGTGAACCAACGAGGGCGTAAACATTTCCAAGGGTATTATTTGAATTGCAAATATGTTAAACGACCAACAAGAGCATCTCCCTACAAAATGAGTCCCGTAAGCGGGACGGCGATTTGCCTTCCTGGCCGCCGTGCTGATGGGACTCAGCGCCCTGTCCGGCCCCAGTTTAGCCTCTTCTCCTTCTTTCTGTCAGACTGTTATTTACCCTACTTCCTCACTTTCCCTACAACCTCTCCCACAACTTTCTCAGGTCTGCTTCTAATTTCACAGGCTAGACGCCGACCAGCTTTCTCTGACACAACTATCCCGGATCGGGGCTGAGGGGAGAGGGGGCAACGTTTCCTTACCCCTGAGCTGCGGCTTTGGGTTGGTGTTTGTTTTAGCAACCTGCTTTATCCCCACCCACACCATCCCCACATACCCTTTCTTCCTCCTTTCTCTGTCTATCAATTTTAGGCCATGCCCAAGGTGGAGCCACCATGCTGATGGGCTGCCAGGTCACTAGGTAGGAGGAGTGGCCTCAGATGGATGCAGCTGGTTCTGCCGGACCCATATTTACCTCTCGCGGAGCGAGCTACTGCGCCGGGTGATGATCGTTTGCGTCCCGTGACAACTACAAGGTCACCATGTCCAATTATGATTTAAATAAAAAAACTTACTCCTTTCTACCTTCCCCTCGACCATCACTGAAGCCGCCTTCGTGCAACTCTACTGAGAAAATGGAGATCTCCCCCTCCTAGTGTTTTCTCAGGGGACCATCGAAATTTATTCTACTGGAGAGGAGGCTTACTCCCCTCCCAGGCCCACGGGTGTAGGGGAATTCCCCTCACACCTTCTCTGGAAGCGCCCTTGGGTGCTTCCCTCTTCCAGCGGCAGGCCCTCCTTTTCTTTCACAAGGGACTGCCAAGAGAGCACGCAGGTGGCCGACCCGCTGAAGGGGGTCGGCCTTATCAGTGCTTGTCCCCTAACATCCTGCACACGTGCGCTAAGAGCCTACAGGGGGTCACTGTACGTGCCCCCACCCCCCTGTTTTCCTAGACGGATGCCGGTTCGCCGGTATTAGGTGAAAATGAACCTCGAATGGGATCTGTGATGTCTCGGGAGGTGGGGATGGCCACATGGAGGCCCCTCTGAGATGTACATGGTCCCTGATGTGACCTTGCTCCAGACAGTAGGATCTTCCATGGGGTCAAACCCGGGCTCGGTGACAAGCAAAGAGCCCGTGTCCGCCCCTATGCAAGTTCCTCCTCACACGGCTCGAGTCCCCGAGGCCTCACAAGGAAAGAAGGTATCTCCTCTCCCAAGTGGTGCTCTTGTGGCAGCCAAGACCTTCTCAATTCAGAGAAGGTTCTTGTTGAGGCCAGTCCATCTGGCCTGGGGGCTCCTACCGGTGGGGGGGGGAGAAGCAGGTTCCTCCCCCACCCCGTCCTCCTCTCCTAAAAAGAAAAAAAACATGGGGCTCCTCTTCTTCAGCATGAGCCACGGGGACGGAGGGGTCCAATGCCGTTTCGTTTAGCGACCAAGCCAAGATCGGCACGTCCGTCCCCGGTGCCCGCCGTGTGGGGAGTCCCCGACTAAGATCAAAATCTCAAGGGGGCAGAGCGGAGCCTCGATTACGTCGAGGCACCTCATTCAAAGGTTACCTGACGTTTCGAGCCCGCTGGCTTCGAACGCTTCTTCATAATTCGCTACACTGATGGCAGCATGTTTGCCAAGGGCAAACAGATTCATAAGAGGTGAGCTTTAGCTAGCGTAATTGTTAGAAAGCCGAAGGTGTCCCGTTTCTCGGACGGAAACCTTTTGGCAGATGTATCGAATCCCTACGAGGCATCCATGATTATTGCCCTTCGAAGACTTGATGACACGCCAGTTAATGTGACGCAGCACTCTACCATGAACTTCGTGAAAGGAGTAGTTATGCGAGGGAACTCGTGGACTACTCCATAGATGACATTACTATAGAGCTTGCCGAACATGAGGCGGTCAAGGTCGAACGTGTGATGAGAAAACAGGAAGGGACCTCGAGACCCACCCCTACCCTCTTCGTCACGTTTGATTGTGATAAGCTCCCTGAATCGGCGCGTGCTGTTTGGTATAGCTACCGCGTGAAGGCATTCGTGCCACTGCCGCGGAGGTGCTAATACTGTCACCGCTTTGGCCTTACTAATCGCTCCTGTAGACGCACAAAGTCGGGGTTACCCGAAGTCTGTGTAAGTTGCTCCAAGGCCGCACACGATAAGTCCAAATTGTGTGTGGCCAAGTATGTCAATTGCAGAGAGCCACACCCTGCTTCTTCAAATCAATGTGGTGCGTATCTCCTTGAGAAAGAAATCCTGGCCGTTCAGGCACAGGATTGCCTCTTATTTTGCTAGGCTAAGGAATTGGTCCTGGCTCGCCCGACTCTGCCTGGAGCGTCTGATTCCACAACGTTAAGAAAGACACCCTCTGCTCCTGGCCCCTCCATCTCTAAGAGCACGGTCGTTCCAGCGGCCTTTAGGAACCCTCCTGCGGGTTATACTCACTCCGGGTACTCCCATGGTATAGCTGGCGGAATAAAGGGTTCACACTCAGCCCCAGCTAAAACCAGGGTTCCCCCTCACTCTCCCAGCGTGACCGTTTCCCTTAAGGCGAAACGACCACGCGCCTCTACTGATTCGTTAGGTTCATAGGAGGCAACACCCCTAAAGTTGGTCCTGAGGCCATCTTCCGGAGTTCATAAAGTTGCGCCCCGAAAGGAGAACAGCACTAAAGGACCTTCGTCTCATTCGCCTACACCCATTGGTATGTTGGGTGGCTTGGAGATGGTGGATCCTCCAAAAGTGGGACCCCCGCCTCCGAAGACGCCCCACCTGTCTAAGGTTTTGAGGCGGAGGGAGGAAAAGACTCGCATGGCGAGCCCAACTTATCTCGATAAGTTATCGAAGGCGCCAGCGCATTCAGCGTATTAGCCGGCCAACAGCGCCGGAGTTCTGCCTCCGGGAAGCGTACGGTCATTCATGTAATGGTCTTATCTTCGAAGAGGGCCCCCGCAACTCCTCCGAGCTAGGCCTGGAGGTCATATTTCTTCAATGAATTTGCTGCGGACTTCGGGCCAACTGGGAGAAGCTGCGGAGGCTCGTCTCCTCTCGTTCCCCGTTAGCTATTTTTTTGCTGGCGACCATACTGGGCGCGTGTTTGGGCTTGAGATCTGAACGGTAAACACCCTCTATGGGGAGATTACTTGATTAATGCCAGGGGGGAATTCCTTGCCGACCTGATCGACGAGCTGGAGATGGGTTTCCTAAATGTGATGAGTTTATGCATCACTGTCCGAGAAGCGCTTTATTTTCCTGCCTCGATCTATCTTTGTGCTCTCCGGATGCATAGTCTGATTTGAGGTGGGAGGTGGTCAATGACCTCCATAGTAGTGATCACTTTCCAATTCAAATATCATTTTCTGGGCCGCTGCCGCACAAGAGCCCTCCCCGATGGTGCTTGGCGTGGGCGCAGTAATCCTGATTTCAGGATATGACTGATTTCTCTCTCTCTCTCAGTAGAAGAGCTTAGGTCAGTATGAGGAAGTTGAGTTCTTCTCCGGCAACCTCATCGCAATGGGCCTAACTACTATTCCTAGAACGTCTGGCCGTTTTGTACGCCGATCGCTTCCGTGGTGGTCATCCGAGTGTAAGACGGCCCTCAAACAGAAGCGTTATGCCTATATGCACTATAAGTGCCGGCCGACCGATTTCACTGTCGGTGAATTTCGTCAAGTTAGGGCTAGGTTCTGGTATATTTCGAAGCAGGCCTGCAGCTCTTCTTGGCGGGCATACGTGTCTTAACTTAACGGTAAAGAACCCTATAGCAGAGCTGTGGAAGCGAATCAAAAGGATTAGGGGCAAGTTCTCGCAGGATACCCGTCCCGTTCTAAAGGAGAATGGGACCGCAATCTCAGACGTCGCGTCTGTGGCGAAATCCTTCGTGCCCGGTATCTCTAGCCGGGATGCTACTCCACCAGCATTTAATGCGCGTGGTAATGTAATGGAAAGCCGCCGACTAGACTTTACCTTCAGAGGGGGAGAACCCTTCAACGACAGGTTTACTCTGAGTGAGTTGCGTTCCGCTCTCACTTAGTGCGCGGACACCGCCCCTGGTCCAGATGATGATCAGTACGCCATGCTTCGACACCTGGGTGAGCGACGCATAGCCTTTCTGTTAGATTTGTTCAACAGGATCTGGGTAGAGGGTATCCTCCCAGATTCCTAGCAAATCGCTACTGTGCTCGCTATTCGCAAACCGGGAGAGATCACTCTACCCCGGCCTGATTCGACCCAATCTCTTTAACCTTCTGCGTGTGCAAGTTGATGGAGAATTTGATAAATGTCATATTAGCTTATATTCTGGACAGCGGAGGCCATCTGTCTTCTGCACAGTGCGGCTTCCGCATGTTCCACTCCTCGAAAAATGCTCCGCTCTAAGTGGAAAATGCTATCTGCGAGGCCTTCCTTCGTAGACAGCACTACACCACGGTGTTTTTCGATCTGAAGAATGCTTATGATACCGCATGGCGATACGGTATCATGGGAACTATCCACACGATGAAGGCGAGGGGACGCCTCCCAATGTTTATATCTGAATTTTTTCCAGCTGGTCGATTCCGTCTACCGGTGTGTGTGGGGGTGGGGGGTCTCTCCTGTCCCATAGAGCAGGAAGAGGGTGTCCCGTAGGAAAAGGTCTTCAGTGTCACACTCTTTGCCTTGAGCATCAACGGCATCACCTCGGTGCTGCCAGAAGATGTTCTCGCTATGCTCTACGTGGACGACCTTTCGATCTCTTTGGCGCGGCCCAGATGCCAACTCTGGAGCGTCGACTCCAATAGGCATTGAACCACGTCTCTCGCTATGCCGAAGCACACAGGCTTCAGTTTTCCACAACTTCAACCTTACCCAGACATATTTCTTAATGGGGTGCGCCTGGAAGTGGTCGGCTCAAACTGTTTCCTTGGTCTTGTATTTGACCGACGCCTCACATGGGAGGCTCATATTCGCAGCTTCAGGGTCTCTTGTACCCACGCCATGTATATTCTTCGTTTCGTGACGTTCAGCGCCTAAGGCGCTGATATGGTTACTGACCTACTTTTTTATCGATCCTTTGTTTATTCCACGGCAGGGGAGTGTGAACTGGAGACCCTTTCGGTGGTTTCTTGGGATAAAAAGTGGTGTATTGTGTTTGCTGAGGAAGGTAGGGAAATAGACAGCGGTGTTGTGGTTGCCTATGTGTATGATGAAGTATATGAATTTTACTGCATGTGTGAGACTTGACGCTCCACCGTGATTGGTGGCTGCCTCCTCCGAGCGACGAAATTTTTAATGTCCGGTCTTTTAGGTGATCGAAACCACTACGCCTCCTCAGCCCTAAATTACTTAGCCCGAAGGGCACGTTATAACATTGAAAAAAGAAGAAATCGGACGCATGAAATACAGGGTGGGTGCAATTATCAGTACAATATTGTACTCAATAAACAACCAATGTGTGTAGACTTTTTATCGCCCTATCAAATTTAGCTGAGGTTCGTACAATGGTAAAGTTAAGTGAAGTGGAAATGCGTGAGAAGCTATTTTTCTTGTTTGTGGTGCCCGCAAAGGAAGTTCGTACTGCTAAAACTGGCCTCTATGTACGGACTTGTTCGCCGCAGGTTCATAACACGCGCTAACAAACCCTGCATTCAGAGTTCGAGCCCTCAGCGCATCACCCGTGAAAGGATTGTGCTAACGATCATGGACTTATCTCAGTTACCGAAGAAGAATGAGAAGATAAAGATAAAGACGAAGAAGCGGAAATAATAATAAGTGAAACAAGAAATGAGAACACAAAAAGAATAAAGAAAAATAAAAAGAACGAATAAAAAAGAAGACCGTTGCGCAACTCTCTGAGGCACTCCGCGACCATCTACATTTAACGACCCTGGAGAACAGACCTCTCTCGAGGGGGGCACTAAATGACGCCAGTGCCAGCCATTTCCTGCTATTAACACTCGCGAGAGGTTTAAGGGTGGCACTGGTAAATTCACTTCTATCAACCCCTGAATGAAACCCCTAAATGAAACCCCTCCTTCAAAGTAACTCTAATCAAATCAATTTGGTCCTTGCTAGAAACTAGTAGAGAAGCTGGCACTGAAAAATTGGCACTACCGAGAAATAATACTAATATATTTTTGCCTAATGTCTAATGTATGGCAGGGAGAATAGCCTTCCTGCGGCGCGTGCTGTAAAAAGGCGGCTAACCCCAGATATGGAGCACCTGGTCTGGAAAGATGCGCACCCGAAGTTTTGCTCCTGCAAGCACAAATACGCAATGGCATAATAGGTGGCAGAGTGGCTTGATTACGCGCTGATCCAAATTTGCGAACATAAAGTGGAAGGTTAAAGATAAATAATAATATTAAAATAATGATGATAATGTTCAACGTCTATAGCATCTGCCATTTTACCATAGGGTGTGGTCGGTGTGTGTCAACGACACTTCTATTTCTGCTTTAATTAGCAAAGACGAAGATGAAGAAGAAGAAATGAAGATGGACACGCAGGAAATAGATCAAGGTTGACAAAAACTAATCCAATAGCAATCCTCCTCGACCTAAACTTTGTTTGCCGTATTGGCTGGGATACCAGTACTGTGGTAAATTGTGATGGTAAGACGTGGTCTATTGCAATTGAGTGTAGCTGTTTGATTGTGGCACTGTGAGAGAGATCAGGTGTTCTGAGAATAAATTTTGCCAAGTGTTTTCTATGAGGGCGTTTGGTGAAGTTGACTCCGTTCAAGGAGATAGTTCGTGTCTCTCTCGTTCCACCGTTGTCAGAGTTGACAAATCGACCGATACTTTTCATAGAGCTTCTTTCTACTGTCTGTTATGCGGTTTAGAAGAAAGAAATATGTAAGGGTTTTTATCACCGATCTTCACACATTAACAAGACTTGTATTTACCACTAATCTTCACTATCAAGATGCTTTTATTTACCATCGATTTGCAGTCATTAAGATTCCCTTTATTTACCACCGATATGTAATTATTAAATTACTTTTTATTTTCCCTCGATCTACACACATTAACAAAGCTTCTATTTACTACCGATATGCATTCATAAAAATGCTTGTTTTTTTTATTTATCACCGGATTGCAGTCATTGAGATTCATTTTATTTACCACCGATATGCACTCATTAAAATACCTTTTATTTACCACTCATCTACACACATTAACAAACCTTGTATTTATCGAGTATTGTAAAAGTTCTGTTACACTCGTAACGACGCTCTCAACAAAGGACACAATGATGATAGTTTTGAAGCAATTAAAAAAGGTTTTATTGTTTTAGCATATAAGTATGTGTTTACATAGTAATATTAATCCATGTGGCCGCCCTCGGCGACGAGCAAGCGCTACAGGCGAGACCTGAAGGCAACGCACACGATGCGGGCGAAGTCCTTCATCATGCTGGTCCACACGCGGTTGACGGAGGACTTCAGCTCGCTGACCTGGCTGTTGCGGACCTTGGAGGCCTTGACCTCGACATGCGCCCAAACGCTGTAGTCGAGGGCATTCGGGTCGGGCGACAGTGGCGGCCTAAGTTCATACGATCAGAAGCTCATGTTTGACTCCGACCACTCTTGCGCGGTCGTGAGCGTGTAGGCCGGGGCACCGTCCTGCTGAAAAATGAAGTCGGCCTTCATCGTCGTAATCTTAATCATCCAGGGCAGAGCTTTCGTGACTGAGATGTCCGTGTAATTGGGTGCGTTGAGCCTGTAACTAGCCGCGAACCACACAGAAGGCATCTTCTTGTCATTTGAAGCCACTAGCCGAGCATCATCACGGAGAACGAGTGTTTAGTTGTGGACACGTAGTGGACCTCGGAGACATATTGCTTAAGGATAACTATGGGGTTGTCCTGCTTGTTGATGACCGGATCGACCCTGAAGGTATTTATAATCAGAAAAAGTGAGAATTCGATTGCCAGGACTCTTAAAATCATTCAGAAGGCGACGACAGCGCTCCCGAAGTGGTTCCCGCATATGTAGGGTAAGCAGAGGCCTTTCCACGCAATTCATGCTCTTGCCGTCCTTACCATTGACATCCCTGGACACCGTGGCCACGGGGTGCTCTTCTTCTTCTTCACAAGCGCAGTCATTTTGATGTTCGGATTACATTCGAAAGTCTTTCTCACATCCAAACGGTTGACAACTTAAGGGCTGCCTGAACGGGGTCGATCTTTGAGTTCCTCTCCGTTCTTGAGCCTCTTCACGACTCTGTGAACGATCATCCGGCTGACATTGAGCCGCTTGACGATGTCTGACCTGTTGTGGCCCACACCCAGGAGACCAGAGTTCTCGATTCTTTTCACTTCAATCTCTACACACCTGCACACGATGGAAAAGACGTTTTAATGATACATGCTCGAAAAGTAAAACTTTTAGTTCGTTTGGCGGGACTTTTTCTATCATACACGATCGCCTCTTGAATGATAAAACCACCTCACAGTGTAGCAGAACTTTTGCAAAACCCGGTACTACCGAACTGCACTCATGTTGTTTTATTTCATCTACCACCGATTTTCAGTCATTAAGATTCTTTTATTTACCACTGATTTGCAGTCATTAAGATTCCTTTTATTTATAATTGACTTGCAGTGATTGAGTTTTCTTTTATTTATCACAGATTTGCAGTCATTAAGATTCCTTTTATTTACCACCGATTTGCAGTCATTAAGATTCCTTTTATTTACCACCCACTTGCAGTCATTGAGATTCCTGTTATTTACCAACGATTTTCAGTCATTAAGATTCCTTTTATTCACCACCAATTTACAGTCATTCAGATTCCTTTTATTTACCAACGACTTGCAGTTATTGAGATTCCTTTTATTTATCACAGATTTGCACTCATTAAGATTCCTTTTATTAAAAAAGCGATTTGCAATCATTGAGATTCCTTTTATTAACAAGCGATTTGCACTCATTGAGATTCCTTTTATTTACCACCGAGTTGCAGTCATTGAGATTCCTTTTATTTATCAAAGATTTGCAGTAATTAAGATTCATTTTATTTCCCACCGATTTCAGTTATTGAGATTCCTTTTATTTACCACCGATTTGCAGCTATTGAGATTCCTTTTATTTACCACTGATTTGCAGTCATTCAGAATCCTTTTATTTACAACCGATTTGCAGTCATTAAGATTCCTTTTATTTACCACCGATTTACAGTCATTCAGATTCCTTTTATTTACCTATGACTTGCAGTTATTGAGATTCCTTATATTTATCACAGATTTACAGTCATTCAGATTCCTTTTATTTCCCACCGATTTGCAGTTATTGAGATTTCTTTTATTTACCACCGATTTGCAGCTATTGAGATTCCTTTTATTTACCACCGATTTGCAGTCATTCAGAATCCTTTCATTTACAACCGATTTGCAGTCATTCAGATTCCTTTTATTTACCAACGACTTGCAGTTATTGAGATTCCTTTTATTTATCACAGATTTGCAGTCATTCAGATTCCTTTTATTTCCCACCGATTTGCAAATATTGAGATTCCTTTTATTTACCACCGATTTGCAGCTATTGAGATTCCTTTTATTTACCACTGATTTGAAGTCATTCAGATTCCTTTTATTTACCACCGATTTGAAGTCATTAAGATTACTTTTATTTATCACAGAGTGGCAGTCATTCAGATTCCTTTTATTTACCACCGATTTGCAGTCATTCAGAATCCTATTATTTACCACCGATCTGCGCCCATTAAGATGCCTTTTTATTTTCCTGTAGGGACTTATAGTATAACATGGTATCCATAATGTGGTTTAGAGTGTCCAGGAAGGCTCACCATGGTTGGTTGCTTGGGTTAAATCATTTCTTAAAGGTTGGAATGTTGCGTCCTGTTTTTAATGTTGGTACTTTTTATTGGGTTGCATTTGTGTTTGTGATTTCTGGGAAAGAAGTTTGGTTTGTAGTTTCCCCTCTGGATGTTTGTTGCCCCTCGTCACCTTAAAAATCTTTTATCAATGAATATAAATTTTTTGTCACTTTTTCTTTTTACTCTTCGGGAAATAAATAAAAAGCTAATAAAGAAAGACAAAAATGAGAGAGGTGAATAAAATGAGAAGAGAGAATGTCAAAAGGATGTTCGCTGAACACAGGATCCAAAGGTACGAACCCTTGGTGGGGCACTGAGCAGGAAAATCAATAATTGGAAAGAATGAGTTAAAGAGGGGGGAGGGGGGGGGGGAAACTGTGTATAATCCAGCAAAGGCGCGTTTCACTCACTAGGAAAAGGGAATCAAAGGTAATTGATTATCCTCTCGTCATCTCGTAACTACTTGCCTGCTCACAACTCCCTCCCCCCCATCGGGGGGAGTAGGTCGTGGGGGACCTACATGAAGCCTGATTCATTATTTATGGGTATGAAGCCTGCCGGAATGGATGAAGATAAAACGGCCAAATTCAACATTCAGAAGCGACAAATTCAATTACAAAAGAAATTAATGAGCGGCCTTTTCCTTCCCCTTTCATCCTGGAAGGTCACGCGGAGAGAACGCGAGTACACGAACGCACGCATGCACAAGGGCACCGCTCAAAGAGGTCGTATTTCGAACCGTCTTCCCTGTGTTTGCCTATCCGTGGTATGTCCTGTCACCTCGATAGGGCTTTAATAGTCTCTGCCAAGTGACCAATTTTGACATTTGAAATTGACCTATTTCCCTACCCCCTTCTCGATATGTTGGTAAATAGAGCGCTTTTGCATTTCATATACGCGACCCACGAATTTTGGGCTTGGAGGTTGAATACAATCAACTGTTAAATGAAGCTGCAGAGAATGATTTATTTTTCAAACATTCTTACAGAAATTAAAATATTTTTGAGGACATTAAAATAAACGGTACCATGATATTTTGTTGGATCTTCTTATACCGGCGTCACGGCGTGATCCAATTTTAATCCCTCATAATATTCAGATTGTAACCTCTTTCATAAATACGATTCGAAATTAACCAGACATAAACTTACACCCTCGAGAAAAGACATCAGTTGTATCTATGCGACTGTTTGAGATTTCCTAAAGCATTTGTAAAGGTGAAACTGGATCTGAAACGCCGGAGTTACGAACATAAACAAGATGTGAGAATTTGGAACATTTTCTAGACTGAACATTTGGGCCTTTAAACAGAGACCATCATCAGCAACTACAATATATAAAAAAAAAAACAATAACAAAAATTAGGAATTACGAAAAAAACTAATTAAAATATGAAATTTTTTATTTAGATAGGAATAAGGAAATTTAAGTAAAATCCGTGACTACAATATTGAAAAAAATATATACATATGAATTAAATATTACGAAAAACCTAATTCAAAGAAAAAATAAGCAAGAAGTAATTTCAAATAAAATCAAACAAATGAACGGAATTTAGCAACTAATATAGGAATGATTCCTCAATAAAAATAATTAAAGGGCAGATAAAATCTGTAAAAAAAAAATAATGATAATAAAAAATCCTGGAAAAATCGAAACGGAAACTGTCCTCTTTCTGAGAGTCGTCGGAAGCAACTGAACAAGGGCTGAATTTTAAGTAACCATGTAAACTGAGGTGGTGAGTTAGTTGGGTTTTTTTTAGATGAGAATGTGGTCTTTAAATTGTATCTAATTTGAGAAAACAGTGTAATCGTTTAGTTGACGGCTTAGTTTTTTTTATGAAGAGTAAGGGCTTCGAGAATTTTTAACTCTCAACATTGGTAACAGAAAATAAGACAGAGAATGAGTAAGTTAATAGGATGGATATATTTTTCGGAATATTCTCTTATTGAGTAAAGTTCTGGTTTAGAACATGGAATATTTGTCCTGTGAGAAAGTCTAAAATTCTCAGCGATCCTAAATTTCAATTCAAGGCCTGTGTGACCAACAAACGTATTTGACAGTTAGTACACGTAAAGTTGTACATGACACAGGCTCGCAAGCAACTTGGAAGAGACTGAGACGAAAAATAGACTATAAAAAGGAAGAGTTAAGAGTTTATCCAAATAAATTAACATTGAGAAAAGTAACTTTGAGAGTATCAGTTGTTTTTATTCAGTTTAGTAATCAGATGTTTATAGTAAGGTAGCTTTAAATAGACATTTTGCTCTGGAATTGTTACTAATGGGGCTCTTTTAAATATTTTGGAATATAAACTTGGATATTGTTTTAACAAACAAGTATTCAAGCTAGTAATTAAAATTCAGAAATATTGCTGACCTTCATTATGAAATGAATCACGATTTGAACAAATCTGGTATGCTCTAAAGATCCGTCACTTAATGCTAGCTAATTTATATTGATTAGGAGTGCTCCTAAAGAAATAGGTTCCTAATTGTGTTGTTAGTTTTTGTAAAGTGAAGTATTAAATGTTGAACTAACTCTAGCGATATCAATGTCCAGAAACGCAATCTTTTTTTTAGCTTTTGTTTCTATTGAAAATATGATATTAGGGTGTTGTTAGTTAATATATTTAAAATAATAAATAGGCATGACTGTTGAACTCAAAGATAAGGAAACATTCATCTGCATATTGCATGAATACAACTGGTTTAAATTCTAAGGGAAAATTCTCCAACCCTATTTTTTTGGTGACGACAAAAAAACTAATACAAAATAAGGACCTAAAGAAGAGCCTATATACCTACATACCCTATTAGGTCATCACATAACTAATGCGGTATTTTTTTCATGTTTATCATTATTTTCTGGATAGAAATAATCGAAAGTAGGTTTGTTTTTTATACAAACCTACTAAACTCGAAGCCTACAATGTGTGTACAAAGCCCCTGGACAACTCACTTTAAATAATGTTTATATGTTTTCCTCCATTATTAACTCAGAAATAGATTTTTTCCCACATTTTCGGGGGGGGAGGACATCTTTTTCCATGTAGATGGCTGCATTTCGAGGAAGCATACTCAGACAGACGTTTTCAGGTTGTCAACCCTCTGTAAACGAAGTTGTGAAATTTTGCCTTTCACTATAACCCAGGAGCAAATTGTCGTACGTCGTTAAGTCTGGACTTCGAGCAGGACATATCATGTCGGATCCACGTCCAATCCATCGTCCACACAATTCTCTTACCCGGAGGGCAAAATATGAATCCTCAAGTCCTCTCATACACAGCTCCGAAATGAATCATTCTTGAAGCATGGATAAATAAGTCACGTGATCAACACTTGTGTTAAAAATATATGGACCAATGAGATCATTTCCAGAAATCGCTGCTCACATCACCAAGTGTGGAGGGTTTATTCGATTTCTTGATAATAATGTGGGTTTCTTTACCCTACAAAAAAACATTCCTGCTTCGAGTGGTCAGATAAATTGCACATTCATCGGAATAAAAAGTTCTTTCTTGACTCAACAGTTGGAAATTTTCGCCCTAAAGATTTGCAACCATCTTAACGTACGCCCATATCCATATCGGAGAGTTCATTCACGCAGGTATGAATGGTTACATCCCAAATCTCGTTTCATACTTTACTGACTGTGGACCGAGGACTACCCAGCTCAGATCTCTTTCGAGAAGATTTGTTAGGCGGCCTCGTCCATGATGCCTATACTGTCTCCACATGACGCTCTCGTGTTGCTGCGCTAACGTTTTGCGTCAAAGACACTTCCAGTATTAAAGGGTTTCTTTTCCCACGAATACAGGGTATTACGCTTTGGGGCAGGCTTATTCAAACTGCGAATACCATACCCGTATACCTTCTCAACACGATCATCCAATGAAAGGGGGTAAAGAAGTGGACGGTTGGAGTGGACTGAGGGCATAAAGGGACGAAGGGTATGCCCAGTTTCTCCAGCCCTAGACCCGGAGTGGAGATTCCCTTTGTGGACGGATCCATCCTTGCAGACAATGGGGTCGAGAGGACGTGCTGCTTCTCCAGGTAAAGAGTGCAACAGTCCGCACAGGATACTTCCCTGTGGTGCGCTGGAAACGATGTCGTGTTTCTCCTCCATGTTTCAATTAATTCAGAGGAACAAGTGTAAGGTCATGTATATAAGCCATAATATATTTTTTTAAGTTTCAACTTGCGACCTCCATCGAGGGTAAAGTTGCACAAAGGGTAAACAAGCATATTTCTAGGATACGTCTCTCTTCCCTCCGGTGCGCCACAGGATAGATGATGATAACCCTCGAAAATATTACCAAAGGGATGGTCGAATTTTAAATACAGTCAACATGGAAAATGATTTAGGTGTTTTGAACTCGAGTGATCTAAATGTTGAAAAACAGTGCATTGTAGCTTTACAAAAGTCAAATATGGCTAAGGATTCATAGCTAGACATTTTTTGTTTACATCGAAATATATTATTCTTCCTTTATATAAAGGAAGCTGCGGTGCAAGTCTGGTCCCTATATATTTAGGTATCAGGGTATTATTATATCGGAACTCATCCAGGGTCGAGCGACGAAATTAATTCCTGAACTTAGAAATAGATCTTACGAAGAGAGACTAAGTAGATTTTGATCCAAAATCTACTTTCACTCAAAATTCGCCGTCTGTGCGGCCAACTTATTGAAGTCTTTAAAATACTAAACAGGTAGAGCTCATGCTAGCTGAGTGGATACGGCGTTGGCCTCCCAACGTCGCGGTACCAGGTTCGATTCCAAATCTCGGCATGAACGGACACAAACGTCAGCGCACGGAGAGATTTGGCTACCGACTGGTGGACGCGCTGTGCTCACCCCGTCTTCGGGTGGGTAGATCTTACACCTCTCACTTCACACATAGCCAATCACAACACTGCTTTCTTCCCTCTCCCACCTTCACAGCACAACACACACACACACACACACACACACACACACACACACTCTCTGTTGCAAGGAATCCTGCCGATGGGTATCTATATCCATGTACCTCTGACGCGGAACAGAACCCTCTCCCCCGAGGTGACGAAGGATTCCACCTGAACGCTGTTTCGTGTCAAAACATAATACTTCCTGGCACCTCTCCCCAAAAGAGGACCGGCTCCTGGGGCCCTCGGGCCGACCAGCGATTGTCATACTAACCTTATATAAATTTCATTATCCATATCGGGGATCCTCCCAGTATCATGGAAGGATTGGCGTTGACTAACTAACTAACTACTAAACGGGTTCAAATTGTATTTTATTATTTGGGCTACACAACCGAACGGCCAATAGACTTAAGTGTTTCGCGATATTAAACAACACACAATGTCTCCTCTTATAAATTCACACGAGTTTGGAATAATTGGCTTAGAAATGTAGCTGAAAGGAATACACCAATATATGTTTAAGAATAGAATCGACGAATATTGCTTTTAAAATTTAACTACATGTATAAGATTTGTGAAACTAGTTCTTTATCCATATCTTCTCATTCTTTCACCTTTTCTTCACCTCTGACTTCCATATTTTACCTTCTTTCTTCACCAGCTTCGAGTGAATCTTAGAGTCTTTGCTAGTTCGTCATCCTCTAAAGGAAAATAAAAATTTAGTCAGCAACGAACTCAAGGCTGGCAAAACTAGAGGGCAGCGTTTAAAGGTACATATGTATATGGTAAAGGAAGGACAGTGGTCTATCTATTACATTGGGGAACTTGTTTTCAGATCACTCGCGATGGGTTGAAGAGGTCTTCGATGCTCATTGGTTGGGGATTTTCTTCAGGTGGACAGGCATCAACCCCCAACCGTGAAGCGTGAGGAGGGGGTAAATTGACAAGTTCCAATCTTCCTGAACTCATACCAGTTTATTTAAAGTTAATACTGCTTCATTTCCTTTGTTTAGTTATTATTAGTTATAGTTTATGTAGTTTATTGCACATAATTTGAACTGGTCAGCTCTCCTGTTAATATAAATGGTTAAAAAAAAAAAAATTGGGGGGAATATTTTGCATATATTTTTATCCAAAATTTCTTCGAATTTGAAACGCAAACAAATTATTTTGGGAAAACTGAAATTCGAGATTTGGGAAACCAACAAATAAGCCATTTGGCAAAATGTGTGACGACATTTTAAATTCTTACTCAAAAGAATAAAATTTATGAATTGCTCAAGATGTTTGGATTTGAGCTCGAGTGTTTAAATTGCACGGCACAAAATTTTCGATTAAAAAAATATATATATTTTTTAACCGAGGGGGTCTTGAGGTGGAAGAAAAACACATCTCGTCTTTCAAAATATAACCTCTCAAATATATATATATATATATATATATATATATATATATATATATATATATGAAAAAGCTCACAAAGTGCACGTGAGTCAAAGTTTTGCAGATACACCCGCAAAGGAAAAGTGAAAAACGATTCCGAGCGCTGTCGTCTTTATTCTTAAAGACCTTTTCAAGGAATGAACAAGAGGCAGGACATACATTGTTTTAAATAGTGGAAGAGGTGATTAGACTACCCACCTCTGAACCTTAATTAGGGGGTACAAAATCCTGAGGCAAATTTATTTGAAATTTTATGTATCTAGTGATAATGGGGTCTAGCATGCACAAACCAGGACTAAGATTGAAATTTGGGAACGCGTTAATGGAGATACATTCTAATATATTTCTCGAAATATAATTACTGCATTTTATGACTGATTTGGCACTAATTTAGTTAATTCTATGGTTAAGATTGTACATATGTAGAAAAAGCGCAGATTGTTCACTGTGATTACGTACATTGGCTTGATGTTGCTTAACCCGGACATCTAGTTCTTTCCCGGTTTGTCCATAATAACATTTTTGGCCGTTGTTGCAGCCTATCGAATAAACAAGGCCAGGTTAGAGGGGCGGAATTTTTGACAAAGATGCTATAAATTGTCTCACCAGAATACCTAGACAAAGAAGTCGATAAAATATATAAAATATGGATAAATTTGTGCTACCCTCTGTATTTTGTCGACAATTGTTATAAGTCCGTAAGCGTTCCTATTATCAAACTAATGTTAATATCCTTAAGTTTCAGGCCAAAAACATATTAGTTTTACCCTATAACCATATTTTTACTAAATGACCTCATTTACTTAGGCCTCTGAACATATATGTTACTTTTAAGTACGAGACTACAATTTATCCCCCCGACCTGTTCTTGGTTATTCGATAGTCTGCAACAACTGCCAAATATGTTATTATGGACAAACCGGGAAAGAACTAGATGTCCGGGTTAAGCAACATCAAGCGAATGTACGTAATCACAGTGACCAATCTGCGCTTTTTCTACATATGTACAATCTTAACCATAGCATTAACTGGAACAGGGCTAAACCAGTCATAAAATGCAGTAATTATATTTCGAGAAATATATAAAAATATATCTCGATTAACGCGTTCCAAAATTTCAATCTTAGTCCTGGTTTGTTCATGCTAGACCCCATTATCACTAGATACATAAAATTTCAAATAAATTTGCTTCAGGATTTTGTACCCCCCAATTAAGGTTCAGAGGTGGGTAGTCTAATCACCTCTTCCACTATTTAAAACAATGTATGTCCTGCCTCTTGTTCATTCCTTGAAAAGGTCTTTAAGAATAAAGACGACAGCGCTCGGAATCGTTTTTCACTTTTCCTTTGCGGGTGTATCTGCAAAACTTTGACTCACGTGCACTTTGTGAGCTTTTTCATATATATATATATATATATATATATATATATATATATATATATATATATATATGTGTGGGGGGGGGGGTATTTCTCGAAAACCTTTCCATTATCTTAAATGTATACACACATATCAAAAATAGACTTGTAGTTTGAGTGAAATTCAGATCATGAGAAAATAGGCCTTTTGACCAGAAAACCAATAATAATAGACCATCGAATGACTCGGCTTATCGTGATGGATGGGATTTTGGAGGTGACGAATATCTCCATGGTACCTATTCGAGAGGGAAAAGATGCAAATATTAAAAAAATAAGTGATAAAACAACTTAATCGACCTCAAATGGTAAATAAGAAACCACAGGAAATATTTGTACAAATTGCTATGAAATTGCTCCCCCCCCCCACACACACACAAATGGTCATCAAATGACAATAACCCGATTCGTTCTCTCACAAAATTTACGTCATTGATCACAAAATCGACGAACAACATGGATCTGATAAAGCGATACAACATTGATCATATAGCGCGATAACAAAAATGATCGCCTAATTAAATAACAAAATCGATCATATAACGCAATAACAAAGCTTATCATATAATGCAATGGCAAAATTTATCACATAATGCGATAACAAAATGGTAAATATAACGCAATAACAAAGCACTTTTTACCTTGTTAGAGATTGCTTGTCTGCTGAGGCTTAAATCCGACTAAAACACTTGGTTTCCCCTCTGGAGACTCAACATAAGTCCTAAGTCATTTTCGGTAAACTCGGGGTCTTAACTGACTCAAATACAAGAGTCACACGGCATTCTCAGAGACTATCTTCACTGTACATCCCTTCATCTCGAGCTAGTGCTAATGTACATAAATGAAGAAGAACAAGAAAAATCCTGTTTCTAAAGGCGAATCAGCTTCGAAACTTATAACCCTTAATTCATTATTAAATAGTGCGTTACAGGAACAGAACCAAACCGCTTCAGTTCTTAAAAAAAACAACAACTAGTAGCTTGATAGGAAAAATGTAGAACTTCTATCGGGCAAACCATTTTGTCTTAAAGTTTCTGAGTCGTGTTTATTTAAAGAATGAGTTCAAAAATTCTTCCAAATCATCTAAACCCAACCATGAATCGAGAATTCACTAGGTTCTGAATTCCTCTCTATAAAGCTCTATTCTTTTTTATTCCTGCTTGTTACAAAACCTCGAGGTTGTCATCGAGCTTCAAATAATTCATCTTTAATCCAATGTTTAAAATATGACCGCTCAAACATTAGTGAATTACGTAACAGCGAATAATAAGAGGAAATAGAAATAAGAAAAAGAAAGGAGGGAAGAACAAAGAAAACGAAGAATGAAAGAACAAGAATAAAAAGGAGAAATGTGAAGAAAATAAGAAATGAAAGAAGACAGAAAGGATAAAAAGAAAAGGAAAATAAAGTGAAATGGAAATTCATTAATAAAGATATAACAATAATTAAAAAAATTCTGACTACATAAATATCGTCAAAAGCTAGTAAACTTTTGTATCATCACCTAATGAACTATGATGAAGTTCATAAACGCAACCAACATAATGATGAGCTAAATAAACTGGCATCTTTTTAATGACATGAATACCCTATCAAGTCTAACTTCACGCCCCCCTCCTCTCAATAAAATAAAAATCGTAAATGAGGCCATAGTTTTCAAATAACACTAAACATCCATTTAATATGAAGCATTGGCAAGAGGGGTTTTTTTAACATGTTTGGAACAAGTCTCACCAGTGAAATTGGCGCGGAGATCTTCTTTCTAAACTTGGCTATTTTGGGCTAAGTGGCTCTCCACCAAACCACCTCACTATTCTTTGTCCTTCAGATTCTCGTCTCGAGCTAATGAAAGAGTCTTTGTTAAGGGGGCCGAAGAGCCCCCTTTAAAAGGCTACTTCCGCCCACGGATGTCATTCACAGACATGATTCAGATACTTTGAACGTAACTCATCCGTAGACCAATTTGGGGGGAAGAAAGACGAGGAGGATAAAACTATTGACTATTCTTTTGTTTATTTTCTGTGTCCTTGGTTATTCTGAGTTTTGCCCCTCATTAAATATAAAATACATAGTCACACTAATACACAAAGACCCATGCACACTTACACAGTCAGCACATATCACAATGCCGATTCAGCAGGACAAGGTATGACAAGGCTGGGTATTCGCCCCTACCTCGGTCATAATACCCACAGCATTCAATACACCATTCCTTAAATACTCCCAATACGCGCGGTTCATCTCCCTTAAAAAATAATCAAGTTCCTCCATAAAAATTAAACTGTGATGTAATAGGTACCTAGTATCGTGTATGAATTCCCTCTAGTCAGGTGAAGTGCAGCGACTGGACGTGACATCCATTCCACAGGTGGACGGAAGACCTCTGGAAAGATGTTGACCCATTCTGTCTTGGTGGGTATCCACAGTTTCATCCTTTTGGCAGGTGCCCGACCTTGGGTGAGAATAGACAGACACCTGCCATAAATGCACGGTTGGGTTAATGAACGAAATGGTCGCACCATTCATCGGAACTCTCAAGAATGCCCCTCGAACCAATTCTGGGCTCGATGACATGGGGCATTATCCTGCTGGAATATCCCATATTTGTTGGGTTACATGCCTTCCATGACTTGAAGCAAATGGTCACCAAGCAGTACAACGTAGAGGTCACCGCCAGATGACGTGTTTAAGTGGACCAGCGGACATACCCATGCCAACTGAACACACTTTACGCCAGTATGGAACCACCATCAGCTTGGTCCCTGGATAACAACTGGAGACCATAGCTTCATGGGATTTGCACCACACCGGAACCTTACCATCAGCCTGAAACAACGGTGGTCGTTACACATCCGACCACTTGCACATGTTACGAGTCCTCGAGGGTAAAATTAACGAGGTCATGAGCCCAGTGGCCGCGCACTCCATTGTGGTGGTCTTCTGCTCCCATATCTCCCATAACTCACTAACATGGTGAATATGTATTCGGTCCTCCTGCATTGAATGGGGATGCGATTTGAACCAGTGTTACTTGTCTGTTACCATTGACAAATCTAGCCGGGCACCGCTGGTCACGATCATTGCGCACTCGTGATCGCTCACTATGCTGTCTTGGGGGTAGAGTTGGTGGTGGAATTGGGGGGGGGGAAGGTTATTGCCTTCCATGAGGTATTCTCAGTAGACATGTGACACTGCAGATCGAGGGATGTTGAATGCCCGCACAATTCCATCCGTCTGGTACCCACTATCATGCCAAGTTCGAACTCTGGATAATTCAACTCTCCATTCCTTGAGCAGCCTAGCCATTGTTCACACTGGCCCACGGGCTGTAAGGTCACAACTGATACAGGTATCATGGTATTTATGTCACTATACGGTGGCGCTGCCTACAATTAGGTTTCATACCACTATCCAATGACTTTTGGCACTTCAGTGTAATTTTGCTTCTAATTTATTACAATTAAGATTTTTCCTAATTTTTGTTCGCTCACAACATATTGCTTCAAATTTCTTGATATTCAGAACATCATATTCTTTTTGTGACTCAGGCCATTTAGTTTTTAATATTTAGTGACTCATACAATTTTATTTGTATTATCTGCTGAATTGTAATAGTTTTGCTTCTAGTTCTTGCAACTCGCTGCATTTGTGATTTTAATATTTTGTGACTTTGACCATATTGCTATAAATTTCTTTCTAATTGATGGGTACGGTGTTGGTTTTCTAATGTTGAGGTACCGAGTTCAATCCCAAGCGAGAGTAGACACAAACGTCAGCGCACATAGAGGTCTGGCCATCGATTAATAGACGTGCTGTGCTTACCCTCGCGGGGTAAGGTAAATCTTACACAGATTATTACGAGTATAGTCAATTACAACACTGCTGTCTTTCCCATCCCATCTTCACAGTACAACACACACTATTCTCCTCTGTTTCACATAATACAGCCATGAGTACTTGTATCAAACATCTATGACGTGGAAAGGGTCTCTTTCGCCCTCGGGTGACGAAGGTTCTACCTGATCACTGATTAGTTTTAGGAAGACCTGTTGCTCAGCAGCGATTGCAATGCTGTTCTTTATGTTGGTTTCATTATCTGGATAGCGATATCGTCTCCTACCTACCACCCATTTTCACCGGTAATATATTGACTTAAAATGTGTTTGCTTCTAATATCTTAGAACTGAGATCATTTTGCTTCTAATTTCTTAAGACTAGGACCATTTCTTTCGATACATTTCTTGCGATTGTTAATTCACTTCTAATTTCTTTTGACTCACGCCATTGTCACTTCATTTATTTTTATGGTACCCATCTGGCGGACTCCAGCAAAGGCATAGCCGCTGAAATCAAATAAGTCCATCACGAAGCTATTTTAAAAAGATAAAATACTATAGTCAAAAAACACAAAACCAATACTAAGAAAAAAACTACAAAAAATAGCATGCTCAGGCGCCTGATGGATGCCCACCTCTCTTAGGGCCCCGAACATGCAGACATCTGAATACTATGAAGGAAGTTCACTTCCTCCCAAAACTCAATTATGTAATCCACAATCGGGTGTGCACGAACTCATTCCGACTACAAAGGACATGCCGTAGCGTCCCAGCTCGTCCGGCTCGCAGCAGCAATGGCATCCCTGATATTGCGAACAAAAAAGTGAACTCCAATGTCGCTACAAACTACAATCCAGGCTCCGAACCGAGCACGAAGCGTAGTGACGCGAATAATTTTTGCATCTAATGTATTGAGACGCAGACCATTTTTTTCGTAATTTCTTGCGATTCGAACCATATTTGGGCCTACTTTTTTGGCGACTCGTAGAATTTTATTTGTAATTTATGATGAGTTGTAGTATTTTTGCTTCTACTTTCTTGCGACTCACTATGTTGTTGTTTTTTTAATATTGTGACTGATACCATTCTAAGTACTTTTAATATCTTTAGATTTAGACAATTTTTGCGACTAATTTCTTGCGACTTAAAAAGTTTTTGCTTTTGTTTCAACTGATAATTTTGCTTTAAATTTATTTCGACTCAATCCATTTGTGCATCTAATTACTTGTGACTCAGAGCATTTTGTTTTTAATTTCTTGCGAGTCGGACCATTTTTTTTTTCTTTGAATTTCTTGTGACAGATTTCTTGCGATTCAGAACAATTGCTTCTAGACTTACTTTCGAATCATATCATTTTGCTTATAAATATTGCGACTCATTCAATTTTGTTTTTAATTTCTTGCGACTCCTAATTTTATTTTCCATTTTTTGTGCATTTAATATATCGTGACTTAGACCATTTGTTTTTTGGGTTGAATATCTTAGGACAATTGCAAGAAACGACTATATTTTTAAAGGGGCGGTTTCTGGAAAGACGGTCCAATTAACGCTAAGTTATGGACCTGAGAAACAGGTTCTTTCGGAGCTCGGACCATTTTGGATACAAACAGTACAAAAGGAAAAGCTTTATTTTGTTTCCAATCCACATAATGGACCTAGTTCCAGGAATTCGATTTGTTTTAACTGTGATTACGAGCCTTTTTTCTGCATCATTTTTTTATTTAACCTTCTTACTCTCCATTTGTCCGTATTCTCCCCATTCTCGACTGAAAGAAGGTGATTTCGTTCTTTACTCCACTGCTTTGTCTTAAGTAAACAGCTTTTTAATTTTGCCTGTCCATTTTAAGTATTATTTTTGCCGAAATAACCTTTTTTTTCTTCCAACATCGAAAACACTTTGATACATACACACATTATCCATTCCACACCATCCCCCATCCTCATTAATAAACATCATCCAATTGCAATGACAACAGGCGATGTCCGCTTAAAAAAAAATGACGACCAAACGAGATTCTTTTGAAAGGTGCTTTTTTTCCCCAACCTTATTGAGGGAACCAACAGTCATTTGTGGCCCTAAACTATCTTCTCTAGCAAACTTTAATCATAAACAACAATAATAGCACGAATTCAGCCACCCTTAACAACACCCCAATTTCGAAGAAAATAAACACGAAACTGAACGCCAATAAATTTCGGTTTACTCATCACTAGACTATTTTAGGTAACCTTTTAAGGACCTTTTACTGCCCCTGGGTGAGTTGCATCGCTGAAGAATACATCATACGATATTAATTAATGCCCGCTATTAACGATACCCCCTCCCCTCTCCCCAACACACGAGAGTCAGAAATTTCGATGTGTGGAAGTCTGATTATATTGATGGAAGCTCTAAAGATACTTGGTCAGGGAGTCACGACTGGGAGAGCATCGATTAATAATGGCGTTGGTGTGTCGGGGAATGGAGTGGTGTAGCTTTAACGACCCTCGAGATTCTTGTTGACTTAAGCTTCACTACGACCTTAGGGGAAAAAAATGATGTTCGAGGCGGGTGTGAATGTAGGAGTGGAATGTGTGAACTCCAACCCCAATAGACAGGAAGAAAAGACCAAAGTTCGTAAGTTTGAGCCAGCGTCCTCCTTTGTTTTTAAGGTTCTTGAAATACACTTATTTAAGGGCTTTGCGACTTGGCCTCTCTTGCCACATTTCCCTCTTCTCTTCGCCTTTCCATCGTTATTCGTTCAGGAGAGCTGTGTGCCCTACATAATACGCATCTACCCTTTCCCTTCTTCGTGGGACTTATGCCCTTGAATATGGTCGCTCAGACGCATCTATCCTTCTCCTTCCTATGACCACCCGTGGTGGAATATGAAAGGAAGGGTTCCAGACATACCTGGCAGGGAGGAAGGGGGGGATGAAGGGTACGAGATTGGTGAACGTGTGTTAGAAGGTCGATCTTGGCAGCAACTTGGAGAAAGAAGTGACATGAGGGGAGATAAATCTGCTCATATAATTACCCTCCTGGCCTCGACCTTTTGCAGATTACCCGAAAGTACACAGGAGGTAATTAATAATCATAAATCCCATTAATCCCGGCATCCGGCATGGGAATTGTATAATCCAACGAAGGACACTTGTTTAATCGGAAAATTTGTTTACTTAAAACCAACGATGGAATCTTGAAGGTTCGTAAATTAATTGGTGAAGTTGGAAGAAGTAAAACTGCATGAGAGTTGCTTAGACCGAGTGGTGAAAAAGAGGAGACTATTTGAGCACGGGGAGCATGTAGAAAAGTAGGGCGGAGAGACTCAGTCCCACATAGTGGGGCCATAGTAGGTGCATCATAAACCGTCGGGGACAAATGTCCAAGAAAAAGGATCGAATTTCCAAGTTTGCACAAATGGATCGAATTTCGAGGAATTGGGTCTGTGTTGGATTCGACCCCATCTAAATTATATTAGTTAAAAAATAGAAACTAACAAGGGTATCACAATACTTTGAAGGGAGATCCTTTAAAAACTAAAGTTAGGGGATGTGAAAATATGTGGAATGTATGATAGTAAGTTACTTGCTGAAATGGGAACCGGGTAAAAGCGCAACTCTGGGGAACGGCACCTCCATCCCCCTGTGGTAGAAGAACGGGGGATCGAATCCTAAATGCAAGGGTCAAGAGAGAGAAAAAGCAAGAAAATCTACAATGATCCTTTGAGAGAGATAGAGAGTAACAAGGAGTACCAAAGAAAGAAAGTACTCTAGAAGACCTTACGGTCCATTCAAAGAGGGTACCTTTGGACTAGCAGTCGAGCTGGCACATCTCTGCTCAAATGCTTTACGTCCTTAAACGGCCACTTTTCAAGACCCTGTCTAGTCTTGACTTGAACTGGTCAACAGATTCACTGTTGACAACCTCCCTCGGAAGTGCGTTCCAACTACCGCAGATACTGTAGGGGAAAAATTTTCCACACAGATCGTGGTTGTAACGCTTCAGTTCGAGTTTGAAGCCGTGATTTCTTGTTCTTCTCTCACCAAGTGTGAAAATATCCCTGTAGTCAACATTGTTGAACCCTAAGGTATTTTGAAAGCTTCGATGAGTTGACCACGCAGTGTACGGGTTTCCAACGAGAACAGATCTAATTCCCTTAATCTATCTTCATAACTTTTATGTCTGATAGAGAGAATTAGTTTGGTTGCCCTGGCTTGCACGCGTTCCAATCTCGCGATGTCCTTTCGAAATGAAGGACTCCAAAATTGTATGGCATACTCCAGGTGCGGCCGAACGAGGGGGTTGTACAGACAAAGTACTATCTCCTTGTTCGGATATCCAAACTGGCGCCTAATTTAGCTTAGCATCCTTTGGGCCTTTTTCTCCGCCTCAATGCACTGTTTCGAGAACTTGAGGTCACTAGTGATTGTTACACCCAAGTCCTTCTCAATGTCGGTGGATTAAATAGCTGTGCCCTTAAGGATATACTGAGATTAGGGGTTTCAGTGGCCGATATGCATCACTTTGCATTTGTTCACGTTAAAAGGCATTTGCCCCGTGTCCGACCACTCCCCAATCTTCCCAAGATCTTCCTGCAGGCGGGCAGTATTTCCATCTTTTGCAACGTTCATATACCAAGCTTGGTATCGTCGGCAAATTTAGAAATCTTGGCAACCATGTTACCGTCCATGTCGTTGACGTAGATGATGAATAGTAGAGGTCCCAGGACAGAACCTTGAGGCACTCCGCTAGTAACGGGCACCCACTCAGAAGCCTGTCCATTCACCCCCACCCGTTGCCGTCTGCCACTTCGCCAGTTCTCGATCCAGCTGGCTACTTTTCAGTCTATGCCCAGCGCTTGCACTTTCCGGAGAAAGCGGCGGTGTGGTACCTTATCAAAGGCTTTCTGAAAGTCTAAGTACACCACATCCACCGCCTTGTCCCGATCGTGCTCACTGAAGACGAAGGGGAAGAATTCCACAAAGTTCGTCAGGCATGACCGTTGCCTTCGGAAGCCGTGCTGGGAACTCCTCAGTAGCAGGTTTGACTCTAAATGCAAAGTCATTTTGTCCACCATCATGCTTTCCATGAGTTTACCGACTATCAAAGTCAGACTGATAGGTCGGTAGTTTGATAATTGGCTACGGTCTCCTTTCTTGAAGATAGGAGTCACCTCCGCTTCACGCCAGTCTCTACGGAACGCATTCGGTCCGGATTGACATGTTGAAGATTGCGCTCAGGTGTCGTGACACTTGATCGCGCACTTCTTTCAACACTTTAGTTAGAAACCCATCTGGGCCAGGTGACTTATTTGTCATTAGGTCAGTGATCTTCTTTTCTATTTCTCCTTCGGTGAAGTCCATATCCTCCAGCTTTTTCCCCGTGTAGGAATCCGTTGGCTGGGGAATGGGACCACACCCTTCAGTAAACACTGAAGCGAAGTAGTCGTTGAAAAGGTTAGCATTTTCTGCAGCTAAGTGCTTTAATGTTCCCTCCTCATTCCTCAAAGGGCCAATCGTTCGACGGATTTGTTTACGGCTGTTTACATATCCAAAGAACTCCTTGGGATTCTCCTTACAAAGCCTCGCCACTCGGAGTTCCTCAGCCCGCTCAGCCGGTATTCGTCAAAGTTACCCGAGATCTTCGATTGCTGGTACACATTTCTCTTCTCCCTAAGCAGTTGGTTGATTTCTCGATTAAACCACTTTGGTTGAACAGAAGACTGACGCGGCATTTCAGAGGGATGAAACGCGATTGAAGACTCATGAATGTGGTGTTGAAACTGTTCCACGAGTCTTCAACAGCCTCGCACACTTCTAGCCTCGCGTCAGTCAGTCCAGCACGAAGACCTGCAAAGTCTGCTCTTCTCAAATCAAGTTTCTTCGATTTACTAGTTGCAGGCCCTGCCTTGGGGACTTTGACTACAAATCTAATTAGTCGGTGGACACTACCACCGAGCTCTTCGCCAACAGAGAGGTCCTCAACGATGTCATCCTCAGAGGTGAAAACCAAGTCGAGGATATTTTCTCCTCTCGTTGGTTCTCTCGCCCATTGAGTCAGGAACTCGTTGTTCGCGAACTCCAGGAGTATTGCGTTCTCGCCACAGGGTTCTCTGGCTTCCCAGTCAACTTGTGTGTTGAAATCCCCCATGACGATACACACTCTGTCTTCGACAAGTTCTCCTAGTAGCTGATACAGACTCCTGTCCTGTTCTAAGAGTTAGGCAGGGGGTCTGTGAAGCACTAGGGTCCTGTATCTGGCAGGACCTATCTCTAGGTCAACAGCTAGTAGTTCATGGTCGGAAAGGATGTTGCAATCCGTCGAGTTGAGAGTATCCTTGAGAGTATCCTTGAGAGAGGAACAGAGGGAGAGGGAGAAGAGGGAGGAGGGAGGGAGAAAGAAAGAGAGAGGGTCAGGGAGATGGGGGGAGAAGGAGAGAGATGAGAAGAAAGAGACAGAGATAAGGAGAAAGAGAGAGAGATAAAGGAGAAAGAGAGAGGGAGGGAGAAGGAGGGAGAGAAAGAACATTTCTACTAAAAGGGAGAGAGGGAGAAGGAGGGAGAAAAAGAACATCTCTAGTGAAAGAGAGAAAGAGGGTGAGGGGGGGGAGGGGGAGGTGCAAACGGACAAATTAGTACCAAATGAATCCCAGACGTCTGACAAAAGATGTTTTTCCGATTTGGAACGCAAATTTCTTTCGCGTGTTCGCTCGTTTGCGTGGCGCGCCGAGAGGAAAGACCAAAACCGAGTGCATTATTATGTTGAAAATCTATATAAGGGTTCCTGTAAATACATCAACGATTCCCAAGTCAAGGAGAAGAAAACCACAATTACTCATTCTGCCTCACTCCCACTTCCTTCTACACTCTCTTCACCCTTAATTGGAAGACAAAGGTTCATAAGTTTAACTCCAAAGTTTTATTGGTTCGTATTTGTCGCTCAACGAGGTTTGCAAAGTTAATTTTAACCTGTTTTTCTAACTATTTTTGTATCTATGTAATTTTACATTTTTTTTCATATAGAAACATACATACAGACGAAGTTACCAATTCATACCCAACCCCTCGTAAACTCCCCTCGTTTGCATAGAGGGGTGTGTGTATCAAGAATCACATAGTTATGTATTTAGTGAGCCAGAGGAGTTCCAGTCAAGATTTCTATTCTTAAAGAGCTTTGTGTATGTATGTACGAATGAACGATGCGCACCACACACACGTGTATGCACATCATCACATAAGCGAACAAAGACCTAAACATACATTTTCCTTCTGAAAAAAAACAACCATACAGAAATATATATATATATATATATATATATATATATATATATATATATATATATATATATATATATATATATATATATAAACAAACATACGTTGATGCGCATAAGAAAACAGACAAAGATCTATCCATACCCATGCAGACAAAACAAAAAATACGATGCCCGATCCCTTCAAATGGTGCCATACACTTGAATGCCCTTTTACCCAAATTCATGCACTTCACTCCCTTCAAAAATACCTCAGTAGTCCTTTTAAAATGGACATAAAAAACGAAACGAAAGAAAACGGGAAGCTCATGAAACGAGTGTTGTTCGCCGACTAATAAAGTTTCTCTCCTTGTTTATTTACTACTCCATTGATTATAGAGGCACAAATGATTATAAGTTCGCACGTAAAAGGAGATGTGCTCATTTGTACGCACTTGTACTCGGGGATTAGTAAACCCACTTTTAAAATTCCTTTGCATTATGCGACTATTCCCTATATATAATTAAAGTTCGTATCTTTGAATTCATGTGTTCATTGTACGAACTGTTTCAAGGACACTTATAGCAGGGTCCTATTCCAGTAATGAGAGTCAAGTAGGTTATCATGATTTTTTTTTTTACAACTCGCGTCCATTTCATTCTTTTGCTTCTCCTGGCTGACCTAATCCACATTTCTTCCACTTTCATTCCTTTGCTTATCCTAGCTGACCCTATCTTCATGAATTCCCTTTCACTCTTTTCCCTCTCCTGGCTGACCTAATCCTCATTATCCCCCCATCCAGTCTCATACCTTTGTTAGTTACAATAGTTTACATTTCTTATTACTCAATAATCAAATCAAACTTTAAGAGTTTATTGTACTACACTCTGTCAACACCCCCTCCAACGAGGACCGGCCGCCGGTGCCCACTGGCTTCAGCGGTTGTAATTCTGATCTTTATGTGAATTTCATTATCCGACCGGAGGACCTCGTCCAGTTTTACGACTGTTTTCTTCACCTCTCATTTTTATCTTATTATATCACTACAAAATTACCAACACGTCGGCACACTGACGCATCTTCATCTATCCACGTTTGGGAGAGGTGAATGGGGAATGTAAGTTACCCCCCTCTGCCCACTACCCCCGCCCCCTTCTGCCCGTTAACCCCCCCCCCCTCTTTGCCTGTTACACCCACAAATCCAGACCCAAGGGAAAATGACTCGCGGTTTACGGGTGTAATTCCACCACATTCTCAGGAAGTCAACAGAGCTGGTTGGAGGGGAAGAGGGGGGTGGGGGCGTAAATCCTATATTCACTCTTCCCGTGATATATTAACCTTTGGAGATATGATTATTAGTAGTATTATCGTTTGAGATTTTATTATAAAGGACCTCTTTTTGAAAAAGGAGCTAGGAATCTTCTTGCCATTTTCCTTATATATTTCCCAATAATAATAATGATTATTAAACATATACCTCTCCCTCACACACACACAAAAACATACACCTTATTCATTACGAACAAAAAAAATGTATAACCAATGATGGATTTTTCCCACGCACAAGAAGGAAAAATGGACAGAAATAGAACGAAAAAAAATTAAGAGGATTACAAAGACGAAGCCTGGAATAACAAACCCCCTCCCCTAAATACTGAAGCAAAAAGTGTACTAGAAACCACAAGGACAAATTCAAGACCTTCAGATACGAATGCGAATTCCCTTGCAAATGTAAACTGCAACACCAGATCTAAGCAACATTTGAATACCCAGTTTACCCGTAATTCAATACATCGTATAAAACGTTCGCTTCAGGAGAGCATATAGGCTCGAATGTACGAACTAAAGCCACATTATACATTTTAAAATTGAATATATGAACAAAGCCTCATCACGCCCTCAACATGGGCTGAAAAATAAGAATAAAAATCCGCATTAGGCAACCCACTGATTATCAAATATATGAACAAAGAGCCTTAGTATATAACTCTATAGGGGTTAATATATTCGAACAAAGATCTTTATTATCAACCGACATGTACTCAAATATACGAACAAATAACCTCATTGCCTACCCCTACTGATGGTCGAATATACGAACAAAGAACCTCTGTACGCATCTCCATAGCTGCTTAGATGTAGGGACAAAGATCCTCATCACACACCCAACATGATCTCAATATACGACCAGACCGCACATAGGATCGAATATACGAACAAAGAATGTCATCACAAACCCAACATGGGCTCAAATATAAGAACTTTTGTAAAAATTGCAACTGTTTCACCTTGCGGTCTCCTACTAGGGCATAGTCCCCCCGCAACACCAAAGCACAATTATAGACCTATATTGAGGTTAATTGGAAATAAAATAATAATAGAAGCAACCAACAGAAAATAGAGAGAGCAACTGAAAGAAAAGGAACGTTCAGTTGCGCCTTTGGGAGGTCTGCCTCCCTCAGGTACTTAAGCGAGACAGCAATAATTTAAAAAAAATATGGAGGAGCCCCCAATCTGGTGTGTAGGAGGGGGGGCGAAGCTCCCCTAGACTTTTAGACATTCAGCCAAAATGTGGCGCACACAGTGGAAGACCAAGCGGTCGTACTGGTTTATTCAGGGGGAGCATTCCATCAGATGGCGCGGCGAACCGCGAGTGTCTCCGATTCGGTGACGACAGAAAATGACTTGGTGAGGTCAAAGCATTGAGAGATAGACCCAGAGGAAGAGTCGGGGCGCAACTTTAAATTTCGTGGCGCCTTCTTCCATCTTCTTTTCCATGCAGCTGCTCTCAGAGTTAGGGCGAAATGCCGGCCCGGTTGCACACTCTGTGACACTGCCTGGCACAAGACATGGGATCAAATATACGAACAAAGAGCCTCAAAAGGCCGTAACATGGGTAAAATTGACGAACAAAGAGCCTTAAAAGGCCGTGACATAGGTCAAATATACGAACAAAGAGCCCCCCACCTGTCCCCAGAGAGCATCGAATAGACACAGAGCCTCAGCACGCACCCGACATCGACTCAAATATACGAACAGAGAACAATATTACGCAATCCACATAAGATTAAATATACAACCAAAGAGCATTTGTACGTATCTCTACATGGGCTAAAATATACGAACAAAGATCCTCATTACGCACCCATCTAGGATAAAAATACGAAGAAGTACTTCATCCCGCACACCACAGAAGTTCGAATGTACGAACAAAGAGCCTCAATACACAACCTACAGGGAACCAAATATGCGAAAAAAGCCTCATCACGAAATCCAGAGGTGCTTAAATTTACGAACAATTAGCCCTCATCATGCACCTTACAGGGACTCAAATAAATACAGAAGCTTCATTCTTCTTCGTCGTCAGCCCGTCTTTATACGGGGTCGCTGTTTTTGATGAGCCACTTCCACCTGTTTCTATCTCCTGCCATGTCGGTCTCCACTTCCTTCTCCTTCATGTCAGCTCGTATGAAGTCTCTCCATCTAACCTTGGGTCTTCCTCTCCTCCTCCTTCCCTGTATTTCCATCTCCAAAGCTCTTCTCTCGTCACTCTCTCCATCCCTCCTCATTATGTGTCCATACCATCTAAGTCTTGCTTCATGTGTCTTCTTTGAAATCTCCACCACCTTTGTGTTCCTCGGATCTTTGTATTTGTGATTCTGTCCTTCCCCATGACGCCACACATCCATCGCAGCATCCACAGTTCTGCTACTTCCTTCCTCTTCTCATTACTCTTCTTTACAGGTAATGCCTCTGCTCTATACGTTATAGTTGGTCTTACCACAGTTTTGTATACTTTTCCCTTTAATTTCACTGGCATTTTTCTGTCACACAGAACCCCTGATACACCCTTCCAACTCTTCCATCCTGCTTGGATCCTTCTGGTTACTTCCTTATCTTCATTTCCATCTACTGGTATGGTAGATCCCAAATACTTGAAGGCATCTACTCTCTTTATTTCCACACCATCTAACCTAATGCTTTCACCTCTGTCCTGCTCTTCTTCTGTACAGTTCATATATTGTCTGTGTTTTACTTATATTCATCTCTCTCTTTTCCAGTACTAATCTCCATTTATCCTATCCTTTGCTCTACCTCTTCTTTATACTCACTGGCTAAAACCACATCACCTGCATACATCATGTCCCAGGGTATCCTCACTCGCACGTTCTCAGTCAACACGTCAAAGACAACGTTAAAGAGGAAGGGGCTTAACGCAGAGCCCTGATGCAGCCCCACCTCCACTCCAAAACTGTATGTCCTGCCTGCTCCACTCCTTACCCGTGTTTTGACACTTCTGTAGATTTCCTTCACCAATCTTACATAATTTTCTGGCATTTTTCTTTCTCTCAAGCATCTCCATAGTTCTTGTTTTGGTATTCTGTCATACGCTTTCTCCAGATCTATAAAAACCATATGTAATTCCTTCTGTTTCTCCCTGTACTTTTCCGCCATTTGCCTCAAAATTAACACTAGGCTTGTTGTTCCTCTTCCAGGGATGAAGCCAACTTGACTGTTGGACACCTCCAACTCAAGTCGTAATCTTTTGCCAAAATCCTCTCCCAGACTTTCATTGGGTGAGATAGCAGTTTAATCCCACGATAATTTTCGCACTTTTGTACATCTCCCTTCCCTTTGAAGATGGGTACTAACAGACTCTCCCTCCATTCGTCGGGAGTCTCTTCTTGCTCCTCTATCATGCCCATCAGCTTCCACAACAAGTCCACTCCTGCATCCTCCAGGGCCCTCCACGCCTCCACCGGGATTTCATCTGGTCTAGCTGTTTTGTTGTTTTTCATTCTCTTAAGAGCTCTCACGAATTCTTCTCTCTCTATACCTCTTGCCAGTCCTGGATATGGTGTTCCCTCATCATGGTAAGCCCGTGGGTTCTCCTCGTTCAGCAGATCATCAAAATATTCCTTTGATCTCTCTTGTATCTTTCTTTCTTTCCTCAATATAATACTAGATGCGCCCTTTATCTGCTTCACATGGTTTACAACCTGTTACCTTGCTCCTATATCTTGCTATCCTGTATATCTTCTTTTCCCCTTCGGTTGTTTCCAGCTCTTTATACAATTAATGACTAGTTTCTGCCTTCGCTACTGCTTTAAGTGCGATCTTTTTTTGCACTTTTATACTCTATTTTATCCTCTGTAGATCTTTTATTTTCCCACTGCTTTTTTGTTTCCTTTTTCCTTACCAAGGCATTCCTTACATCTTCCTTCCAACACCATTCTTCTCTGGGTGTGCGTGGCTCCCCAGATATTTCTCTTAGCACTTCTCTTGCTACTTCTCTCATCACTTGTGCGTTCTCTTCCCACCAATCTTGTGTTCTCATTACCTCAGTGTTCACTCTGCTTAAGACCTTCGTCTTAAGCAGAAGCTTCATTAAGACCCCCAAAAGCTTCTCTCAAAGTGCTGGATGGAAGTGACAGTGGGTATAGGTTGAAGGGTATGTGAATGGACGAATAAGTGGTAGACAGGATGAGAGACGGGATAACTTGAACTTTTGGTACACCTAGAGAAAATTAAAATGGAGAGTGTGTAGTATGTTTTTGTGCTGAAAGAAACTTGTGTGCAGCCAATGGGTTCTTTCAGCATTAGGGACCATAAATACAAAGAAGAAGGGGAGAAGTTAAGTGTGTGACTGATCTGTGCCTAGCAAGAACCAATGTGTTGCAGGGGGTAGTTGATGCGAAAGTAGTGATAAGTATGAGTATGGAAGTATCCGATCACATGATTGCGCTGTGTAAGGTTAAATTGGTTGGTGTATGGGTGAAAAGACATAAGGATAGGGAGAGGACAGGAAGGGAGAATTAGAATTGAAAAGTTATTGAATCAGAGAGAAAAGGGAGAGTATGTGAGAATGTTTTAGAGAAGAGTTGAAATAAGTATGGCCATGGGAATAGAGCATATGTGGAAGAAATTTACGGAAGTAATAGTGAGTAGTGCAAGGGTTGTATGTGGGGGCGCAGAGAACTGGAAAGAGAAAGCTAAACGTTGAATGGAATAATAACGATGTGAAACGTGCAGTGTACAGCACAAAGGTGGATTACTTGCTAATGCTCAAGAGTACCAATGAGAATGTCAGGGAGATGCGGATGATTGCATACAAGGTCGGAAAAAGAAAAGTAAAACGAATAATTAACCAAAATAAGAAAGTAGGAAATGAAGCGTTCGAATGGAAAATGAATGAGGATCCGGATAGGAAAAGTAAGCTATTCTGTAAGAAAGTGTGGAAGTGAATAAGCCAAAAGAAGAAAAGCTGCGCGGACATCGAAGATAGGAATGGTGAGATACTTCTGGGTAATGAGGTCAAAAGTAGATAGCAAGAGTACCTTGAAGAGTAATATAATTTGAGTATGGAAGATAACACAATTGTGAATATAGTGAATATAGATTGGGTTCGTGGCTCTAGTGGCTATGTTATGAAGCATTTGAAAGTGTAAGAGTGCCTGAGGCCTCGAAGAATATTGTAATAGCACCATTAAGTAGTGGATAATTAATAGATGTAAAATATGCTGAATCGAGAGAAAGCTCATGATCGTGTAAATAAGAAAGAATTATGGCAAGTGCTAAAAATGTATTGAGTGAGTTGGGGACTATTGGATTGTGTGCTGTTTTTATGTTACAAGTAAGGCATGGGTCAGGGTGAAAGATAAATGGAGTAAGTAGATTTATATACATGGATGGGGGAGGAGTAAGACAAGGTCATGTAATGTTGTCATTGCTGTTTAGTATCTTTATTCTGATTACTTGGTGTTAGTGGATGAGAGTGAAAGTGATGTGGAAATGTTGATCGAAACCTTTGATAGGCTGTATGTGAGAAAGGAGCTAAAATTAAATGTAGATAAGAGTAAGGTGATTCGGTTTTGTGGTATAGATGGATTATAGTGTGACATGAGACGCCATGGTGTTATCCATCAACAAAAACTAGATAAGGAAGATGCTACCAAAAGGTTTTAAATGGTAGGAAAAGTCTCAGAGGAGAGCACAGACCTTTAATGGAATGGTAGGGGGTTGAACGTGGAAGGTGCCAACAGGAGAGTATGTATGTGCCAACATTGGTGTATTGGAGTAAGACTATGGTATGAAAGGAGAATGAAAGAAAGAGCTAAAGTGAGAGCAGTGCAAATGGACAAATTGAGAGAGGGATATTTGGTGTGTGAAAGGTAGATGGAGTGAAAAAGACTGGATAAGAGGTGTTTTAGTGTGAAGAAGGGTGTGAATGAGGTTGTAAGTGAGTGTGCTCTGAGGTGGCATTGATTGACCTGTAAGAAGAACGAATGTAATTGCACTTGTGGAGAGAATATAGGAGAGGTGAATGTCAGGATGTGAGAAGGGTTAGAAGACCTCTTAAAGGGGGATGGGAGGTTAATTATGCGAATGTTTGAGAGAGAAAAATGAAGGGTATATGTAAGGCATAGAGTGAAGTTGAGGAGGCAGAGTTGTTCTGACGACGTTGATGAACGTCGATTCTTCTCTGTGGGAAAGCGCTTTTTGTGGAAACCTTAAAAAGCCGAAATGGTTAAATCCCTTATTAAAAACTATAAATTTAATTTATTTCTATAAAATATAGCACCCTGTGAGTGTGTTAGTGGGCGCCCTAGGGCTTCACCTTGAACCATTCCACACTCCTCTGTCTCCCCAGTCATTCCTAAACCCCCGTCTTCCTACTACCCCCAACCCCCATTTCTCTGGCTTCGAATTTCCCATAAATCGATCGGACGCGAGCAAATATTAAATTATTTTAAGAGGAAATGTCGCCAATTTACTAAATTTGACCGCTTCCATTTGATATTTTTAGCACCGACCATGAAGAGTGTTCTGCGCATACGACACACACGCACACACACACATACACACACACACACAAGATCAGTACCTGGTTCGATTCTAAGCAAACACACACGTATTTTTAGCACCGATCATGAAAAGCGTTCTGCTCATACGACACACACACACACACAGGATCGGTACCTGGTTCGATTCTAAGCGAACACACATGTATAGGTCTGATCAACGATCGGTGGACGCGCTGGGCTTATCTCCACGGGGGTAGGTACATATAGTGCTTGCACTCTTCCCATTCTCCCTATCTCATCTTGTGTACTAATAATAATAATCATAATAACAGGTCATCACACATACATAGCCAATCACATCACTGCTATCTTTCCTATCTCGTCTTCACGACACACTCACACCATTCTCCTCTGTTTTTAAGGACTTTCGCCGATGGGTAGAGGTATCAACATACCCTTGACACGGAACGAGGCCCCTTCAGCCCCCCCTTGGGGATACGAAGGTTCCTACCTGATCGATAGTTGGAGCAAAAAACAAATACAGGCGCCATGGGGATCACCAGCGAATGTCATTCTGATCGTTATGTTGGTTTCACCATCCTCACAGATGCACATAATAAAACATACACATGTATGTTAGATGACACACACGCGCACACACACAAAAAGAGAAGCACACATATGTACACATACAAAAGGAGACGGTAAGGGAGGGGGAGTGTCAATGAGCCTCCCTGACTGCCCTGAACATGATCCGTGTGGGAAAGGAGGGCCCGGGGACTCCCCACACCTCTCAAATCGTGGGTGGTCTTCAGATGAGGACAAGTCGCCCTTGAGGAGGAGAAGTAACAATATGCATACAATTATATGTTGTTCGTACTTACGGGCGACTCACTCCACAAGTACGAACATGTTCAACTCTATCCCGCTTGTGGGATGATTTAAAAATCCCCTCAGCCGGCATTTTCAGGGACTACGAACAAAATATCAAGAGTACCCGGATATACGAACATCCCTACCGTTTTCAGGGAGGGTCTATCATCCTTTATGGTTGAGGTGGATCAAGAGGAGAAGAGGGATTTCATCCTCCAATGAAAATTGGGTGGGATACAAGGAAGGAGTACTCGACTTAAGGGAAAATACCAGCCCCTCCTTCCTTCCCCTCCTTGAGGGGAGACGGGTGAAGAGAGGGAAGAGGAAGATCGGGGAAGGTGGGTTAAAATAAAGGACTCCCATGTAATAAATTATTATTATTATTTCTTAACATTATTATAAAGCGAAAAATTACATGGAGAATAAGGTAGGTCCTCCTGCAAGGCTAAGGGTGACTGTGGTAAGTGATGCTCGGAGCACGGGCAGAAGCCTCCAGTGAGCCAAGGGTGGCAGAGGGAGAATCGAGTCCGGTTTCCCCCAAGATGGAACCGAGGCGGGCTTGACATAGCGAAGTTAACTCTAAAGGTCGAGGAGTCTGTTTTGAGGATTCTAAAACCTGATGCAAGTTCGTATCAAAGGGCACAGACTCAACATTACGAACGCGAACCAAACGAGCAATGGTTTAAAACCCCAGCACTAATTTATATCCATAAAATATAAAAAAAACGACATAAACCAATGAAACAACATCCCACCCCTAAAAACAATAACATCATAACTAGGGCAATAAAATCAACATCAACCTCATCCAAAACAACGAAGACTGCCACCACAAAACCAACAAGAATCTCTTATTCATCAACAACGTTATCACCAGGGTCACCATCATCATCATCATCGACGTCGTCATGACCATCATCAACAACGTCATAATCGTCATTAACAACAAGGTCACAATAACTAACGTCATCAGCACTATAACAGATAAGGTAATAATCACCCTCAACAATGAGGTTATAATCGCCACCATCAACAACAATTGCGACGACGATGATAAAGTCAATAACGACCTTACCCAAATCACAGGCGACAAACATCAAAACACGAAAAAAGATAACAAAAACATCATCATCATCATCAACAACATCATGACGCCAAAACATATCTACCTCTCGCCCAAAGACAAATCGGGGGAGGGGGGAGAATGACACCGGGTCCTACCCCCCTCTCCCCCTTAAACCAAAAAAGGTACTCACGACGCACGCGAGAAAACGCCCAGTCCTCGGGGTACACTAACCCATCACCACCGACACCATACACACACACAGCCATGGGACTCCTCCCAGATGTCCCCACCCACGTTTAAAGTAGGTAACCCACCCAGGTGGGGCCGGTGCTTATGGGTAGAAGATGATAATTTCCAATTACTTACTTGTTTCGCCTAATTACCATAATTACGGGCGGAAATCACGGGGACTTTTACGGGTTCGATTTGGGGTAATGACGTCCAAAGGCGGGGGCAGGAGAACCCACCCACAGGAGGAGAGGCGCGGCTTAAGAGATTTAACGAGGTCGACCCCACTCTGTCGGGGGTTGATGCCCACTCAGTAGGGATACAAATGCCCTCCCCCCTATATCATTTTACCACTTTTATGTGGCAATCTCGCCCGTAGTATGGGAGCGGGAAGTAACCCCGCTCTCTTCAAAGGGGATTCCGCTGGCTTCGTTGTGGATCGGAGGCAAGCCTAGGAGAGTTGCGTACCCTCCCGGTCCCTATCACTCGAGGGTGTTTACATGGCTTGGGTTATGTAGCTGCTACATATTTTCACTTCTCCTAACGTCACTACTTTATTTGTCAATTCCCTCGTTTGTTTCCACCTAGATAATAATATAAATAATATCAATAGTAATATTCTTTACCACCTAGAGGGCCATTTGGGAGCAGTGTTGGGTCATATTTATGTGCTTTTCTTTTTCCTGAGGGACGATGATGGTTCAGATCATACATGAATAAAGAAAATGGTTGAAATCCGGATATCATTTTGGGGGCACCCACTAAGTATTCGCGTGGAGCCTCCGCCCCTGCAATTGGCTCCATATTCGCACTTCTAAATCCATGTACTCCTCTGTACGCCCCATTTACTTATTCGTATGTTAGACAACTTGTACGAAGTTGTTGCTACTGACAAGGACTCAAGTCAGTTCGTTTTACGTACTTGTTCGTAGATTCAAATATCTGTTATTTGTACAAACTCGTTTGAACTTTCAAGTGCTTACGTTCGTTTCTACGAACTTGTCCCCGCAAGACTACTGTTTCTTTGTATGAAATTGTTCGTACAATCAAGTAACTTTGCTCTTTATACTAACTTGCTTTATTTTTTGGTCGAAGCGGGTTTGGGGGGCTACGAAATGTTCGTATTTCCGAGTAACCGGGCTTGTGCGTACGAACTTCTTCGTGCTTATAAGTCAATTCTCTCATTTGTATCAACGTGTTTTCACTTTCTATGTACTGTACTCTTTGCATAATTTTGTTCTTGTTTTAAAGTACCTTTTCTCTTTAAACTAACTTGTTCGTACTTTAAAGTCCATGTACTCATTTGTACGATCTTCTTTCTACTTTCGAGTACTTGCGTCCTTTGCCAGAGGTTGTTCATCGTTTCGAGTATTTTCTGTTCTATGTACGAAGCGTTTCGTACATCCGAGTAACTTGTCATTTGCACGAACTTGTTTGTATTATCGAGTAACTTTGATTTGTAAGAACGAACTCCATGGAGTTAATGCGCCATTCATAAAGGATGAAAAGGTCTTTGTTATCTTAATTCTTTTCATTGTTTCTTGGGGGGGGTTAATAATTTTTCTATTTTTCTCTTGATAATCAGTTTCGCCATCGCGTGAAATACCATCTTTGGTTACATTGTTATTTGTATCATTATTATCATTATTATTATCATTAGCCTAAGATAAGTGTACGAGTCCGAACATTCGCGATCTAGTCTGACCCATCTCTCGTCCCTCCCCCCCACTAATTGAAAATGCCATGGCCGTTAATTAACGCCTATATCCATCCCAAGTGGAGCCTCTTTTCCATTATTACCTTTTTAATTGAGAATATATATATATATATATATATATATATATATATATATATATATATATATATATATATATATATATATATATATACACTCGAAATACAGCGAAATTAAGACACATCCGGTGTGGTTAGTCATTGGATGGACTCCCAATACAGGTCGCCCGCCTCGTGGCGGTTGCCATGCATTGTACATACCTGTGGTTCGGATCCTACATTAATTCGACTGTCGTCTTCTTATTTTCTTAATTTAAGAGAACAACCCAATTCAGATGGGGTAAAAATAAGCTGAGAGGGAGAAATAAATGGTGACCATAAACGGGAGAATGATAATAAAGAAAAAGAAAAATCGACGGAGAATTAATACACAGACGGAAAAAAACGACAGCGAAATAAAAAACAGGGTTATAACAGAAAATAGAATCTGAGAGGGAAATAACTGGCAGAAGAGAAAAAAAAACGACGGGAAAATCAGCGACATTTAAAATCCAGACATCAAAATAAAACAAAAAAAGGGAATAACCGAAAAAGAAGGAAAAATAAGACAAATAAAAACATTAAAAAAGGCGCAACAAGATCGCGACAGACAGAGCAATTATGTGAGTAAACAAACAATCTCCCAAAGAGATAAAGAACTTGAAATTATGTCAGTAAACAAAGAGATAAAGAAGGTATCTGAGAGAAGTACGTAGAAATGAACACAAACCTTCAATATACGAACGTAGGATAATTTCCCCGGATAAAGATATTAAACTTGTGAGGTTGTAGCTACGTGAAACAAACACCTTTGTTTGGGATTTGTCCGTGAGGCATTGACGCAAACAGGGACGCCCCCGAACAGACACAAACTCCACAAAATACAAAGAAACCCGTATATTCGGATCACCTAAAACAAAGAATGGATTTATTACACTAATCATGACCCAAAGAATCTTTATTCTCCACATCTTTATTCTTCAGGACTTGATCCAATAATTTAAGCGAGACCAATAATGAAGAAGACAGAGTTGTTTGCATCCCCCAAACACTTGTTGCATCTCTTTAAAGTGGGTGGGGGCGGGTGGGGGTGCTAAAGGAAGGGAGCTAAGTGGAGAACGAGACGGATAAACTGAGGAGAGAGATCGAGAATGACAAGAAGAGAAGGAAAGGGAAATCAAAAAAAAGAAAAGGAAAGGAAAAAAATAAAGAGGAAAACGAAAAGAAGTAAATAAAAAAGAAGAATTTAGCTCTCTGGAAGTATTAAGGAGGCATGAAGTTATTAATAAAATCGTAAGGGCCTCCTCTTCTCAAACGGATTTCCTGCTTCCCCCTCAAAAATATGGGTATAACACAGACCCAACGTATGGGGGAGGGGCGCTACAGTAATTCAGTTGCCCCCCTCCCCCCACTAGCAACTACTCCGACTATGCATCGCGAGATACCAGTGAACGAAGCCTGGAGCCGAGAGATGAATGGAGCCTTTCACGCGATAGGGCCCCTTAGGAGTGAGGCGAAAGGGGTGGGGGTGGGGAGGAGGGAAGATGAAGGGTAAAGGGGAGGGGGTGAGGGGGAAGGGGGGGCAGCACTAAAAGATCCATAAGATCCCTCTGTCCAACATGACCCTCGAAATTGGGAGAACTAAATTATTATTAAGGGTGAAAACTAACGAGGGCGTGTAGCCCCCCCCCCCTCCGAGGATTTAAATAAGTGGCTTATAGTAGAAATGGTGGCATTAGGCGAAGTGAAAATGTGTACAACTACATACTACTAGTAACGCAAATAGGATTGATGGAAAAACCCGGGGATTGATGGATCGAGAATGGAAAGTGGGGAAGGAAAGGACCCCTCAAAGCCCCTAATGTCAGGTGGATTTGGGGACTTTGACTGTCCTTGGGTGGTGGGGGGAGAGGGGTCCTGAAACCCTGAAAGATACCCCTATTCAAATCGATCCGAATTGTGTCCGTAGAAACAAGGACAGAGGCTTAAAGGTACGAACTCAAAAGTACCCGAGAACCGCCACCGTGAGTTACCGCATACGATCGAGAGCAACACGAACGAGATTGAACCCCATCGGATTATCACTCTTCAGCCAATCACACGAGTCCCTCTATTTGTACGTTAAGGTCTTTTTGGAGACATCCTGAGATCTACTTGTTACGCCTTGGCCCTGAGGGGTGTTCATACTTACGAATTCGTTCGTTACTTTTCTCATTAGCTACATATGTTCAGAGCAACAATAATAATTAAATAACAAAAGCATAATGAAACAATAATAATTAAATAATAAAAGCATAATGAAACAATAATAATTTAATAATAAAAGCATAATGAAACAATAATAATTAAATAATAAAAGCATAATGAAACAATAATTATTAAATAATAAAAGCATAATGAAACTAATAATTAAATAATAAAAGCATAATGAAACAATAATAATTAAATAATAAAAGCATAATGAAACAATAATAATTAAATAATAAAAGCATAATGAAACAATAATAATTAATAAAAGCATAATGAAACAATAATAATTAAATAATAAAAGCATAATGAAACAATAATAATTAAATAATAAAAGTATAATGAAACAATAATAATTAAATAATAAAAGCATAATGAAACAATAATTATTAAATAATAAAAGCATAATGAAATAATAATAAAATCATAAAATAATAATAATAATCTGCACAGAACCGCTCTGCAGCCAAGCGGACACTGGGTTGGATTTCTGACGTCCATTCAAGGGTTCTACCCCACTGAGCGCCGACACAAAACTTTCAGCGGCGCCAGAGACTGGCCGCCCATTGCGCGGATATCCTGATACTCCTCCCTACGGGGGTAAGTTTCCCCTGAGGTCTCGAAGAGTTCCACCATCACTGGCTGGTGGCAAAAACCTACAATACGATCCCGACGTTTTGCCCTCTAACGAAGAACGGTCCATGGTGCCTTTAGGTTACCATTGATCGTCATTTGGATTTTATGCGCATTTCATTATCCAGCTAGATCTCGCCTACGATACAAGGAGCAAATGACGTTATTATGCAGTATAATCTACATATATTCTCAATAATATGCATAAGCTCGCAAAAATCAAAATATGTTCATAATTATCCACATAAGGGCGTTGGACTTCTAACGCCTAGGTACCGGGTTCATTCTCAGTGAGAGCAGACACAATATTCCAGCGTACGTGAGGGAGCTGACTGCCTATTAGGCGGACGCTCTGTGCCTAAACCCGCTGGGGTGGGTAGCTCCTACACATGTCGCCACGCACAGAGCCGATCCCAACACAGCTCTCTTTCCTCTCGTCTTCACCACTCTCTCCCCCGTTCCGGAACCTCCCAATGCTGTACTTATATCCACATAACCTCAGAAGAATCTATATAACTGAAAATAATCTACATATGTTAATAAAGATATATACATAAGATAATACTTTACATAAGCTCACAATAACTTACATGTGATCATAATAAATAACATAAACTCTGAATAATCGACATATGTCTATCAGTCGTTATCCTCTTCGATATTTGTTGACATTCGTTAAACATTTATACTTTAAAGCTCAAGGGTACGATATATATATATATATATATATATATATATATATATATATATATATATATATATATATATATATATATATATATATATATATATATATATATATATATTCTCCCTCAAATTGTTCACTATATAGTCAAATAAAGAAACATACAGCCAACCAAATCCCCCTACATAGTTTTAATCCTGGCTAGTCCCGATCAGAGTAATCAGTCGATATCATCAGCTCCAACAAAAGAAGGTTAGTTTATGTCTAAAAGTTCTGTTTCATTTTTATTCTTTGTGTTTATTTTAAAAAAAATGTCCCCTTGGCTATCTAAATGATCTTATATATAAAATTTTTCCCTTAGTTTCATGTTTTACATTCTTTTTTTTTGTTGCTTCACTATTGATTAATTAATTTTTAAACTTTCGTTTCCTAGTTTACTCGTATTTATTGATCGTTTGAATTACCTTTACCTCCTGTATTCAATTGTTTTTTATCTATATTTTTCACTATCATATATTTGTTTTATTTTAACTTATATTGAACTGTTTGCTTTGCTTTTTGTTTTCCTTTCGGATTCCTGGCTTTTTTATTTTACTTACTTTTCATTGTTCGCCCTGCCCTTACAATTCTGTCAGGTATTACTTTAAAAACAAATTTCTTGTATTCCTATTGAGTTTAATTAATGTTTATTATTCATATTTTTTAGTGCTGGAAATATTGTTTAATTAAATTTCAAATTTTAAATTTTCCTTTCTTGATTAAATTCGTAATTAGCAATCACTTTATCCCTTGCATTCAACTATTTTTAACATATTTTTTCAATATCAAATATACGTAAATTAACTTATATTTAACTAATTGCTTATCTTTCTGGTTTCATTTCTGTTTCCTCTCTTGTTGGGTTTGACTTATTTTTCATATTGTAACTAATATTGAATTGTTTGTGTTATTTGTGCAATTTTGTCATCTAATTCTTAAAAAATACCTTGTATTCGTATTAGAGTTCAATTCGCTGAAGATGGTCATTGTTAATGACCGTTGGAGCTATCACGTGGGTCTTCATATTCCTCTTGCGAATTAGGTTCCCAAGGAACGACTTCATCATCGGTATATATATATATATATATATATATATATATATATATATATATATATATATATATATATATATATATATATATATACAGTGGGTGCAATAAATATCCGATACATGGTCAAAATTATATTTACCATAGTTACACAACAGCAAAGTAATCGAAAATTGAACATCTTATGTATTTTGTACGTTGAGTACAAATTGGAATCATATTGCGAAAATAGTAAAACATTACTATGATTACGGCAAAAATATCAAACGAACGTTTCAAAAAGTATCCGATACATCTATGAAAACCAGTTAGTATTTGGTGATATGATCTTTCGTCGATAGTACAGCTTCCACCGTTTGGGATATTTACTTAGAGGTTCTTACAAATATTTGTAGGTATCTTGGCCCATTCTTCTTGGCATATCGTATTTAAATCTGTTAGATTTCTGAATCTTTAGTTTTAATTCTCGCCACAGGTTCTCGATAGGATTTAGGTCCGGCGACTGAAATGGCCATCCCATAACCTTTATTTTCTTCTGCTGAAACAAAGCTGCAGTACTCTTGACTGTATGTTTTAGATCGTTGTCCTGCTGGAATGTCCATCCTCTTGGCAACTCCAAGTCGTCTGCAGACTGTAAGAGATTATCATCCAGAATCCTGCGATACATCTGAGCATTCATTTTTCCTTCAATAATATGAAGTCTTCCAAGACCTGCAGAGGAGAAGCAGCCCCATACCATTATGCTGCCTCCTCCAAACTTCACTGTTGGGATTGTACTTTTAGGATCATGCACTGAGTTTTTCTGCCTCCAAACGTGACTAACACTATTCCGCCCAAATAACTCAATCTTCGTCTCGTCAGACCATAGTACAGCGTCCCCAAAACTTGCAGGCTTCTCTTAACTGTTCCTTGGCAAAATTCAGACGATTTCTGACATGAATTGGTTTCAACAAAGGTGTCTTTCTTGGTGTGCGCGAATAGAATCTCTTGTTCCTAAGAACTGCTCTAATTGCATTTTTGCATACATTTGTCCCAGCTGCTTCCAAATCTTTCTGAAGTTCATATCGAGTCACTCGAGAATTCTTCTTTACTTTACGGACTATATGTTTAGCCGCACGGTTTGAAATTATAGATGGACGCCCTAAACGTGGTATACTTGCAGTGGACTGATATGACGTGAATCGGCGAATCGTGTCACCAATGGTTCAGATTGGTATTTTTAGCATAGATAAAAATTTTCTATAGCCAAACCACTTTTATGTAACTGAACAATTAGTTCTCTGCTTCTTTTTGGCAATTATTTAGTCTTCGCCATATTAGAATTAGAGTGATGAACGATGGCCTCCTTCTCATGCAGCTCCCAGACACTGACTGAGGTCCGTTGTTTCACGTGGACGAAGTAGTTATTTTGCTAGAAAGTTATACCGCATTCCTGTCACGTAAACCACTCTGGAATGTTCGATAACTATTTATTATCGCTTTAAAGCTAATTTTGTGGTGGTGTTGGATACTTTTTGAGGCGATAATCTAACACTTTTGTCGATATTATATCAATGCTTTACTATTTGTGTATTCTAATACCGAATTTGTATTCATTGTACAAAATACATAAAATGTTCAATTTTCGATTACTTTGCTGTCGTGTAACTATGGTAAGTAAACTTTTGACCATGTTTTGGATATTTATTGCACCCACTGTATATATATATATATATATATATATATATATATATATATATATATATATATATATATATATATATGGTTGGGAATTTTAATTATGGCGCAATTTCGTCTCCTCAGACAGATGGCTGAACGGCCGGTTACTCAAGTGAGTATGCTGTGACATTTTTAGTTTTACGATATCCTTTGGTTTGTTTGGAAGCCTAAGCATTGTTTTCATCCTTAAAAAATGACAACGTACGAACTTGCTAGGAAGGTTCAAAATATCGAGCAAGCAGTCAAGTATTTGCAAGAAACAGGTATTGTGCATCAGCCGAGAATTTGCAAAAATGGACACAGCATGAAACTTTCGCTGTCCCATTACCCACCTGTATGGCGCTGTCACAAAAAAAAGATGTAAAAGCAAATCGGGATTGAGAAGCAATACTTGGTTAGAAGGCTCGAAAATACTTATGGAAACATTCATCTTTTTCGTTCATGCATGGTGCAACAACTTAACAACTACTGGGTTTTTTTTTTGTAAAAAACACTAAAAGTGTCGTGGACTGGAAGAACTATCTCTGTGAAGTGTGTGCAAATTCGTTAATCCAAAATCCTATAAAGATCGGTAGAAATGGATTGACAGTAGAAATAGATGAATCCTTGTTCTCACGAAGAAAGAATAATGTCAGGACGGGTTTGCCAGTGCAGTTGGTTTTCGGAGGGATTTGCAGGGAAACGGGCGAGTGTTTCATGTATGCAGTTCCTGGTAGATCGGCAGAAACATTATTATTTAGAATTAAAGAATGTGTATTGCCTGGCTCGACTATTATTTCTGATAAGTGGCGTGCATACAATGGAATTGATTCCTTGCCAGAGGTGCTCATAAACATTAGACTGTTAACCACTCGAAGAACTTTAAAGATCCATAAACAAGTGCCCACACAAACCAAATAGAGTCGCTTTGGACCAAGGCGAAAATGAGGAATAAAATACAATGTGGCACCGCTCCTTCTCTGATCGACTCCTATATGTGCGAATTTTTATGGAGACAACGAAATAAAGGAAAAGACTTAGTTGCTTAAATTTAAAAAGACATTGTAAAGTTTTATCCATTAAATTATGGTTAGCTTTTACTTTTTTTTAACTTTCCTTAACTTTCTTTTTACTAAATAATGTTTAGCTTTTACTTTTTTAAACTTTCCTTAACTTTTTTTTACTTTCCTCCTCTTCGCACCACCAAACCACCCAAGTGAATATAACATAAAAATAATCCCATCCCTCGATTCCCGCGCATGAGAAAGGCTGTTTAGACATCTATCTGAGCTGCGACTCACTCGAGTAAGCGGCCATTCAGCCATCTAGCCGAGGAGACAAAATTGCGCAATAATAAGAGAAAAATCCTATGGTCGTGATAGGGCTAATGATCCCTTGTAGCCCGTCTCGCCCCTCCTACTGACCGCTATAACCCCACGAGCGATTACAGGAGCGACAAGACAGCAAAATCAAGGCGCCGATTTAGCAAAATATAGCGATAATTAACCCCTAAACAATGGCTCCACTCTGAATATATAATGCGAAGATTATGTTCTTACACATTGAATATAATACTATCCGACCTCGTTCTAGATTTTCCTAAAGAGCCGAATCTTGTCCTAGTATCAGTGGGGGCGATAGCGCTCTTAGGACCCTACTATTGATGATAAAGGTATTAGGGAATAGCCTCAAGCATCGATGATAAAGGTCTTAGGAAATGAGTCTTCCGTTAGCGGAAGCAAATGCGAGATCTCAAAGTACCTTTTAACCTCCTCTTTTGCCTCTAACGAAGAAAGGAGGCAATGCCAAATCTTCCTCACCATAATAATTAAAGCGGCCGCCTTTAATGGACCACAACCTTTTTAATGGTTGTCCACATTAGGCCGATCTCTTGAATGGCTCAATTAAAAGAGAGTAACATCCCCAAGAAAGGCAATTCTAAAATGAGTTTGGCAGTAAAACTCAGAGTACGATGATGGGGAGAGGAGGGTACTTATTTTAAAGAAAGCGAAAACAAACGAGAGCATTTGCGTTTGGAAGATTTTTTTTAGGTTAGAAAAGTAGTGAATTAGTAGGGGCAGTACTTTTTGTATTATTAATGTAGAAATGGTAGCAATAGTAGTGATAATCATTAATAGTAGTGACAGTAATAGTATTAATTTAATAGGAGTAGCCTGATAGTAGTAGTAATAATATCAATAATATAAGTAGTATAAATGTAGTAATGGTGAAGTACCTCCTGACTTCCCTTCGACCCAACAATCCTTCCCATGAACAGACATGCATACAGATATGTGAACGTACACACATGAAACCCCAAGCTCGTTGAAGACTCATTGACAGAACCCCATCCCCCCCTACCTCGGTCCAGGGGTCTCTACCGTGAGTCGCCAATCCCGGGGTTGGTACGCCCCGGATCAGCCTCAATAAAGGTGAAATTTTCGAGGCGACACTTCGGACCACCGAAGCAGAATCGCTTTGGAGCAGAACTCTTCCTTCTATGAGCCACCTAATCCGACTGTACAACACTTATGTCAGTGTACGTCCTAACTGGTACTAAGACGTTACTTGTGAATCCTACAGCCTCTTTTTCGAAGTTATTATTTGTGGGGGGCGGGTGCAATTTTAGACCCCAACACATAAATACAAATAATAATTGAATGGGATCCTAATTTAACAGATCGAGAGGAAGGAAAAAATTTAATTGAAGAAGAAAAAGCGTCTTCTGATCCGGACTTATGCCGTACGGTTTGGTGTGTTTGGTTCTTTAGCCAAGTCTTAATATAACTTTAAGTCTTAATGTCATCTTAATAAGTCTTAATATAGTCTTAATAAGTCTTAGTATAGTCATAATAAGTCTATAGTCTTATAAGTTATATATAGTCTTAATATCATATTTAGTCTCAATACAGTCTTAATAAGTCTTATTATCATCTTAAGTCTCAATATAGTCATAATAGGTCAATATAGTCTTAATAAATCTTAAAATAGTCTTCATAAGTCTTAATATAGTCTTAATAAGTCTTACTATAAGTAATGATGTAAATTGGGCCATCCCTCCCTTGTATCGTAGACGAGCTCCGCCCATCGGATAATGAAATGCACATAAAGATTAGAATAACAATCACCGGCAAGCCAGAAAGCACCAGGGGTCGGTCCTTGTGTGTATGTGAGCGTGTCGGGAGAATGTGACAATGAGTACGCTCATAGGTGAAACTAGTACTTCATCGGCAGACTTCCAGAATAGAGGAGAGAGTGGATATGTTGTGTCGTGAAGACGGGGGGTAGAGGGGAATTGGCTATGTGCATCATAGCCCGGATAGGGCCATTTCCGTCAGGGGGTTGGGGGAGTTCAGCGTATTTGCCAATGGGTGTTCAACTCGTGATGTCGATGGAAGATTTGTGTGCGCTTTCACTAGGATCGAACCCGCGCCTCAACGTTGGAAGTCTAACGCCTCATCCATGAGGTCAACGAGAGCTCCAGCTAAAGTCTTTACCCCTATTAACACAGGTGGTCCCTGGTCTTCGTGCCAGGTGAACACCTGGACCAATGCACTCATTTGATACCCTTTGCCCATCCGGTTAGTCTATTAGCTCTGTGTCGTGGCAGTGTAGCGTCCACAAACAGGCCACGATTTGAGACCATTTCACATTTGAGACCCCGAGTCCTATTCTAGGGATTTTTTCCAACACCACACTGGTTGTGGTTTGTTAGTTAGAACTGCTTGTGGTTTTCATTTAATTATAACAAACAAAGCGGACACCAACGAAGGCATGAACAACAGAAAGTCAAGATGGTAGGTTCATATGAAAGCGATGAAGTTAAGGTAAGCGAAAATGTGGTGAAGAAAATTAAATCTAGTCGTGTAAAGAAGAAAAAGAAACTTGGGCTGATCGAGATCAAGAAGGCGCGCAATTCTCCAGAACTTGCCAATCGTCCTTAATTAAGACAGACTCCACCCCTTGCGGGCGTTGGGGAAGGGAGGGCACGCAGCCCTCAACATGTCAGGTGCACCATGAGTTGCCCATGCGACGCCAAATAAATCTGATCGATCACTGTGCCAAAGAGCTCCTTAGAGTACAATTGATACTTCACCGTGTTTGCGACCCAACACTCATCTCTAGCCTATAGGTAATTATCCAACCCCACATCTGCACCCTTATCCACCCACTATCTGAAAACAGGAAATCTCGACTCGGCAGAAAAAAAGTTACACTGACGCCAAGATACCAGACTTTGGCTCGACTCATTACCAGGGTCATTCATTTCAATCTGAAGTGTAATTAAAAGGCCTCTCCCTAGTTTCAAGTTCAAACAAATTAAGCTAATGAGGATAGTTTACTATCGTTCGGGCGATAATTTAGGGTAACTTTAATGCCTTTAAGCGAGTGTTACTTTTAAATGATATTTGGCCAGCTAAAACACTTCGGTTAAAAGGACGACACCGAGCTATATGTTGTTGACAAAGGAATTCCCTCACTCGAGCATTTGACATTACGACTTCCCGCGATCGAACTAACCAACAAACAAATATTTTTTTGTTCTTACCCTACTTATATGTACTTGTTCGTGAAGGTTTCGAAATACTGTGTTAAAAAATAAATATTAGTAACTCTCTCAAAACAGGAAGTTGAAGTACATTAAGGTATCATATAGTCTTTTTCTGTCTTCATTACAGTTTGGAACAGAATTTTAAATAAACTTAGCAGTATTGTCCAATTTATAAGTCCAGTTTGTAGTTGTTTTTCACTATAAAATTGCTTGCAAAATGGTCTTTAGACACTTTATAACTAGCCCAGCCAGTGTTTATGTCTATTTATCCCCATTAAATCTCTCTCTATCTATCTCTCTCTCTCTCTCTCTCTCTCTCTCTCTCTATATATATATATATATATATATATATATATATATATATATATATATATATATATATATATATATATATATATATATATATATATATATCCTGAATGGTTGAGCTTCTCCCAAAGGAAGATGAAAACCGAGCACGATATTTATAAAAACATCTTTATTTGTCTGCGTTTGAACGTTTCGAGGTGCTAGCCTTATCATCGGCACTAAGAAACTAAGATAGTAAAGGGTTAAAATTTCTAGTTTTCATAGAATACTAAAATTGAATAGTGCAATTTAGGATAAGCTACTTAATACAAGAATAAAAAATTCAATAATTCGTGATACAATATAAAGATTGGATGAAATTTGATTTATATTTAAATTGGGTTTAAGTTTTAGGATGTAAATTGGTTCCAATATTCGTAGTTCGTTGGGATTGGGGCTATGGCTAAGTATTTTAAAGTTATCCATATTAATTTCAGACTTGCATACTTTGATGTGATCTCGAAGGGTCTGTGTCTGTGTTTGTGAAACTTCAGAAGATCTATGCCGTATTTTTAGTATTAAAAACAATACTGATGGCGTTTTTAGTTATTGGAGTCTGCATTTATGGTTTCGGTTTGGCGCGGAAAGTACATATTTTTAAGATACTCAACCTTGATGGGGTGAATTATCCAAAAATTCGAGGGTGGGCATAAACCAAACAATAAAACAATAAAAATATTTTTTAGTCCCCGATATGGGGCCTTTAACTTTAAAATTTAAAAGGAGGGTCATTAAATTGCTGAAATCTGTCTTCACGCCAATTATCTTATCAGTTTTTAACAATAAAACAATTTCTTCTTCTTTCTATCCCAAAGATAAACTTCCTCGTGGGTTGAGCAGTGTTGTTGTCTACAAATTCACTCGTCCGCTATGTCTCTGCAGAACAATATATAGGTAGTACTATTCGTTCACTGCGGGCGAAGTTTTGCTCTGATATGAGAATTAGTCATGGGACAGGGAAAACTTGAGTACATAAGAGAATTCGGTTATTCGTTCCCATGCTATTAAATGCAAGACGGATATTTCAACCGATCATTTTGAAATAATAGATTCTCATAAAAAAACTAATTTCCCTCAGTATTTTGGAATCAATCTGCATAAAAAAAGGCAACCCACCCTTAACCACGACTCTACTTTAGTTCCCCTTCAAATTCTATAACTTACCCCCACACTCAAACCTGTTCTTGTTAACTTCTTCCCTATTCTCTTTCACTTTAGTGTCGGATCTCAGTGACTGAAGGTAACAGTATTTCATAGTGACTTGTTTTATCTCCCCTTTGATAGTGTTCATTATATGAACTTTTATCCAGCTTCAGTAGAGTCTCAATTTTAAAATTTCTTGTCACATTTCATTAGTCTTATTGTATTTATTTATGTGTCGGGTCATGCTTTACTATTTTCGTATAAATTAGTTACTTTATTTATCCGTTATCATATTTAAAATCATATTTATGTTAACTTGCTTCACTTAATTTGATTTTTTTTAAATTTATAGTAGGTCGATACCTGAAGATGAGCGGGCAAGCTCGAACCGTAGTAAAATAAAGGACAATGAATCGAATCTTCCTTATCCTCACCTTTCCTGTTAAACTAAAGATTAGGCTCTACAATGGCAACCAGCTTTACTATATATATATATATATATATATATATATATATATATATATATATATATATATATATATATGATGAAAATTAATGCAATATCGCAAGAAAAGATGAGGAATTAAACCACATTCTCCGAAGACAATTTAATTCAGAACAGTTTTGGTGTATCTCACACCCTTTTTCAACTGACACTGGATAGAAAATATAAGAAAAGTGCATACAAGACTAACACAAGGTCAGGTCGTGAAAGATCCCCTCTTTTTTCCCCAATCCCCTACTTGTGGCTAATGGAAGTAAAATGGTATTTAAATCGGCTAACTATGTTAAGAGAAGAATCGTAGAATCCAGCTTGATATCGTCAGTTCTTAATTTAAATCTATCTGAGGGTCAATTTTCTTTTAATCCTGTAATACGAAAGCAAATAAACAAAATAGTGAAATGTCAGCCCTTCAATATGTTTAGGCCTGACCCCCCCCCCCTGATTAGCCACAAGTAGGGGATTGGGGAAAAAAAGAGGGGATCTTTCACGACCTGACCCTGTGTTATGTTTGTAAGCACTTTTATAAAATTTTCTATCCAGTGTCAGTTGAAAAAGGGTGTGAGATACACCGAAACTGTTCTGAATTAAATTGTCTTCGGAGAATGTGGTTTAATTCCTCATATATATATATATATATATATATATATATATATATATATATATATATATATATATATATATATATATATATATATATATATGTGTGTGTGTGTGTGCAAGAAAGAAACCAGAGTGTATTGGAGATGATGAAGGTCTCCATCTAAACCTAATTTCTTGCATTTACATGTACGTTAATGTGCTTCTTTGGAGATATATATATATATATATATATATATATATATATATATATATATATATATATATATATATATATATATATATATATACACACTACCGTACAGATATACTGGCATCTTTCATATCAAAATTGTGATAAGTGATTCATATAAATGATTTTTAAAGAATACAAGATAAAATTTGACAGAAATTGAGAAAGTTATGAGTTTTATCTTCAATTTTTATATTGATTAAAATATATTTACTTTCTTTCATGATTTGTTAATTTTTTAAAATAATTGTAAAAATGTATATTGAAATTTAATCGTTAATATCCTAAACATTTGATGCTATAATAAAATTATTAAAAAAATATCATTGTCTTTTCACATTTTTTAGTATGCGTCATCATAATTTTTGAAAGTACGTATGTTTCAACAACTTCAAAATTCTCTTGATCTGTGATCATCATGGCACCTGAGTGCTCAAAATCTATTTTCGAAAGGCAAAGCATCATAAATTTTCTCATGAAAGGAAAGTCTTAAAATAATATTGGAAAACTTAAAATATCGGTCAGTCCTGTGAAGAATGATATCGAGAGCTTTGAAAAGAGAATAATGCTAGAGGATAGACAATGAACAGGACGGCCCAGAGAGACTTCAAAGTTACAGGTTAAGTTCATCAAGCGACATCTTTCCGAAACCGCCTCCTTACTGTTCCTAAATATATAGATCAGCAATTAAACACCGCTGACAGAGCAAACGTCTCCTTCACAAAAAATTATGCCTCTTTTAATGGCTACCAACAAAGTGAATAGCCACCTAAATTACAAAAAAAAGACTTGTTAGAAAAATATTTTCGACCTGTAGATTTTCCCCTTCGCTCTTTCGTCTATATGCCCTTAATTCGTCTGTATAGTCCTTTTTGTCTCTAGTTTTCACTTGTCTAGGTATCCATTATCTGTGTAAGGACCTGTGGTGAGTACTGTTGAAAATTGAGGAGTGGTCAGCGGAGAACGATCAACGCGCCCGCATTTTCGCTGTCCCTGGAGATTCTTAACCGAGTTACGCCTTCCCTCTCTACTTGGGGTTGGGGAAAGAGTGGAAGCCTATTTGAAAAAGGTGGGGTCATAGGGGATGTTCCTTTGATCTTTGCTCCCCTCCCTTCTGGTGGGTTTGGGTGAGGTCCTCTTAGTTAGTTACACATTTTAAAGAGAAGAGAATCAAGAGCCACTATTAGAAGGAGACACTTGTACCGTATTGTGTTTTGAGCGTGAGTTCTCTTTCACGCAGAGTGGAAAGGAACCATGGCGTCCGTTTTATTTAGTAATCTTATCTTACCTTTCCAAGTACCTTCTCTCATCTTAAGTATAATATTTGTATGTTTGTGAAATAACTAAGTTAATATAGGCTCTTTACGGAAACAAAGTAAGTGCTAAGCTTTATTATTTTGTAGTGGTTAACCTTGTAGGTTAAATAATTTGCGTTGCAGGAAACTTTGGTTCCCTTGCACATACTGCCAAATAAATCAAATCCCTTTCAGACTGCATCGTCCGCAGCCTCGTTTCAAATCGAGTCTGGTTATCAAACTGTAGCACTTTCTTTTCAAATACTCAAGTCATCTTTCATCCCTATCTACAACTAACTACCAACTAACGAAATAATTTTGGACCAACTCTTCTAAAAGCATCTCTGGGAACGCAATTAACTTTCCCCCACATTATCAATCCAAGTTTGTTGCCTATCCTAAGGCCTTTATTAACCAGTAAAAACTAGCACACCCCTACATGGGGAGAGGTCGATACTAACAGACTATCTTTGAGCAAGGTTAATATAAACCTAAGTTAAAAAAAAGGAAAAAATAACGGCAACAATCAACAACAAATCAATGTCTACATGAAACACTCAGGTACAGATGGCCCCACCTCACTAAGAGTCGTGAGCAAGGAGCCAAAAATTGGAATAATTAAATAGTATTGATGATGCCAGCTTCCTCAAAAAACTCAAGTGATGAGTGAATGGTTCCTCAGTCTGACGTGCCAAAAGTGAAGCATGGTGGAGGTAGAAAGTTTGAGGCTCTTTTGTTTAGAATATAGTGGCAGATCATTATAAAATATCAAATAAATTTGACCAGCATCGCTATCATTAAATTTTGCAGCAACATTCTATCCAATATGGAACAGGTCTTATGTGTCAAAACTTTATTTTGCAGCAGGAAAACTATCTTAAGTACATGTCTAGAATGCTTCGCAGTTATTTAGAGCAGAAAGAGAAAGGACATCTCACAAATTAACACATAAATAAATAAAAAATAAAGCAAAGAAATTATAGGTGGAATTTAATGTAAACAGGACCAAAACAAAAGATACAAATTTAGAGGAATTAAAACCTTTCAATTTCTTACTCATAAAAATATCCGCGTTTTACTTTGATAACTTGCATAGCATATTCTTGTCATCCTATTTACCAAAGAAACTAAATATTCTACTGGATTTTAATTCCAACATTCAAGCAAACAGTCCCTTAGCATCTGTGCATTTGTTGGTTGGTTGCTTCTTTCTCACTCATTTGTCCAAATAATCCCACAAGCGCTCAGTAGGATTGCCATCAGAAGACTGGAGTGGCCGATTCATGATTATTAGCTGACCTTCATATTCTCTGTTCTCCAAATAACTACGAGACAGTTTGCACCTGTGCTTTTAAGATCATTGTTCCGCCACACAATAAGGTTTTTGACAGATGAGACAGGTTCCAAGTGAAATAGCATAATTGAATGATAGCCAGGCTGGTGTAATTCCTATTTGATATTTTATAAAGATCTCCCACTAAATCCAACACCAACAAAAGAGTCCAAACTATCACACTATCTCTGCCAAGCTTCACACGAGACCCAAACACGGAGGAGGCCTTCGCTCATAATTCTCCTCTCTATAAAAGCTACATTTGGAATCAGAAATTTCAAACTTGGACTCGACGGTCCAAAAAACCTATAACTGGATGAAGCATACTTAATGCTTTAAAAAAATTGTGATGAGGGTAGTGAAAAAATTTGGAAGTCAAGCGTTAATGAAATTTGGTTACCAAATTTATATGCATTAACTATAGAATAATAGATACAAATTTTAGTAATTATTTTGAAGAAGTTAAATAACATTAATTATGTCGTAAGAAAACTGATATTTTTAAGGAAAAAAAAAATTGAAGCTAAAAGTCAAAACAATCGAATTTTATGTCAAATTCTAATTTATATTCTTTAAAAATCATTTATAATGAATCAATTAGTTACAATTTTGATAATATTTTTCTAGTAATTCGAGTTTTATTGAAAAAATTGAGGGGATGTTAGTATTTATGGCCAGTTGTGTAAATGTGTATACCTTCGATGTGTTTAATTTTGCAATTTCGCAATTTTCAATTCTGGGATAAATTATTCGGAGCCGGGACACTATGGAATTTTTGGTTTTATATGTACTTGGAATGGATGTGATATTTAATATATCATCAAGAGTAATTAAATATTAGTCAAATAAATAATAAAAAACATACACCAGTGATGGTGGAATTACAAAATTTTTTAGGCACAGGGTTGATTGACGAGAGGTAAAATCCAATGTCCACCCGAATAGGAACTCCCTCGTTGGCTTATCCCGATATGGCTTATCTTTGATCCACGTGGGAGAGCTGTGTTCCCACTAAGATAGCCCAACCCAACATGAAGAACATACAGGCGAAGAAATAATATGCCACCTCCCCACAATAAAACATAGAGGACTTCTCAGCCCAAAACGTTATTTCTCGAAAGAGACTCTTAAGTAATAAGGCACAACCTGAACGTGAACGAAACTATTTGAAAATAACTAACGATAATTATGACACGGGACGAATTCCAATGGAATAAGAACATCATCGTGCATCCTCAAATAAGTCACCTGATACAATGTTTGGGCGCCGTCAAACATCACGATTTAACGTGACTCGATGGATGCCGTTAGAAATATATCCAATATTTATTAATTATTCTTTTAAAATGTTGAAACCAACCAGGGCATCTCAGCCAAAGAGTTCATTAAATGAGGTTCATAAAATAGGGAATTTTGAAGTGTATAGAATATTTTTATAGTCCTCGAACCTGCAAACCGATAGAACCCAGAGAAATCCTGATATACGAACACTAGGGATAATTCAACTGAGGCAAACCAAAGCTGGGGCTAGTAGGGCGCATTCAAAAACATCGAGCAACAAGCTCGTATAGAGAACACAGGTAACTATGGTACAAAATAGCCCCGAACCACACACCCTCCACTTCGAGACCTCCTTTTAAATCCTTTCAGGAGTGCTTCGCACTCACTCGTTCCAGAGAACCACAAGTAGTCTCCTCTTTGAGCCATTCGGGACATGTATTTAACACACAGTCTCATTTTCCCCAATGTCACAACTTTTTTACAAGCCTGGCTATACCCAAACTTTGTGACGATAATGCCCACGATGGATCTCTTTTAATAATAATAAAATCCAATATAATAAAAGCCATTGTTGCTTAGTTGGTCTTTCTGTCTCGCGTTTTTACCTCGTTATTTAAAACAACGACAACACCAATAACAATTTTCACAACAATAATTAAACAAACAAACATAATAATAACAATACCAACAATAATCACCTCATCTACAATAATAATAAAATAAATAGTAAGAGAAATAATAATAAAAGAAACAACAAAAACAAAAATAAAAATAAAACAAAAATAAAAATAAAATAAAAATATAAATAATAAAAATAAAGAAAAAATAATAAAATGGAATAAAATAAAATTAAACATTAAATATCAATAATAATAATAATAATAACAATAATATTAATAACAATAAAAAAAAAAATATGCGATGTTTAGCTTGAGTTGAACCTTGGCCTAATGAAATGCTACAGCAAATAGCACCCCATAGCTATGATGCGTCAATTAAGCGGGGAAGAAACGGAGGAGGAGGAGGGGGGGGGGGGCGTGCTTAGTAGGCCATAAAGGGGTAGGGGAAGAGGCGGGTCGTTTTCGGGGCGTTGCTTCATGATGATATACATTCAAAACTAAAAAGCGCAGACCAACGAGGACATAAAGGTTCTAAGGGGAGATGTGCTCAGGAAGAGCTGAAGGTAGATAAAGTGAGGGAGGCATAAAGCCGCAGATCCTACGGCGGGCAGTGGGAGCGGAAGGGCACTCTACTCTCCAGATATCAACAACGCTTTGGTTGACGTCGAGGGCGCACAATTCTCCTAACGCCCCATTTCGAAGCCCCGCCCCCCTAACACTACGGGTTTTACAGGGAGGATAAATAAATCCGGGCCCAATTTGTCGGTTTTGTTCGGACTTAGTATTTCGTTCTTTAAATTTGTTTGCCCTTTTGTGGGTATTTTCGTAATTGTTTGGTATTTGTACTTGTTCTTATGTGTCCGTACTTGTTCGTATTTGTTCGTGTGTTGTGTTTGTTCGTAGCTAGCCGTACTTACTCGTATTTTAAATTTATTTTGTAATTTTATAATTTGTTCTCACTTGTTCGTACTCCGTAATTTGGTTGTGTTCGTTTCAGCTGTGTTTAACGTTTCATTTTAACCTTTGTTCATTTTTTCATTATAATAGTTGTTCGTTTTCTTTTTATCCTCGTTTTAATTTACTGGAAAATATACCCGGAACCACAGCCTAACTCAGTGGAACTAGATTTTTCCCAACGTTCAACAAAGTTAAACTACATCAGGTTTGGTTAGTCGCCAGATAGAGTGCCACGATTACGGTGCTGCCGGAGCGCCTTGCTCGGATCCTAGATACATCTTTGGGCCCTTTATTCAGTCCATATGAGTATATGTGCGTGTGTGTGCGTCTGGTAAAAAACTCACGTTTATGTATTCCGTACCTGAACATTTACACATTTCATTCTAAATGCACACCCTATTAATATATCCGCACTCTCTCGCGTCAATGTGTACGAGCGCGTGTACACACAAACACTCACTAACATATACACGTCCAATTTTTCCACAAACAAATTTTAAGCGAAATTTTATTCATGTAAATTTATCTATTCTTTTTCCGCATAAGTAAACACGTTATTCGTACACTTCATATACATATAATGAGACACACCGTTACTCACATAGGGTCAAACACCACACATATGTACACACACATACACATCACGAAAGTGTCGGCTAGATTTTTTTTCAATATTTGCCTAGTTTCTCTCTCTCTTAAAGGATTTTGTTATTAACATTATTATTATTATTTAATTATTATTATCATTATTATTATTATTATTATTATTATTAATATTTTATTATTATTATTTAATTTTTATTATTATCATCATTATTATTATTATTATTAATATTTTATTATTATTATTATTATTATTTTATTATTATTATGATTGTTATCATTATTATTATTTTATTATTATTATCATCATCGTTATTATTATTATTATCGTTATTATAATTATTGTTGTTATTATTATCATTATTATTATTATCGCTGTATTATTATTACTACTACAATAATTATTGTTATAACTATTATTATTATTATTGTATGAAGGAGTGGAAACCATCGAGGGCACATCCGCCACAAAATTTTTAAAGCCTCATAAAAGTGAAGTTGAAGAAAGTGAAAATGCTAAGGTACATAGCCCGAGAAACCTAATGAGGGGACTACTAGGTAAGGCAAGGTAGAGCGCAAGTCTCTTCGATCTGCAGCATTTAAAGGAACTTCGTTGCGGGACCCATGACGGAGATGCTGTCGTTAGTTTCCGTTCCAATCACCTTTTATTTTTGTCATACCGCATTGTTTACCGCGAACTGGTCGTGGGAGTTTCAGCGTCCCTTACTCACCCCAGCAAATAAAGTATACTTAATATTCCACCTTATTCCATTGTGCCTCCACTCACCTGTATACCTTCCCCTAAGCGCCTTCGTTGGATTACACCTTTAGCTGTCTTTAGCATTCCAGATCGAAGATCTGAGATCGGGAGCGACATGAGAGATAGAGAGAGAGGGAAAGAGAGAAAGAGTGAGAGAGAGCCAGAGAGAGAGGGGAGAGAGAGCGAGAGATAGAGAGAGAGAGAGAGTTGGAAGAGAGAGAAAGAGTCAGATAGAGAGAGCGAGGGAGAGAGAGAGAGAGAGTTGGAAGAGAGAGAAAGAGTCAGATAGAGAGAGCGAGAGAGAGGGTGAGAGGGAAAGAGAGAGTGGGAGAGCGAGAGATAGATAGATAGATAGATAGAGAGCGCGAGAGAGATAGAAAGATAGAAACTAAAAAGCGAAAACAAACGATGATATCAATTCGGGGGTCGGGGGTTCACTGGAGTTGAGCCCCAGCCAAAGGGGAGGAAGGGTTCCAAGGTCGTAACTGTGTGTCACCTAGAATCGAGCCCCTCCGCCCTTTAACCTCACTAGCAACCACCTGCTCCCCCCATCCCATTTTACCAGGCACTGAAGGGGCACAGCAAGGATTGAACCAGAAACACCTATGTCGAAACAAAGTCTGTTGACCAAAATGTCGCGTGCTCTCACTTATTCTGATAAGACTTTACGACCTTCAAAACTTTCGATAATTCCCGGACTCGAGAAAGAGAATGTAAAACAGAATAAGAGTTTAAAATTTCGTTAGAATCGGCCGAATAGTTACATTGTTATAAAAAAAAAAAGCAAAACGGGTACTGACCGACGTAGTGAGATGTAGAGGCTCCCGCGACTAGCCTCGCACGCGACTAAAAAAGGAGAACCAAGCTGACTAACGAAGGCATTTTCCATTTCCTGGAGAAAGAATGAGGCTAGAGGCGAAAATGAGGAATGAGAGGGAAATAAAAATAAATAAAAAGGCATAGTGAAAAAGGTTAATTTTTTTTTAACAGTACCAAAGTGGCAACTACCACCAAGAAATCAAGTCACCGCAATTAAAATTTTATCCTAGTACGAGGCTACTTTAAACAAAACAACAAACTAAACAAGAAACACCCCAAGCAAAATAAAAAAAAACGAAATAACAAGCAAAAAGGCAAAAATTAAGAAACAAAACAGAGGCAAGAAAAAGGAAACACTCCAGCATCGGGGGAGGCCCCCTTTCCCCGGTGGAAGGTCATGCGACCAAGACCAAAGAGAGTAAAAAAAAATGTCTCCAAGCCTGTATGCACGAACTCGTCCCGAATATAAGGGACAGGCGGGAGCGATCCCGCTCGTCCCGGTGCTCATCCCGGTACCGGGACAAGTAACGTGCGCGAAGATCACACAGAATGGGACACTCAACAAGAATGTGCCGACAGTCTGGGAGACACCGCAATCGACGCACTAAGGTGCCGGGGAGCGCGACCTCAAGTGGCGGTGCGTCTCGCGAGTGTGCCCAATTCGAAGACGACAGAAAGCTACCCGAAGCCGTCGCGGCATTGGGGGTAGGTCGCGGCGCAATGACACGCAAATTTAAGTTTTCCTCGACCGTCTCCCATCTTTTTTTCCAAGTAGCCCGAAGGGTTGTTCTTATTTCTGCCAGTTGTCGGTGTGACGAAGAACGAAACGCTCGTCTGTTCGCATTTATTGGCGCGATCATTCACCAGAATTCCCACATGACGTGTTATCTCTCGTACCGATCTGTGTAATGCAACTAGGTCGGCCGTGAAGACACTCGACAAACCTGGTATAGTCCCGGTGATTTCAAACAGGAAATTCGGCGTAGAAACCGATCCCCTACCGAGGACTTGGAGCCATCCGTGTCTGACATAAATCCAGCGTGACACGAAGTGCACTCCCAAATGTTCGAACGCAATACCCACCGTGCTGAGCTTTGGGAGTAGAGGAAGGGTGATAAATAGTCAAAGGTGGTAACCTCCTCTGGATCTATAACCGTCTCCGAGTCACCCGGTCCAGTCACCTTACAGGAAACGGTCCCGCTGGGGGATGGGGGACACCCTGGGTTTAGTTGATACTGGGTGTGAGCCCTTTGTGCCGCTAACTCTACCAGGGGAGCAACCCCCGAAGGGGAGGTAAAGCCCACAGATGGATTCTGAATAGGCGCGGAGGCGATCGTACTCGTAAGCCTGGAGGGGCCAGGTGAGCGGAGAGTGCCTTTGTTAAGATTGGGGCACAAGACATTCCAAGTTGCGCTGGGCGCGCCAGAACCAAGTCATTAGCCTCGCGAAATGAGAAACGACCCGCAGCCTGAACGGCCAGGATTTTCTTCGCTAGGAGAGACGCACCACATTGGTTTGAGGAAGTAGGATGTGGCTCTCTGCAATAGGCACACTTGGCCATGCGCGATAAGAAATTAGTGTGTACCGCTTTGGAGCAACTTAAACAGACTTCGAATAAACAGGAATTTCAACCTCTACATGAACGATTCGTATGGCCGAAGTGGTGGTAGTAGTAGCAGCTCCGCGGCAGTGGCATGCATGCCTTCAAGTGGTAGCGATACCAACTGGCACCTACCGACGCAGGGATAATGTCACGATCGAACGTAACGAGGAGTGTAAGGGTTGGTCTCTAGCCCCCTCTCTGTTTTCTCATCACCCGTTCGTCTTTGACCACTCCCTGGTCAGTCAACTTTTTGGAGATGTTTTCTAAGGAGTATTCCAAGAGTATCATTTCATAAACTACTCTTTATATGATGTTCATGGGAGAGTGCGGCATCACACTCACCGACGAGCCATTGAGTTTTCCAAAAGGCACTAATCATGGCCACCTCGTAAGGGTCCGACGCATTCTGCTCTTTACCAGTTGAATTAGCTACTGCTTTCCTCTATTGGCCTTTGGCCAATATTCTGCCATCTGAGGAGCGAATAACTAAAAACATTTGAAGCCAGCGGGCTAAAAAACGCCAAGCAGTCTCCGAATAAGTGGCCCCGACGTAATTGAGGCTCTGCTCAGCCCACTTGCAACTTTGGTCTTTGTTTGGGCCCTCCCGCGTCCGGCCTTGGGGCCGGATGCGCCGGTCTTGGCCTGTTCGCTTGCCGAAGCGGCAGCAAATTCTTCCATCCCCAAAGCACCAGCAGAAGGAGAAGAACACATTGTCTTTGATTTCTTCTTCTTTGGAGACGAAAACGGGGAATGTAACCCCTTTTATTCACCTCGTAAGGGGCCCCAAGGCCGGACAGACCTTGGCTGTCAATGAGACACCAGTCAGGGAAGAAGGTCCCTCCTCTCCTTCTGAGTCCTCGGGCGCTCATGCGGCCTGAGGAGTTTGCACAGCGGTGAACTCAAGTTCGGTGTCTGGCACCGAACCAAGGCTCACCTCCATGGAAGACCCTGCCATCTGGGGTGTGGTTACCTCCATGGCCATCCTCATCTCAAGGTAGGCCTCCAACTCCTCCTAAGGTGTCAGTCATCCCTACTGGGAACTAATAGGGCTTATGGCCCGTCATGAACTTTACTGCGGGCGGCATGCCGACCTGCGTTAGGAAGAGAAGGTGAGTGGGCATGCCAGCTCCCTTCTAAGGGAGTTGATGTGGTTTACCTGCCCCCATCGGTGGGGCCGAGAACCGAGGCGGCGCGTCCTTTGCCTCGCCGTATTCTTGGCAGGCCCATGAGAAAGCAAAGGGAACCCGCCGCAAGTTGAGAGTCGCTTTGGAGCCAACTCTCCAAAAGGACGAAAGGGAAAAACCTCGAAACTGTCACGATTGGAGAGGAAAAAGCGCTTCCTCTAATAAGAGAATCCTTGGGGATCTCTTATAAATCATAGAGGGGCTCTCCAGTAGAAAAGAGTCACCCGAAAGATGGAAAAGAGCCCAATAACTAAGAACTCGTCAACCCTTAGTATATTGGGAGCGAAAGAGCACTACATAACAAGTTCGTACTAACAAAATAAAGTGTCTAGAGATTATATTCAATACCTCTTTAGCGTCTCAACATTTTTAGAAAAAAATACACTTTTTTTTGTTTCAGATACGTTTCTGAATGCAATAAATACGATTTAGTAGATACAACACTACATTATTTCAGGTATTACATAGGTTAATTTCTGAAATTCGATATTTGGCCATGATCAAATGGCCAAGAAAAAGGAATTTCCCAAGACGAGAATAATTACATCGTGAATTATTTAGCTAAGGGAAAGTCTTCTCAAATTTCAAACGATTTGAATCGTATCATAGCACTGTGAAGAAAATAAAAGAAAATGGCATTCAGTCAAGAAAGAAAAGGGTTCAAACAGAATTTCGAGTGCTTTCCCCAGAAGATGCTTCTCAAATCAAAAGAAAATGGCTAAAAAAAACCCTCATGCTAGCAGCAAAGCTATTTGCCAAGCTGCTCGGGCTCCTTCCATCTTGAAAGAAATAAAGGATAATGCTCTCAAGTAATTTTGTACCGTTAAGCATAAGACCAAAAAACCGTTCTTAACCCCAAAATATCTGTTGTTGGCCAATACAAATAAAACCGACTAGCAAAGTTTTCTTCACAGACGAATCATTGGTCACTGGATAAGTCCGATGGTTGGACAAGAGGCTGGGTTACTAATGGACGTCAGCTGAAGCAGTTCACTAAACGACAACAATAAGAGGATTGATGATTTGGGAGGCAATTGTTAGAGACAAGCTTGTAGAACAATTCAAAGTGGATGGTGATGGCGTAAAATGGATTCGAAGGCGTACTGCGAGCTGCTGGTGAAAACCTTCCTACCTCGGTTCAAGAGACAACCAGTGAGGATGAGGAGGTCATCTTCAGGCAGGATAATGCTCTTAGGTATGCCTCCAAGTTCTCTAAGAATTAGTTAGAGTCGAAATGAATTGTATGAGACTCAATCATGGACTGGTCTCCATACAGTTGAGACCTCAATACAATAGAATACTTGTGGAATATTCTGAGGAAAGCCGTTTATGCAGATGGCAGTTTAAAAACAAAAAAATAACCTTTGGTAAGATATCCAAGATGCCACAAGGAAGGTTTTCGCTGATTTACATCGTGACGTCATCAGTAGACAACAGACTGTTCAAAGTTATTCAGAAGAAGGGTTCCTTTGTTCATTAGCTCTTGACTAGTTCTTATTTAAAATTGTTTTAGCAAATTTCCGTTCATTGTATTTCTTACACTTACTTCATATAACTTCTTTTAACCATTTATGTTTTGTTAACTGATTAGTTTATATATTTAGGTTGAAAATTCCCTGTAGTCAAACTAATTAAAAATGTGAAAATGATGTCTTGACAGTGAAATAGTCAATGAAAAAGAAATTTATCTTATTTTCCCCTCATATGGTATTTAGATTTCATATATTCACATTACATTTTCAACTCATGATTGTCTTAACTCCATAAAGATGCGTTACACAAAAAATCAGCTATTTTAAGGGCGTTTTGGCTATTTTCAATATTTGGTACACTTTAGGTACACAAGTGAGAACTTATCGAGCTTGTGAAAGAGAGAGAGAGAGAGAGAGAGAGAGAGAGAGAGAGAGAGTGTGTGTGTGTGTGTGTATGTGTGTAAGGAGGAAGGGGGGTTCAAGTATCCCTTTATGAGTGATAAATAAGGAGAAACAGCGATGGGGGCATTATTAGTTAATTAAAAAAAGAAGCGAAAACCAACGAGGACATTTCCGTCAAATTATGAAAAGGGGATTCGTAGCGAATGTAGTGAATAATGGGGAAAATACAAGAAAGACAAATTCTAGTGCGGCCTACCCCTTTAGGATAGACCTACCATATTAAGAGTTAATCATATGTGGAGGTGGACTACCAATTTAGGAGTGGTCTGCCATTAGGCTTGTAGCTTTAGTGCTACCACTTTAGAAAGAGGCCAACTCTTTAAAGGCTGGCTTGTCATTTTTATGGGAATGCTGCTTTAGGAGGCCTACCACTTTAGAAGAGGGCTACTTCTGGGTCTTTTTTGGAACAGGCCCGTCAACGACGTAGGTGTTCGAGGATATCGCGAGGTTAAGGTTAGCTTACGTTAGGTAAAAGATGTTTGGGAAAAAACAAATAACAACAAAAACTACAAATTTATTTATTTAGAGGAAAATATGCAACAATATGACCCTATATTTGTTCGACCAAATATTTGGCTTTGTTTCTCCTCCGCCATAGAAATTCACACAAATAAGAGTCGATTAAAGACCGTACGGTGCCTTCTTTGAAAGGTCCACACTAAAATGTTTACAGCCCATCTCTTGCAATGACCTTATGTCACTCTATGTACTTGACTTGTCTGAAATGATTGTTGTACCAGTTAGTACGCATTTTTTCAGTACAAGTAGTAATGTTTTTGCTGATGTATCTGGTACAGCATATATACAACAAACACCCACTACCGTGGATACACTCTTCCTACGTTATATTTTCGTTTTGAAAAACAGGATTCATCTATTTCAACCGTTAATCCTTCACCCACCAATTTTAATTGGATTTTGAAGCAAGAAAGTGACACAAACCTTTCGCTTAAAGTTTTTTCAATCAGTTATGGCTTCTATGAACATTTTAAGCTTTTTAACACAAAACACAGGAATTGCATTTACGCTTATTATAGCACCAACGGAACGCGAAGATGATAATGAAAGTTTCCTATGTCCATTTTTACAAAGTCGCTGTTCATGCAAAATCCCCTCTAAACTAAATTTTCCCCCTTTTAAAATATACGTTGCTAAAATATAGAGTTATTGAACTTCACCATTTGTAATTCTTTGGGTTTTAAAAAGTCACAAATTTCTTATACTTATATTTATTTCTGAACTTCACCATTTTGTTTTTGATATTATAAAAGAATTATTAAAAATAACTTTGATAAAAAACATAAATCATAACCAAACTAAGATGAAATTATTATTCAAATACTAAAAATAAATCCCCTTCTTAAATTATAGAGTTAGTGATGATGATGATGATGATGATACTTTAAAAAATTTTAAGACCAAAAGGCCGTTGCCAAAGTTAGATAATCCGTAGGCCACAGACCGAAGGTCTGCCTGCGAAGCGCAAGGTCTTCCTGTAAGGAGGAGTGTCTCGTACTCGCACTATGAATTTCGAACGCCATAGCCTAACCTTACCCTCGCGATAGCTTCAAATGCTTAATTCGATGACGGGCCTGTTACCGAAAAGACCCCTACTTCTTTAAAAGGGGCATACTACTTTAAGAGGGAGCCTATCACTTTATAAGAGGCCTTTAAAGGGATCTACTACCAGAGGCCTTACACTTTAGAAGAGGGCTACCATTAAAAGGGGCCTACTACTTTTGGATGGGGGAGCCTACCACTTAGGATCAATTGGCTAAGTCATTAAGTTTTGCCACATTCGCAACACAGCGTTTGGGCATACGAGGGATTTTTGTATTGTTTATGCCTTTTTACCACCGTCGGCCGTTCAGCTCGGTGACGACATCCAGTTTTCCGGAGGAATCCGAACCAGGGATCGAAGCAGCCACCCAAGCAATGTTAACTCATATCGTGTCCTCATCCCACCGATTGTAAATGTAAGTTTGTGTAAAGTCGTAAGTGGGTGTCAGGTGAGGCATGAAAACCATGATGCAGCTGACATCTGGAGGATTGCTTGCCAGCCCGCCCAAAGCCACAATACCGGCAAGAGGACATGCGAATTTTCACTTTCTCCATCTTCTCCACTTTCTTTACAAATCTATTAATACAAACTTCCAGCAGATGAACTTTTTGGTTTTTCTCTCTAATTTTTTAGTGCGTTCGTATTCCCCCATTAATGCGCGCGTTTCTGTATGTGCGTGTGTGTTGGGGGAGAATCCGGAAAAGGAGAGAGTAGTGAAAAGGGTGAGACGTGAGAGAAAGTGGATTTAACACCATCTTCCTCCCGTAGTCGGGTCTAGCGTTCGAGAGAATGGGAGGAGAACAGACATATGAAAAAATACAAAAAGTAAGAAAACTTTAAAAAAAGAAAGAAATTCAGTAGAAGAATAAAACAAAATATTAGCAAACCTCATAAACTTTAAGTGTTGGGGCTAGGAGGGCGCATTTAAAGCCCTATGAAACAATTTATAGAGGGTAAATGTACTAAATGTACAACCCCCACGCACACACATACACACAAACATACCTTGTAGGGAAGGATGTGTAGATATGAATGAGAAAGTGTAAGACTTGAATGAACATACGAATAAACGTTGATCTTACACAGACAGACAAACATATGGTAAATAGATAGAGACAAGCAGGTAAATGTGAAAGTATATAGCTCAAATGGCCAAATAAGGAGACTACTTGGAGCACTAGAGGCCGGAAGGTTTCCCCAACGAAAGCGAAGCCTTTGAGGAATCTGCGGGATTCGGGAATAGATCGTGAGGCAACACCGATTGAAAAAGTAGCAATCTTATAAATATTAGTGGTATTATTATTAATAGTATGAATAATATTATAAATAATAGTATGAATCATACAAGAATTATTATAAAAAGTAGTAGTAATAAGAATAGTAGTAATGGTATGAATAGTACTAATAATAGAAAATTGGCCATAGATTTCCCAGAATCCTTCCCTTAAAACTTAAGGGATCACTTAAAACTTAAAGAATCCTTGAGTAGAATTTAGGCCCAATTTCACCTTAAAAGGGATTATTTCTGCTCGTCTTTCCACATTCAAAGAATATGGACACAAATAGAAGGATTGGAGGGGGGGTTCTAAGTTCTAAATCTCAAAATAGAGAAATCTATTAGAGTGGTTCCAATGAAGAGGCAGCACCGGAAAACTGTGAATTCCGTTCCGTCGCGCCGCGCTTTTTCCACCTGACCATGAACTGAGAGGCGCGAAGTTCCGAGGTCGGGACGGATCATTAAGAAAAAGAAGGTCGAATTGAGTGTGTGTGTGTGTATGTATGTGCGCGTGTGAAAGAGATGGAGTGAAGCAGAAATCAACAAGGGTATCTCCGACAAAAAGTGTATGAACTGTTAAAAATAAAGAAATTAGGGGAGAGGGGAAAAAAATAAAAAATAAAAAAAAATATATATATATATATATATATATATATATATATATATATATATATATATATATATATATATATATATATATATATATATATATATATCAAAGTAGCGCGAGAAAATTATGAAAATGAATCCATTAAACCACATTGAAAGAGAAAACGGAATATTTTTTTCCTTGCAACAATATTTTTTTTTATTCCGTTGTCTCTTTCAATGGATATATATATATATATATATATATATATATATATATATATATATATATATATATATATATATATATATATATATATATATATATATACATTTGCCATATTTACTTTCTGCGTTTTAAAAACCCTTTTTTTTAAGACAGAAAGAAATATTCAGAGAATGAGCAATGAGATAAGAAACAGTCTTTTAAAAGCAAGAAAAAGGGAAATCAGGAGACACAAGGATCAAGGAGAGCAAATGACTGTCCAATGAGGGCAATCCATACTGAGAAGACATAAATAATGCTAGTGTTAAAGATTGAGTTACCTGACTGGGAATCGAACCCAGGTTTCCTGATTGACGGTCAGATGCTCTACCATTAAGCTTCCAGTCACAGTAACTTAAACTCACCCAAAGTGTCACCTTATCAAACGTCGGATCTCTCCCAGGCTAAGAACTTCGAGGTGATTTTTATAACGTATCTTCTTACCCGCTCTTGTTTCTGTGTATCACTTCTTTCTCTCTCTCTCTCTCTCTCTCTCTCTCTCTCTCTCTCTCTCTCTCTCTCTCTCTCTCTCTCTCTCTCTCTCTCTCTCTCTCTCTCTCTCTCTCTCTCTCTCTCTCTTTCAATACTGTTAACCAGTTCAAGACAAGACTAGACAAAGTCTTGAAAAGTGGCCGTTTAGGGAGGACGTAAATGAATTGAACGTGGATGTGCCCGCTCGACAGCTAGTCCAAAGGTACCCTCGTTGAATGGACCGTAAGGTCTTCTAGGGTACTTATTTTCCTTGTTACACACACTCTCTCTCTCTCTCTCTCTATCTCTCTCTCTCTCTCTCTCTCTCTCTATCTCTCTCTCTCTCTCTCTCTCTCTCTCTCTCTCTCTCTCTATATATATATATATATATATATATATATATATATATATATATATATATAATTATTTAATAAGCTATTGGACCATTCTTTTTACGTGGCTGATTTCATTTGCAGTCTCGAGAGCCTGGGCCCTGGGATTCCTGTATGTACCAGGGATCACCTGGGTTATATCATTTGCAAACTGGAGACTGGAGACATAATGAGTCCTCCTTTACCGGGGTTGGTAAATCTATTGTGTAGATTAGATAAAGGAGGGGGCTCAGACAACTTCCCTGCGGGACTCCGGCCTCGAGAAGGAACTCTGGTCCTTGGTGACCCTCAATCATGATTCGGGCACGCTGTTCCATGACGAAGTCGTAAATAATTCGTTCCAGGATCGGGTCTAGCTGAAGGTTCAGGATCTTATGTTGAAGGCCCTTCAGCCAGACCTTGTCGAAGGCCTTTTGCACGTCCCTTAGTACGATGTCAATGAACTTTCCATCCGCTTGGCACTTGGCGATTTTCTCGGTTAGGAGCGCGAGTGCGGTGTCCGTTCCACGCTTCTTACGGAGCCCATGTTGTTGTAGGTTGTGGGCCCACCTTCTCATCAAATTGTTTCTGAAGCCTGTTAGCTAAGATCTTTTCCATAATTTTGCCAATAATTCCCAAAAGGGAGATGGGCATGTAGTCCATTGGCTGTTCTTGCAACTTTTTTCTCTTTGGTATAAAGATGATTTTTGCCACCTTGTATCCGTCAGGAAAGTAACCAGTGTTTAGTGCGTGGGGGAGCATTTACCAGATGGTTTTTGGTAATCCCTGTCCAGCCAGGAGCTCTCTGCTTGAAGAATTTGAGCGTGCTCAGGAACTCCTCAACAGTGATCGGTCGTCCGTGGCCCTACATTGAGTTCGTCAATCACCTGGTGTTCGAATTCCAGGCCGAAATCCTCGTTCTCTTCAGGGGGGATGGAGAATATTTTTTGCCAGTACCTTCTGAACCTTCTTTCGAGTCTCTCTGGATCTTCTATAATTTCCCCATGATCTTCCAGCCTTATTTTCTCCTTCGGGGGCATACCTCTGTTTTTTTTTATCTCCTTCCAGAATTTCTGCAAGTTTTATAATAACTAAAAATATATTGGCATGACAACTACCACTCTTTCGAGACGTTTAACTATGCATCTGTAAGGCAGAGGGCCTAAAAATCATATGGAGAGAGCGCACAACATCAACCTAACGAGAGAAATTCTAGTTGAAAACACCGTAATTAAAAGAAAAGAGGGAAATAAAGCTAGGCTGAACATCTTAGAAGCCATCCTAATAAACGAAGAAAAGCCGGCCATCAATAGTCAAGTGCTAAGCTGAAATCGAACTCAAATTTTAGAGTTCACCTTAATTAAAAACGAGCGAGTATCGAATCCAAATTTTGAAGTTCACCTTAATTAAAAAGGATCCCATCGCCTGCAAGTGAGCCTGATTTTACTTTGGAGCCCCATGGAGAGGGAAAACCCCAATTTGTGACCCTGCAAGCTGTGGAAGTCATAGGTGAGCCTAGTGAGGTCCTCAATCCTGAATATTTTTTGCCACCACCACCAACTGGTCCTTCAGCTACCGTACCCGAACATGAAGCCAATACAGAGGACAACGAAGGTTGGACTGACATACCCAGGACGGACGTATACACATCGAATGAGGAAGGGCGTCACGATGGCGTGAAGGCAGGTAGGAGGCAGCCACTTCACAGGACGGACGCATACACATCAGATAAAGAAGGGCACTACGATGGTGTGAGGGCAAGCAGGAGGAAGCCCCTTCAACTACCAGCCGACGTGGAGAGAGAGCTAGGAGAGTGGCTCGAAATGTCTCAGGTACAAGCGGGGAGATGGTGTTGGGAACAACGCGAAAAGCATACCCGAGACTCTTGTATGAATTCCTGGGTGCTAGGAATTTGATGGTTATTGCAACACGTAGGGCTGGCTCCAATGGCTCCCTCCAGAACGTTATTGATTTCACACATAAAATTCTCATTATGCCCATGGAAGGCACGAGGGGTTAGTTAGGGACATACCCAGAGACTTCGGGGCTTCCTTCTCTTCCTACGGTTTTTGAGGTGCAACCAGAGCCTGACCATGTCATTAGGTGGCTTCTTTGATAAAATAGAAAAACTTTCACGAATTCAAGCTCCTCCACAATGTCTTCAGTAATAAAATTAAGGTACTCCATGATGGCAATGCAGCTGCTGAAGGGGTATTTTGGGCACTGTGCAGCCAGGTAGTGGGCACCCCCTATATATAACACCGTGCCCCACCCACAACGTACCATTGATTGTCTAGCGAATAATCGCTAGACGAACGCAGAGCAATTGCAATACATGCGAGAATCTATTGCAAATTATCACCCTAAATTGCAACACATCGTAGTGGATTCGACAAACTCACGATACATCGCCGTAGGCTGTAACCTTTTCTTGAATATATTTGACGACGTTGAAGTCGATCATGGGGCGTGAGGTTTCTAGGGCCCCAACGAGCAGAGACCTTGGTCATGGCCAAATTGTCGTGGATGATGTTGATAACACTTCCATGTGGTATTCCAAGTTCTCGCTCGATTTCTTCGACCTTCACCCGTCGAATTTCGAGGATCCTCCTCTCCACACGGGCCACATTGTCCTCGTTGGTCACGTCTGACGGGCGTCCTGGACGGGGGTCATCTTAAAGGGACTCATGACCATGGCGGAACTCCCTATTACAGCATAGGGAGGGGCGGTGTCGGTGTACACTGTAACCATGCGTTCATGGATCTCTTTTGCATTCTTGCCTTCCTTGGTCAAAAATTTGATCACTGCGCGGTGTTCAACCTTCTCCATTGTTGAAAAATTTGTGACTGACAATTTGCGATCAGCTACTGCTTCTTAAATAGACGAGGCAGGAGCGTGCGACTGCAGGTCCTGACTTGTCATAACTTGTCCTAACACCCCTACAAACAGCCATCCCCCTATCTCTGTTTGCCCTACCGATTGGCAAAACTTATTGACCGTCCCTTTTATATATATATATATATATATATATATATATATATATATATATATATATATATATATATATATATATATATATATATATATATATATATATATATATATATGCTCATGATGAAAGTAAATACAATTGAAACAGAATTCATATATTCTGACGTTTCGGGCTATACACGTCTATCTTCGAGTATAAACCAAAACAAATTTGTAAAGGGGGTATAAAATTTTAAAACTAAATTTGAAGTTATAAATTAAAACCACAGAAAATACTAAAGAAAAGAAAATGATTAAATGAACACTAATTGAGTAGAACCCAATATTTTAAAATTATTAATAGATATTTGGGCTTTACAACTGATGCTGCGTTGTCGAATCGCCGATTTTTTTTTTTTTTTTACAAAGGCTAATCCCGAGATGTGAAAAGACTCTGGCCTTTAAGGAACGCACGGTGCTTCCTATTTATTTTCCTTGATTACATCCAGGGCAATTGAAGTTATATACCACCATGCTTCTACTTTCGGGCGAGAGTCTATCCTTACAGTTGAAAAACATTCCTAATTTAAATTTATTAACAAAAACGATAGTAAATTCAGTATGTAAATAAACCTTTTTAATAAATTAGAAATTTGGGCGCGAGTAGTTTTGTTTAATGGGCCCAGTTCATGGAGCACAAAATATCTTTTGGGCTCGCCAAGCATTTAAATAGTTTGAAGGACATATTTGGAAAAGCGGGTATTAATCTAGCCTTTAAATATAATAATTCCTTAAACCAATTGATGATCGCAAGGAAACCCAAAGAACATTATAACATAGGAGTATATGCAATACCATGCAACGATTGCCATAAAGTTTATATAGGGGAAACGGGGAGAAATCTAGACAAGAGATTGTACGAACACAAAAGAGATATTAGAGTGGGCAGCGAAAGCAGTGGAATATTTTGCCATGTTAGAGACAAGAATCATACGATCGATTTCAATGGAAGTAAAATGGTATTTAAATCGGCTAACTATGTTAAGAGAAGAATCGTAGAATTGAGCTTGATATCGTTAGTTCCTAATTTAAATCTATCTGAGGGTCAATTTTCTTTTAATCCTGTAATAAGAAAACAAATAAACAAAATAGTAAAATGTCAGCCCTTCAATATGTTTAGGCCTAACGCCCACCCCGGATTAGCCACAAGTAGCGGATTGGGGGAAAAAAGAGGAGATCTTGTGTTATGCTTATATGCACTTCTCTTATATTTTCTACCCAGTGTCAGTTGAAAAAGGGTGTGAGATACACCGAAACTGTTCTGAATTAAATTGTCTTTGGAGAATGTGGTTTAATTCCTCATCTTTTCTTGCGATATTGCATTAATTTTCATCATATATATATATATATATATATATATATATATATATATATATATATATATATATATATATATATATATATATATATATATATATATATAATGGAAAACCTCACAAAGTGGCACGTGAGGAAAGCAATAATATGAAAATTAACCCACAGGAAAATGAAAAGATGAATCCAAACACTTTCGAACTATATTTGCAAGTTCATTTTCAAGGAATGGCATTCCTTGAAAATGAACTTGCAAATATAGTTCCAAAGTGCTTGGATTCATCTTTTCATTTTCCTGTAGGTTAATTTTCATATATACATATATATATATATATATATATATATATATATATATATATATATATATATATATATATATATATATATATATATATATATATATATATATATATATATATCAATATCGAATGGCAAATAGTTATGAATTCCGTTGGGATGGTTTCCTTTTAAATTTGCGGGTTCCTTTTAAAACAAAGAATTCACAGTACAAGTTGGCCAAAGATTAGCAGGTAGTTGGTACACGTTTAATGTTGCAAAAGAAAGACAATAACGAAAATATACTTTTACTAACAATAACAGAAATAAAATGTGAATACACAGATATAGGGTTTAAAGGGAATGATCGCACAGGCGAAATTCGATGTCGGCACGAGATATTGGAGGGATAATTATAGGATTAGTGGTCGGGTTCAGGTTGGTGATTATAATGGGATTTTAAACCGTGGCTTGCACACATAGGATGGGACGATTCGGGTAGGTCAGATTATAGAATAATCTGTAGGCATCAACGGTTGCAACTGCTTGAGTGTTCGTTGAAAGGAAGGGCCAGTCGGGCTACGATGACTGCAATGGGAAAGTTGGGTTACCTCACTGGGCGGATGAGGGAGCACACGTAGTTTGGCCTTCGGAGATGGAAATCCTCGTCAGATACTCGCCGATTGACATGGTTGAGTTCACGGATGTCAATTTAGCCTTCGTCCTCGAAATTAAATCGTCGTTGGCTACGATCTCGTCGGTCGAGCGTTTCCTTAGCTCGTGCGCGGTATTAGGCGAAAATTCTTGAATTGCTACACATTAAACCGAGTCGGGGGATTATATAGACGGTCTGCAGGGTGGCTTTAATGGCTTGGTGGGAGCTTTTACAACTCGCACGATCTTGGGGAAAAGGCAGCGACTCCTTCGAGGGAACCGAGATAAAGTTGGCGTAGAATGTTTGAAGAACTTCGATCTATGCCGGAGGGCAGGAAGACTGACTGGAAGGCCATGTGAGACGACGAAAATTTGTCCCTAAGCAAATTCATATGTGGTGCAATAAAACGGCGTGGACCGCCTCCTCGCCGTAGATCAGCCACGCTTTCAAAGCTCCATGTGGTGATCTCGAGACCACGTGGGTACAGAAGGGCACGTGGTCGCTCTTCGACCTTATTCTTCTACATTCCCTCCCATCCAAACAGATGGCACTTTCGGAGTTGGGGAAGAAAAGTGACATTCCCTAAGACTGATGACTTGGGCGAAGCGGAGTCTTCCATGCGAGCGGTCAACGTGGGCGGGGGGATAAGGAAATTCCCGACCTGACGTCGATCAGGTGTACAAGCTAATTCCAACCGACTGCGTGTTCATATGAACGGGAATGGAAATTAATTATTATAGATTTACGCCGACCATAAGAGAATTAAGGGGCAACGTAATCAAAAAAATTGAAAAGAATATATACACTAAGCTATACAAATCAAAGAAAGAAAATGAAATGGATATTCAAAGATACATCATACACAAATGACGGGAAAATTACGGTGGTACATATACACATAGTGGTGCTAAACCAGGATTCTAAATAATAATTTTATGTATACAAGGGCGCTGTGCTCCCAGACGTACACATCACCCCAAAATATAACTACATACATAGAGAAATAATTGTCCTTTAACTTATATCTAGCTGGCAGTTACAATAATTACAAAATAGAAAAATGTCTATGAAGCACTTACAATTACAATTTAGCATGGGTCATCGCCAAAAGGATTACGGCTAAGGGTATCGGTGATATAATTTTCCGACCCTTTTATATACATTATCCGATACTGAAATTCTTGCAATAATGTCACAGAGGTATGCCAGCGGACGGTGATTATTCTCTATAACAAATTCTAGGCCTACCAGGTACATTTTGAATTTGTGTACGCTCCAAATGATAGCTAAGGCTTCCTTTTCTATCACTGCGTAATTCCTCTCACGTGGGAGTAAATTGCGACTCGCGTAGGCTACAGGGTGACTCTCAACGTCGTCTCGATACTGAAAAAGTACACAACCGATGCCCTTGTTGCTCGCATCCGTTCGGATCCCGAAAGGCCTACTGATGTCAGGCAACCTGAGGATGGGGGCAGATGCTAATTTACCCTTAGCTGATGGAAATGAGCAGTAGCCCTCGAATTCCAGAAGATGCGATCTGGGGACTTCTTTTTGAGCAGTTCACACATCTGCCTCCTATAAAATGAGGCAGACTCCACGAAAGAACTAAGCTGTTTCTTTATACCCAGAATGGGCATATCAACTATCGCCCGGACCTTGTCTTCTTGGGGCTTAAGTTGGTCGTTTCGAATGTAGAAACCCAGATATGTGATCGAATCGTAGGCGAGGTGTCCCTTACCGGGGCATATTGTAAGGCGGTGTTCTCGCAAACGGCATAAGAGCTCCTAAAGGAAGGCCAAGTGTTAGTCCCAGACACAAGTGGCAACGTAAATGTTGTCAAAATAAAAGGTGACATTATCCAATCCGTCCAAAACTCTGCGCATTATCTGTTAATAATTGCTGCAGGCCGTCACTAACCCAAAAGTAAGTCGACAGAACTGCATTAGGCCTTTGCCGGTGGGAAAGGCGGTGTATTTCTTACTCTCTTTTTCAGGGGAATCTGGTAATACGCTTTACAGAGGTCGAGCTCGCTAATATATTTTGCCTTTTCGGGCAAGTGAAGGTTTTGGTCGATTAATGGGATCGGTTGTGCATCGAAAACGGTCACAGAATTTAATTGGCGGAAATCTATGCACATGTAGTAGGAGTTTTCCGGTTTCCGCACCATAACTATTGGGGAGCAATAATTTGACGTAGAGGGTTCAATGATATTGAGGTTGAGCAGATTGTTAACCTCAGGGTTAAAGGAATTTATTGGATGAATTGGAAGGGGGTAAGGTTATGAGCGATCCGGTTCTTGGGGATTGAGGGTTATACCATGCTCGAAGTTAATAGCACGCCCAGGGGTCTCAGAAATTACGTCCTCAAACTTACTTGGAATAAGCTGCAGCTGGCTAATTTGGTTGGGAGTTAGCCACTTATTTATATCCAAGCTAGTGCGTGGTGAATTGGTAGTGCCGGGCAAAGCGGGTAGGGGGTAATTCCTATCCTGTTCGACGCACATGGCATATATAATGTTCAGGGCATCTATCGTGTAGTCGGCCTCCAAAGTAGTCTCGTCGATGGTAAAAATGTTGTTGATATACGCACGGCAGTAATATTTTTTTAACATGTTGACATGAACAGTTTCTCGCCTGTGGGAACCTTAATTAAATAACCTGCATGTCCTCGCGCTTCAAGAATTTGGAAGGGCCCTTTCCATTGGCTCAAAAGTTTGTTGCTTTCCGTAGGAAGTAACAACAGAACCTCATCACCGAGCTTGAACTTCTTCTCCTTCGACTTGACATCGAATTACGTTCGGTACTTTTCCAAATTAACGTGGGCATTTTAGGATGCAATCTCGGCACACTTTTCTAATCTTCGTCGAAGATCCAAAACATACGCGTAGAAGATTGAATTTCCTCATCTAACTTAGCGTTCGAGAATAACTCTTTGAGGATGCTAATGGGAACTCGCACGTTATGCCCGTAGATTACTTCGAAGGGAGCAAATCCTAGGGTACGATGTGGGAATCTCCCTGTATGCAAATCGGGCCACGGGCAAAAAGTGATGCCAATCACGGGGCTGTTCGGCACAGAGCTTCTTTAATATCGACTTCAAGCTCGCATTAAACTTTTCGAAAACTCCGTTTGCGGCGCAGGGGTGAAAGGAGTGGTAAAGAGTTGTCTTACCATCAACAGTTTTCTGATGTATTCCATCAATTCAGAGGTAAATTGTTTACCTCTATCAGAAAATACTTCCTTTGATATGCTTACCGTAGAGAATATGGAAATTAAGGCTTCGGTACACGTAACACTGTTGATTCTCTTTAATAGTACGGCTTCGGAAAAACGCGTGGCACAGTCCACAAGGGTAAGGACATAACTATGTCCTTCACTGGAAGGGGGCGAATGGGGCCGGCAAAGTCTATGGCCACCCGGAAAAAGAGTTCCGATATGATTGGTCCCTTATGAAGGGGGCCGGTTTAACAGGCCCTTTTGCCATGGTTTTCTGGCAGATGTCACAAGCTTGGCAGTATTCATAAATGTCAACTGCAGCACCAGGCCAGTATAAATACCGGAAAATCCCCTGAGCAGTTTTATTGTGGCTGAAGTGGCTAGAAAACACACTATCATGGGTATTTTTTAGGACCAGAGGGACATGCGAACGGGAAACACAGAGGCTGTGAATCTCGAGGTTAACGCCATCCGAACAAGCGCGATGTAACAAGCCTTCTTTTACGATATAAAAGAGTCTTGTTAGCGCGGACAGAATCCTGCTCGAGGCTCCGAGATTTTTCCCACACGGGAAGGAGATTTGGACACTTTATCTGTCTTTGAGCGAATTCTACGTTCATAACGCCACTGAAATGCGAGTCTAAGGGAGTTTCAAGGGCAGCGGGCGTCTGGGAATCCTTCGTTGCCTGGGCTCTCGTGATAACCGGCTGAACCGCCGGGTTAGATGCAACTTGGGGGCACTGTCTTACAAAGACAGAATAGAATTTGATAGGGGCTGACACGACTTCCGCCCTTCCTGAAAAGTATTGACACTCCAAGTAACAGTTTACAATGGAGAAGCTGTTTGCGCGCCTGAGGTAGTCGTGGACTACCGCAAACTTTGTGTGGTCAGGGGCCACAGGGAAAAGAAATTCATTTGATTCCACGGTACAGGTACACGGACGAGGGTGGAAACTCGGCACCCATTAATGGTTCCGTTCTCAAATTTCAAACTTCCTGGAGAGCTCTTGTCGAAGAGGAAATTAACTTGGTGCCCTGAGGCATTGGGAGACGAGATTGGACCTGAGTTTCTGGTCGTGATGAAGGGGAGCGGGAGCAGCATTCACTTAGTGAACTTGGTGAATGGGATTACTCCGGAGTTGGGAATTTTGGGGAGAGTTCGAGCGGATGTGACCTTCGACACCACACACAAAACATACAATTGGCCTACGGGTAAAGGATGACGCCGGGGGATTAGAGATGAGGGGCTCTCTTTCGGGTATAGGTTGTAACTCGCCGCATAGAAAACTGCCTCTTCTATGAACTCTTTGAAGTAGTTGCACCGACTCTCCTTCATGAAGGAGCGGATCTTCGGTGGTAGCGACGCCAGCAACTGATAAATATATATATACATATATATATATATATATATATATATATATATATATATATATATATATATATATATATATATATATATATATATATATATATATATATATATATATATATATATATATATATATATATTGAAAGATAATGGTAAACCAGAATATTTAAATCAAGATTTTATTTATAACTATCGGACTAGTTTCGGCTGAAACTAGTCCGATAGTTATAAATAAAGTCTTTATTAAAATATTCTGGTTTACCATTATCCTTCACTGATATACATCACGTTAATGTGATATCTTCCATCTCCCATTCCATTATATATATATATATATATATATATATATATATATATATATATATATATATATATATATATATATATATATATATATATATATATATATATATATATATATTCGTATATTTGGGCAGAAGATTCTCTTCGTGACATATTTTATTGAAGGCGACTGCGAATTCAGCATTAATAATTTTCTTTTCGAGTCTCTCGATTTCTCTAATATTCCGCTTTTGGTCGTTGGTTAACCCGTGTATAAGCTCGCCAAAATTCATTACAAAAGCACTGATGAACGAGGGCAGTAAAATAGTTCGCTGGATAAAACGAAACATTTATTGGCTTAACGCGTTTCGATACACTCCTGTATCATTATTAAAGGAAGGTAGAAATAATATAAGGAAATAAAAACAGGGTTATATATATCGGGGTTTGAAGGTTAACAATTATACGAACATATTTATAGGGAATGGAAATTCTCAAAAACAAAGGATTAAGACGGCTTAAAGAGGCTAGTTTAAAATGGGCACCAGATTAAGATAGGCGGGGATTATTACTTGGCGCACGAGGACGCGAGGAAGGCAGGGTGAACTGTATGTTTGTTTGTGTATTTAATTTTGGATGTTTTTTTTTTAATATACAGAGCTTCTAATATGAGTAATTGTTGGCGATTGGTAGCATATGCAAGAATTTCGGTGTTATCTTCGAGTAACTTCCGGTTCAATTGTCTTCCATGTTTTCAAATGTATGTGTTTTGCGTGCACCGTAATATATATATATATATATATATATATATATATATATATATATATATATATATATATATATATATATATATATATATATATATATATATATATATATATATATATACATATATATATATATATATATATATATATATATATATATATATATATATATATATATATATATATATATATATATATATATATATATATATATATAAATGTATATATATATATATATATATATATATATATATATATATATATATATATATATATATATATATATATAACGGTAATTATAATTATAATAATCTTTGATAATATGAATGATTCAAATTAACTTCCACTTTTTCATAGTTACTAAGTTGACTTGACAAAAAGTCGTAAATTTAACTACATTTATTGAATATATTAAATGTTGCCAAATTGCCTAACCCCTAAATTAAATTTATTTACATAACCTCGTCACTTTTTATCAAGAAACTTGGTAACTATTAAATATTACCGGTAAATTCAATATATTTAGCTCAATCTTTTACATTTACCAAACCGACTGAAAGAATAATTACCAAAAATTAATTCAATTTTAGAATTAATTCTAGTTACTCAATTAAAAGCTTTAAATTATTTATTTTTAGTGAAAAAAAGGAAACTGATGTAACTGACGAGGGAATTTTAAGAGATAAGGGACAGACGGGGAAAGAGAGGGAGTGGGTAGGTTCTCTAGTGGCGGTGATAGTGTCCGACCACTCTTTGTGAGAAAGTGGTTGATGGTTTTGGATAAAGATGAGAAAGTCTGCAATAACCTTAGCCCCAAATACTGGGGGTGATTATTATTATCATTATTATTATTATTATTCACCGTAAGAAGTGACAACCAACTTGGTAATGATCGCCAGTGTTTGTGAGGGGTTTGCAAGAAAAGTGGTGAAGTTAGGGGTGAAAATGTGTGGAAGATCTACAGCCAGAGTAGTCTAAAGACGAGACTATTTGGCGCGCGACTACGAGCGTTTGGGTTGGGAAAGTACTTAAATCTCTACATATCAGCTGCAACATTGTTACTCATTCTACATCTGGTATCCCATTTAGGGGGCGGTGAAAATTATAAATAGCCGGTGAACATGTTCGTACATTAAAACACTAACTCTCGAGTACGAACTTAATCCCTTTGAGATGTTTATGTAATCAATTAATTTGCCTAAGCAACATTGTGTAAGAAAAGCAACAAAATGGGAAAATATTATTTATAAATGTGGTTTATTTCTATTTTCCCGGTCTTTATATTAAAAATAGATGATTTTTACGAATTTTTGTACCCATAAATAAGATTTATTTCCGTTTATTTCCCAGACCAAACCTTGGAGTGCATTTGTGTACATCCATGTAAATATATCCACATATACAAACCCGTATTTTAAGATTTTTTTATTATAAATATATGCACTAGAGTGTTATTTACTTAATTATGAAAACATATCACCACAATTAAATCTAATTCCCACTACCTACAAATTTAATAAAAAAACTGACCTTTTAACGAGTAAATTAATGCATTTTCCCGGCTGTTGAATTAACGAGGGTGGGTGTTTTCTTCTGTTGCTTAAATCTCATTTCCAAAAATTGGGGTGCCAAGATCGGCGTCACCGACACAGTCGAGGAACCATGGAAACACCGTAAGGTTCCCATGCCGTCAACGGTCGATTTTCATAATTTAAGGACAACAAAAGAGGCCTTCATAAGTTGTTATTTTACTCTGGTTCGAGGTTAAAACTATTTGATATTAGTTTTTTAACAATTAACTTGAAAGTTCAATTGAACGGACACTCAAAGGGACGACATACTGGTTGCACAAACACACGTGTATATACAGATCCTTTTGTGTTTTCTTTACAGAGATATACAACAGATGACAATAATATGTACATTTTTTTCAAATAAGGGCTTCGATTTCTATGCACGAATCAGCCCCCAAACGCCTACACACATAAAATCACAGCACACGCGGACCGCGATCACCAAACCAAACAGAAAACAATCGCCAATCGTGGGAGAAGTCTTAATTGGTCGAAACGTCACGTAGTTATTACGCTAATTTTCCGAGCAACAGGTGCGCTCCCTCGTGTGTTATACGTGACGCCAGGAGCGACCTAATATTGCAGGTGTTCCACTCAAAATGCAACGAATGAATACTTCGAGAAAGAAGAATCGATTCAAAATAAATGGCATCTCCCGAAAGGGTGTGGTTGCCACATGTCGTCATCAAAGACAATTGGCATATGTGGTTGAATTGCCCATCGTCGTTTGAATAGAACCCATTATAAGACAACTCCAAATTTTGAAGATTTAAAAAGCGTTTCGCTCATCCTTTCGGCGTCTTAGCGAAAATCTGCGCCAGGGGCAATGGCACTCTGAAAGAGTGCTAATTTCACTTTATTACTTCATGCTCAGCCACAGACACAAGGGTTACTAGCGTAGGAAGGCTGTGTGTACGATTCTTTAGCGGCAATGTACTCGTATATTATTAACGAACCTTTTCTCCCTTACAGCCAGGTGACGAACAATAGTTATTAACAAACACTAACTTTTCTTAGTGTCACTAAATCTTAATTAAAGAGTTGTAAGGCGCACCGAGAGCAATGAAAGAATCCTATTTTCGCTGGTATCAATTGGAACCTAACGACGCTAGTCCTCGTGCAGACCCTTTGACCCTAGCTAGTGGGTTCTAAGTCCGCACATTTGAGAGCCAACGACCCTCTTCTTCATCAGTATTAACGGTCAATCTTACGTCTTCTTCTCAATAAATTGAACCATCTCTTGACTAAGCACCTCGACCCATCATATGGAGTTCAGAATACTCCAGAATGATTTGGTAGAGTGCCAGAAAATGGCCCTAGCCTAACAGGGACATGGGGAGACACCGAAGAGAATTAGGAAAAGTGAAAATCACACAAAAAAATCATCATAAACAGTGGGATGACGGGAAAAAAGAAATGGGGGGAAAGAAATTAAACAAAAATAGAAATTCACAAATATAATGGTAGATCAAGGTATAAATTCATATCCTATGAACAAAGATTTTTTTAAGGAGCTTTCGCTAGCCGAGTGGATAGAGCATTGGATTTCTGGTGTCAAGGTACTAGGTTCAATTCTAGAGAGGATGGACACGAAACTTCAGCGTAGGTGTTGGGCTGGCCACTCATTGGGTGGATAGGCTGGACATATCCCCTAGCGAGGGTAGGTAGCTCTTACACAATCTTCTGCATACAGCCAATCATGGCACCGCTATCATTTCCCTTCCCGTCTTCACAGTACAACATATCGCTCTCTTTTCCGTTCAGGAGCCCTGCCGATGGGGTATTCAAATCCACATGCCCTTGGTGCGGAGCTGGTACCCCTCCCCTGGGGGGTCACGAATGGCTTCATGAATGCTGGGTCGCTACCTTCCCCTCCCCCATCTCAACGAGGTCCGGGACTTAATGCCTCGGGTTTGCCAGCGATTGTCATTCTGATCTTTATATGCACTTTAATTAAAAGAAAACAACGTGAGCATCTCTAACAGAGACATGACCCTAAGTAGACCTAACGGAGGCGATATATGTTGAAGGGCTCTTGTTTTGGACGCCACGTTCATCTGTAGGCCCTTTACCGAGACCAGTACCTGGCGGGGCAAATCGGTGATAAGGCCAAACTAAAACCACATATCTCATTCGGGACAGAACTATTGGTCGCTAAATGGTAGAGTCGAACCACGAGTTCCCACCCAACAACTCACTTTACTCAAGGTGGCGTGACTTCGCCCAACTGGAAAGTGGCATTTCCACTTCGTCCTAACTCCTCCTGAGATATGTAAGAGGTGGTGTGTGAATAAATGGAAAAACCTAACCTCCCCCACCCCTACACCAAAATACACATGACAAAGTGGGCAAATGAACAGTTTTTAATGAAAGAAAACCAACGCGGGAAACCTAACCAAACGGGCGAGTTATTTCCTGTTTGTTTAGTAAGTTGTCCTTTGAACAGCCGAACAACAAACGCTTAAGTTCTTTCGTGTAAGTTCTAGTTCTTCTCTTGAAGAACACCCAATCCTTACGTTCTCTCTTCTCCCTACAAGTCCTTGCCCGGATGAACAATTGAACACCAAATAATTTAGTCCGTTCCCCTCAGTCTCAGTTCTTTATCCGATGAACACCAAATGCTAAAGTCATATTCTGTCTACTCCAGTTCGTTCTCTCTTGAACGGACTGGAATCAATGGTCCCCATCACTCTCCTTCAGGTCCGGGAAACAAAGGAGGAAGCAGCGCCAGGCTGCATTTGGAGCTCCGACCGACGAAGCGGAAGCGATCAAGGGACGCAGCACCACTCTGACCTACTTCTACGCCCACAAGATTCTCACTGCCACACTCGAGTCGTCCTTGCTTCTGATTGTTCCTGGACGTTTTGGTGGGCTCTTTTATCCCTCCATCTCTTTCGACAATCGTGTTTATTATTATACTCTTCCGTCATTGTATTTAATTTAATACTTGGGACTGGAATTATTAAATAAGAACATAAAGAATATTTGAGAATCGGCCCTCAGGCCAATTAGTTCATCTCTATCACACCAGATCTATCACTCAAAGTAGACAAACATACATATGTACAATACCAACTGTAATCTAAATCATTACAACATCAATCAAATATTTGTTTCGTCTACTTTTAAAGCAAGCCAGTGAAGTACTATTAACCACCATTGGTGGTAGCTCAATTCATTTGCTAAAATAAATGCTTTTAATAACATTTCATATATTAAGCTCGAGCCTAAAAATATATGAAATTCCTGAATTAAATTTTACTCAACATCGTCTTTTTAACCTAAAACAACACGCTCTTGTAACCTCTCTTCCTTAGCTAAGTGCAGATATTGGCTACCTGCCAACATATCTACCTCCCAACAATAAAGAGGAAATTATTCATCTATACAAAAATCAAGGTGTAATTCTACCGTAAGAATGATATAATGCCGTAACACCCTCTTTACTCTAATAACTAGCATTTCAGTTTTTAGTCCGAGCTCCCAAATACTTCTTGAAGTTTTTAATATCACTTGATTATCACTCATTAATCACTAGTTGGCTCTGTAAAATCCAGCCTAAATCCTTTCATTTCCATAATAAAAACCTTCAATTTGTCTCGCCACATAGATTAATTTGTAATTTAAAAAATATAACTTTATCTGCCAAATGGATGCCAAAGTCATCAATCTAGGTCCCTCTGCAATTTTGACCTCTTCTTCTCAACTATCAACCGGAATGTGTAATTTAATATACATATATGAACGTGGATATTTCACTTTTACGATAAATATTTATGTAATTCAGTTATTTTCAACAGGTGAGTGTATATGGGAGTGTAGGTGAAGGGGGCGATAAATTGTCCCTAATAAATAGCTATATTTTTTTCTACATTTTTTTTCTCCCTTATATATATGTGAATTAAAATGTACAAATTTGTAAGGAAGAAGACGAGGGTGGGGGAGTTTTTATATAAAAATATAATTCCTTACTTTATATTCCTAAGTAAAGAATCATGTATATTTTTATTAAAATACTTTCAGTAAAACTGCATCTTCCTTCTCTTTTAGAAGCTCTATATTTATACAAATTTGTTTTAATAATTTAATCCAAATTTATGTTTCTTCCTTGGTTACGTTCTAAATATATTGTAAACACGTTATGTTATGTATGAGATACATAGTAAACGTCGTCTGCTATGATCGAACCACGGAAATAGGTGACTAGTGTGTAGCAACCTCAATTGTGACGTGCGTGTGCTACCTAATTATCATTATACTTGTTTTTTATATGTATCACTGAAGCTTAATTGTTTTGGGGTTGTCATAATTAATAGCAGAACTTTCGGTAAGGTGTAGTGAGAGTAATTTTTGAGAAGCACCAATTATTTACCTTTTTTCATCTTTTCCCTCATTAATTATGGCTGCAAAATAGAAGTATAGGTAGTATGTAGAGTGTTTGTCTTATGGCTTGGTAGAAAACCTGTTTGATTAAAGAGAGTCTATGTGCATTATATCAACATTTCAATTTTTAATGAAGCTATGAAGCCATCAAGACTTTTAGAGCAATTTAAAAGAAAACATTCAGATAGAATTAAAATACCCATTGCTTATTTCGAAAATTTGAAGAAAAATTTTAACTACGGAAAATTCTGTTCCATCTTTTAAAAAACAAAACAGATACAAAATAAAGTGGAATGATTGCACCTGGTGAAATTAGATAAATAATTTAAAAATTGGAAGAATAGATACAGTGGATGAAAATATTATATGGCCTTCCTTTGAAATTCTAATGAAAACTTTAAAAAAAATTCAGGAATGACGACTCCAAACTGAGAAGAGATGTTTTTTCATGCAACTTTGGTAAAGTGACACTACGCGATCTTGGTTTGACGAAAAGCAAGTACATTTGAGGCCGGTCGCGGTTAAGGGATCCTTTTGATTGCGACATAAAAAAACAATCAGTAAAAATATGCAAAAGGAATAATTAAACAAAAATACAATGTTGAATGCATGTTCAAATATAAAAATAGTAGAATAATTGAATTAAAGCTGTCAAATATAATTAAACAGCTGTATTCAAACATGCGGTCAGAAATGTTATTCTTTTCAACTTCGAATTTAATTGAATGCAGGTTTAGGGCAGACAATAAAACCCTCTTCAGGAGAAGTGTAACTGATATATGTATGCAAGGAGACACGAGACAGAACTTACAAATATCAATCCAAATATTACAAATCTGGCTACCAACCATTAACAACATGGGTCGCATTTACACACAAAAAAAAATCCTAACGTTAAGATGTGTCCTAAATAGTTAACAAACTGATACTGGATATTTTTTTATATTTTCGAAATGAAATAAAGTATATTTATTAACATTTTACAGTATATTTTGTGGTAAAATTATTGTTTAAGATCGATTACAATTAAAATAAATAAAATCGTCGTATTTTCTCATAAACATATAATCGGTCTCATATTGAAATACCCAGATGTGTTTAAGCTGAAAGAGCTTAGCTGAGGAGGATGAAAGTTTTGGCTTATACAACACGGTACATGGCTTCATCCATCCTTCCTTGGATTACATAAAGTCGTGTACCATTGGTGAAGAAACTCCTCCATGCCATGATATTGTCACCACCATGGCGGTTAGCCTTTTGCAGACATCTTATGTTCTTATGTATCACGGTAGGGATTATGGTATTGGCGCTTCGTTCTTCTCTAAGTTAACGATAGGCCTCGAGGACAAATAACTGGAACTTGGTCTTATTACGCAAGAGAATATTAGTCTAATCGCTATTTGTCTTATATTAATTAGCAAACGCGAGAAGTGCCTCCGGTTGAAATTTGGTTTCAACAAAGGCCCTTTTCTCGCGTTACTTATACTATAGATGTAACAGTAGTTAACGCTGCTTGGAGATCTGACTCCTTGTATTTCCGCCATTCTTATATTTCTGTTGACAGCACTGCTGAGAATATTTCGAGGAACAGCAGAACGAGGACGTATCTTTCCTCTTTTGACATATCGAAGCAACGGTGCATTAATGAAGATTTAAATCTTCGTCGAGAGCTCTCGAACCTTCGCTTTGAACATACAAATTCGCAACTACATCTCTCAAATCTACAGAATGTTCTTTTGTCTTCGGCAATGTACGTCCTGCTGCAACAATGGCTGAGAGCGAAATGGCACATTAATCAATTATTACAGCAACCATGTTAGCTATTATATAAAATTTTCTAGAGTATTCTTGAGTTGTTTTAAATGAACGACAGTTTTCATCTAGAAACTCTAATAATTCTGAATTAGTATTAACTAGGACACGTTTAAACTGAGGATTTAATTCTTTTTGTTTTGCTCTATCCTAATATGATAATTACTATTATTTAACTTGTTTTTATTTACTATTATAAATATTAAAATTAGGTTTCGTGAAATATTTAAGAAAATACTTGAGATAAAAGTATGTAAATCATTTTTAAAACTTTTTCAGGTCTGTATAATCACTTTTAAATCCCATTGTAGCTTTAATCCTTGATGCAGCACTTTATCAAATGATTTCTTAAAAGCTAGATATGATACATCTACTGTCTGACTTTTATTCAAAATACTAGAGATTCTAGCAACCGCGTTAGACATGAGCAACTTTTCCTTAGTCCATGTTGGAAATTCGTAATTATACTTTGGATATTTAAATATTCTTGTATTTCCTTTTCTTGTTTCCAAAAGTTTCCCAATTACGGAAGTTAATTGGTCGAGATGCGAAGCGTCCTGTCTGTCATTTCTTTTAGGAATAAGAACTACATTTACAATATTAGAGTCATTAAGAATGTCTTAAATTCTTAGAGATCCATTGGATATGATTACTAGAGCTTTTATTTTATAACCATCGATTAAAATACTAGCATAGGTATCATACGGATTTGGTTCTCTATTCGGGTTAGTGTTTTTGATACTCTGAATCATGTTCTCTTTATTAACATAAATATCCAGAATTTGTTTAGTATTTTGGGGATTCTGGATGTGAGAAATAAAAATCCTGGGTATTTTCTAACGTGAAAGTAGGCTAAAATATTCATTTAGGACAATCAACAACTATCCGATTCATAATAGATTAATTTCAGTCTATAACAGTCCCGCAGCGTCCAATTTTTAGAATAAAGTTTACAAAACCTGAATCCTCAACTTCTGTTTTTATTATTCCTTTTCCAAGTTGAATTCAGTTAACCTATTAGACTTTCTTACCCAATTCTGTAGATCTATTCGACATCAAACACCGCTAACTACACTTGACTTAATGGCTCTAAATTTTCTACCTAGTCTATTTTTCTCTCTAATTTCCCTAAGAAGAGTACATATTTTTAAATTAAGTAGGCCGATTTTTTTTAATACTTACAAAAATACAGACGATCCACTCAGTTTGGATAGTCATACCATTCAATATTTCATCTCAGCTAATGGCATTAGGCGTATTAGTGAATAATTTATTAATGTCGGTCCTCGAAAGGTTGTTTCTTTTTGCATTATTCTCCATCACTGTCAACGTACTTCTAAATCCCTAAATGAAACTGGGATTTATAGTATTAAGTCTAAAATATTGTCCCCTTTGTGGATTTATAGACTATATATTAAGATAATTCCTTTGGAAACACTCAATAAATATCTTTTTGATCTTTTGAAATATTGACTTTTTGTGACTGTATAAAGGGATATACTCTCGCTTATTATTATAAAATATTACTCCTAGGACACTATTTCAATGGAAAGTAGAAATGTGTCATGATTTAGTAGCCTAAAACGCTTACCGTTGTCTTATTCAAAATTACCGACACTAAAACTATTTACACTTCCAAACTGTATTTCTTCTTCCCTATCAAAGCGATCCATCATCAAAAAGTTTTTAAAAAAATCTAAAAAATTTTGTCCACATCTAATGGCCATTCAAGGCAATTGGGTGCCATGTACTATAGAAATAATAAACCAACCCCTAAAATTTTAATTTTCTATTTTCTTATTCAACCAAAGAAAATAATTATTAGGGGTAGCATTTTTATTCTACATAAGGAAAATAAGGAAATTATGCGATCATTTCATTTAAATATAATTGGAACATAAGGCAAAATAGAAAATATTATTTTTCACTAAACTAGAAAAATGCACTTCGAAAAATAAATTATCCAAATTAAAATAAAAGTACTTCCAAATATTCAGCATTTCTGGTTATTATTTACTTTGCCGTAATCACTTTTGGTACATTTTATGTTCTTTCTGTAGCATTTTTTTTGTGTGATTTGTTCAAATCTATTCTTTCTCTTTTTTTGCGGTCGCAAGGCCAAATGTGGGAAAGCAGTTTTATTGCGATTCGGTTAAAAACGAAGTAGACCTCGATTTTGCCGCATTTCGCTTTACGTCCGCCAAAAATGAAGAACATTGGAACAAAACACAAAAAATAGTTCCAGAAAAAAATAATCTGAGCTAACCTACAATTTTCAAAATACTAGTTTGTGAAACTATACAAATCCTTTGTACCTACCTAATAATGGGTGCAAAGCTCCCTATCCTATACTCCTCCTTTTGGTGTGGGGTCGCCCCCCCCACACCCACACACCCCAATTTTTTTGTTTAATTACCTCTTAGTATATATAACTCGAAAGCACAAAAAGCCCGGATTTTACGGTATTTTGCCTTACGCCCACCAAAAATGAAGCGCAGATTTAGATAAATAACCTAAAATATGCTCCAAATTGATTAAGTAAATCCGCAAATCTGGTGGTCTTTTTTATTACGCTCTAATTTTCTTGTGCAACGAAATGTGCGAACGGAAGCAAAGGCCTTACACCTCGCTCCACACTCGCGACAGATGAGAGTAGCGAACCACAGCGTGTTCCAATGAAATTCCAATTTTTTACGCAATCTTTGAAATATATTTCACATCCACCACAAGTAATAACGCAAAGCTCTTCAAATTAAAACAGAATCATATGGAGAAAAAAAGGTGAGGAAGTATGCTCGGTCGAAATTATGTACATAGACTATGTGACGTCAAACTGATATTATAATAATAGTAACATCAACCGCTCAATAAATTCTATATATGTAGATGGATTCGCAAAAATGTGATTGACATAATATTAACAATCAGAGCCTACAATTCATCAATGTGCTGATGCACCAAAAACTTAGTACCATTCGAAACGTGATCGCAATCTGCTTCCTCCGTACCATACTGCCGTTGACATCTGAACAAGTGCCCTCTCCTGACGGACGTGCGGTTAATGCGCATCAATGCAACTATGAAATACCCATCGTCTCCCACCCTTTCATGTTAACCATTTATTTTTTTCACCCCCGAAATGGTTCTTCGTGACGATTGGGGGACTGTAGATCTCGTCATGCTAGGGTTCATCCCTGGACAGGCCTCTAGCGCCCCCTCACACACCACCTGCATAGACACTTATACACAATATCACCTACTTCCATTTCGGTTAGTCCTTTCTCTCTCAAACACTCATTCGCACAATCCACCCACATTTTAGCGGTCTTCCAACCTTTTGCCCACCTTGACACTCTCGTATATTTTCTTTACAAGTGCATTCCCATCCATTCTTCTTACATGCCCATTCCATCTCAGAACACCCTCAGTCACACCTTTCTTCCCACCAGAAATATATCTTAACCAGGTGTTCCTTATCTCTGTACCCTTCCCACACCAATCACCCCTCTCAAATTGTCCATTTCCACTGTTTTCACTCTCCATCTTTCCATTTTCTTCCATACCATAGTATCACTCCCATTCATCAAAATTGGTACCAGCATACCCCCATGTGGTTTCGCGGTACACAATCATAACCTACAACTCAATAATGTGCTGATGCCACCTGATAATTTGGTACCATTCAAAACGTGCTCGCAATCTGTACCACTATCACCGGCAAAGGGGCTGTCAGGTATATCATAAACCATGCTGCCGTTGACATATGAAAGAGTGCCCCATCCCGGGCCGTATGCCCTCAGAAGAATCTGCGACTATACCGTACTGTCCAAAACTAACGAAACAAAGACCAAGATCTAGATTTTCTTGAAAATACTCTGTTAATTTCCATGAAATTTAATTTTGTCTCCTTTACTTTTCAAAGTTTCATTTCATAGAACAGCGAATAAAAAAAAGTTGAGGTGAAAGAAATGTGTATTTGAAGAAAGCATGTGTCCTGAACTAGAGAACGATAATTATAAATGCTGCCATGCCCAGAAAGCAACATAAATCTCATAGACAAGTAAACAAAATATTAATAAGAAGTATGGAAGGCCTTGTTCGGTAAGACTTGATCACATAATCGGTCGTAGGTCTTTTTTTTCTATAGGTTTTCTATGTGGTTTTAAATCAGAGCTCGGCGCAAACCAGTTCACCACGTCGATATTTTTAGCATCCAAGAACTTCTTCACACACTTGGCTGTGTGGCATGGAGCATTGTGTTACGTAAAAACTGGTTCACGCGTTTCCGATGTTATGAGAGAGGTGGTCAGATGTTCCTGAAGCAGATTCTTGTATACCGTGGCGTTTACTTTGCCACCTAAAAGGACGAACGGACAAAATCCAGCGCTTAAAAACATGCCGCGAACCACAATGTCGTCACCTCCAAATTTTGATTTATTTTTATAGATGTGGAATTCAATCTTTCACATATACAAAGCCTTATATATTGCTTCCTATCTGATCCAAACCAATTAAATTTGATTTCGCCTCTCAAAAACACACTTTCCCACTTTTCAGCACACAACATTACATTCTCAATAGCAAAGGCTAACCTAGCTGCTTTTTTCTTTTTACTCGAGTGGTTTCTTAGCAGGGGGTGTGTATGAGTCCCACCTCACTTAAGTGACGTGAGACACATTCAGGTTCAGGAAAAGGGAAAGGAAACGTGCTTTCTTCATCGACTTGCAGAACCCGTTATCCTTATGGAGCTTTACAATGCTTGAAATCACACTTTTTGACCGATTACAATGCCTTGAAATGTCAGACAGTGTTTGTAGGAGAATCGTCTCCATCCCGTTCTCTCTCAGCGGTAACCGCAAGAACATCCGGGCCAGGCAACGCGGGTCAAGCTCGTAACCACAGCGCCTCGCCACTCGTCGCTATGAAAACCCGAAAGGTTTTAAACTAAAAGATTTCTCCCTACGAGAGTATACTCAATTTCAACTCAAGTAAGAAATTGGAGACGCGTTTCTCTCAAGCTCGAAAGCCAGCGTGAGCCGAGGTAAGACTTAGTGAGAAAAACCGTTGGAATAAAAACCCTCCTGGGCCAGTCCACAGGCCGTCCCGCTCCTACCCCTACCCCTGTGGGGTAACGAAGTATAAATAAGAAACACTTAGGAAAAACGTGGTAGAATACGTCAGTCTCCAGGCTACGAAGTCCTCGGATAGAAGCCGGGCTACCGAGACTGGACAGGTAAATTACGTGAGTCGCCAGACTACGAAGTCCCCTGCAAGAGAGGCAGGGCTACCTAGGGGGCTAAAAAGCAGCTCATCCTCAAGCTGGTCCCTGGTTATCAAACCGAACGTGAAGTTAACTTGTTCAAGTTCAACTTACTCTCGTCAGAGACACTCCTCATATCCTGGTGCATCCTAAAGCCCAGGGATATTCCTCGTCCTTGAGGAATTAAGAAAAGAAGAGGAAAAAGACTCCCACTCGAGCCCGTTACCCGGTGGCCACACTAAACTCATAAGTTAACTTGGTTGAGGAACCAAGTTCAACTTATTCTCGTCAGAGAAACCCCCCTTCCGTTATCCTCGCCCTTGAGGAAGACTGGAACTAAGAAGAATCTCATCCTCGAGCTAGTTCCTGGTTACCAAACCGACCTTTAAGTTAACCTGTTCAAGTTCAACTTATTCTCGTCAGAGAAACCCCCCCTCCTTGATCCTCGCCCTTGAAGAAGACCCTCCCCGAGTACAGTCCTCGCCCATGAGGAATTACGCAACGAAGGAGAAAAGCTCCCCCTCGAGCCTGTTACCAGGTGGTCACACCGAACTCTAAGTTAACTTGGTTTAAGAACCAAGCTCGACTTACTCTCGCCAGAGACACCCCGCCTACCTTGGTGCCACCTAAAGCACCGTGATTGTTCTCCCCCTTGAAGACCCCTCCCCAATTGAATACCGTGTGGACCCCCCATCTGATACACTTGCCAAAGTACCTCGTGATCTCGACCACCTCCATCTGGCCGGTCGGCACGCGTCGTGGAGATAATAACATTCCTGAGGTATTTAAACTCCAGTAGAGTCAATTAGCCTAAATCTTGTATATTGAAGTGCGTATCGAATTTAGCCAATTTTAGAGGGTCAAGTTAATTGAAGTAATTATTGTGTATTTTAATATTCGGAGTATTTCGGTGGTTCATGCTTAGTTTTTGTGTAGTAAACTTGTTAAATTTAAAATATAAGTTTATTTTGGGAATTCTTGTGCGTTTCTCTATATCCTTACGTGTTTGAAGCAGCTCTTCTTTAAAATAACAATATTAGCACTCTTAGAACAAAGCCTACTTCATCAAAGAAGTATATCACGACCACAAAGAATACCACGACAAAAGTGGTGTCAGGTGTGGAGTGATCAAAAAGGAACATTCTCTTACAAAAAGTGGTGTCAGGTGTGGAGTGATCAAAAAGGGACATTCTCTTACAAAAAGTGGTGTCAGGTGTGGAGTGATCAAAAAGGGACATTCTCTTACAAAAAGTGGTGTCAGGTGTGGAGTGATCAAAAAGGAACATTCTCTTACAAAAAGTGGGGTCAGGTGTGGAGTGATAAAAAAGGGACATTCTCTTACAAAAAGTGGTGTCAGGTGTGGAGTGATCAAAAAGGGACATTCTCTTACAAAAAAGTGGTGTCAGGTGTGGAGTGATCAAAAAGGGGCATTCTCTTACAAAAAGTGGTGTCAGGTGTGGAGTGATCAAAAAGGGACATTCTCTTACAAAAAGTGGTGTCAGGTGTGGAGTGATCAAAAAGGGACATTCTCTTACAAAAAGTGGTGTCAGGTGTGGAGTGATCAAAAAGGGACATTCTCTTACAAAAAGTGGTGTCAGGTGTGGAGTGATCAAAAAGGAACATTCTCTTACAAAAAGTGGGGTCAGGTGTGGAGTGATCAAAAAGGGACATTCTCTTACAAAAAGTGGTGTCAGGTGTGGAGTGATCAAAAAGGGACATTCTCTTACAAAAAGTGGTGTCAGGTGTGGAGTGATCAAAAAGGGACATTCTCTTACAAAAAGTGGGGTCAGGTGTGGAGTGATCAAAAAGGGACATTCTCTTACAAAAAGTGGTGTCAGGTGTGGAGTGATCAAAAAGGGGCATTCTCTTACAAAAAGTGGGGTCAGGTGTGGAGTGATCAAAAAGGGGCATTCTCTTACAAAAAGTGGGGTCAGGTGTGGAGTGATCAAAAAGGGACATTCTCTTACAAAAAGTGGGGTCAGGTGTGGAGTGATCAAAAAGGGACATTCTCTTACAAAAAGTGGTGTCAGGTGTGGAGTGATCAAAAAGGGGCATTCTCTTACAAAAAGTGGGGTCAGGTGTGGAGTGATCAAAAAGGGGCATTCTCTTACAAAAAGTGGGGTCAGGTGTGGAGTGATCAAAAAGGGGCATTCTCTTACAAAAAGTGGGGTCAGGTGTGGAGTGATCAAAAAGGGACATTCTCTTACAAAAAGTGGGGTCAGGTGTGGAGTGATCAAAAAGGGGCATTCTCTTACAAAAAGTGGTGTCAGGTGTGGAGTGATCAAAAAGGGGCATTCTCTTACAAAAAGTGGGGTCAGGTGTGGAGTGATCAAAAAGGGACATTCTCTTACAAAAAGTGGGGTCAGGTGTGGAGTGATCAAAAAGGGACATTCTCTTACAAAAAGTGGGGTCAGGTGTGGAGTGATCAAAAAGGGACATTCTCTTACAAAAAGTGGTGTCAGGTGTGGAGTGATCAAAAAGGGACATTCTCTTACAAAAAGTGGGGTCAGGTGTGGAGTGATCAAAAAGGGGCATTCTCTTACAAAAAGTGGGGTCAGGTGTGGAGTGATCAAAAAGGGACATTCTCTTACAAAAAGTGGGGTCAGGTGTGGAGTGATCAAAAAGGGGCATTCTCTTACAAAAAGTGGGGTCAGGTGTGGAGTGATCAAAAAGGGGCATTCTCTTACAAAAAGTGGTGTCAGGTGTGGAGTGATCAAAAAGGGGCATTCTCTTACAAAAAGTGGAGTCAGGTGTGGAGTGATCAAAAAGGGACATTCTCTTACAAAAAGTGGGGTCAGGTGTGGAGTGATCAAAAAGGGACATTCTCTTACAAAAAGTGGGGTCAGGTGTGGAGTGATCAAAAAGGGACATTCTCTTACAAAAAGTGGTGTCAGGTGTGGAGTGATCAAAAAGGGACATTCTCTTACAAAAAGTGGGGTCAGGTGTGGAGTGATCAAAAAGGGGCATTCTCTTACAAAAAGTGGGGTCAGGTGTGGAGTGATCAAAAAGGGACATTCTCTTACAAAAAGTGGGGTCAGGTGTGGAGTGATCAAAAAGGGGCATTCTCTTACAAAAAGTGGGGTCAGGTGTGGAGTGATCAAAAAGGGGCATTCTCTTACAAAAAGTGGTGTCAGGTGTGGAGTGATCAAAAAGGGGCATTCTCTTACAAAAAGTGGGGTCAGGTGTGGAGTGATCAAAAAGGGGCATTCTCTTACAAAAAGTGGTGTCAGGTGTGGAGTGATCAAAAAGGGGCATTCTCTTACAAAAAGTGGGGTCAGGTGTGGAGTGATCAAAAAGGGGCATTCTCTTACAAAAAGTGGGGTCAGGTGTGGAGTGATCAAAAAGGGGCATTCTCTTACAAAAAGTGGGGTCAGGTGTGGACTGATCAAAAAGGGACATTCTCTTACAAAAAGTGGTGTCAGGTGTGGAGTGATCAAAAAGGGGCATTCTCTTACAAAAAGTGGGGTCAGGTGTGGAGTGATCAAAAAGGGACATTCTCTTACAAAAAGTGGTGTCAGGTGTGGAGTGATCAAAAAGGGGCATTCTCTTACAAAAAGTGGGGTCAGGTGTGGAGTGATCAAAAAGGGGCATTCTCTTACAAAAAGTGGGGTCAGGTGTGGAGTGATCAAAAAGGGGCATTCTCTTACAAAAAGTGGGGTCAGGTGTGGAGTGATCAAAAAGGGACATTCTCTTACAAAAAGTGGGGTCAGGTGTGGAGTGATCAAAAAGGGGCATTCTCTTACAAAAAGTGGTGTCAGGTGTGGAGTGATCAAAAAGGGGCATTCTCTTACAAAAAGTGGGATCAGGTGTGGAGTGATCAAAAAGGGGCATTCTCTTACAAAAAGTGGGGTCAGGTGTGGAGTGATCAAAAAGGGGCATTCTCTTACAAAAAGTGGGGTCAGGTGTGGACTGATCAAAAGGGCCATTCTGCTTCAGTGTTATTCCTTTTCTCTTCCACTGGGAAACTTATTTTCTGAAGGATTTGTCGGCTTTAACTCGTCTTGACATCCTGATAAATAAGTAATACTATTAGTAGTAGCCTACAATACATGTTGGACAGTGTTGCCATACATGTTACTTTTTTATACGTGTAAACTGAAGTTTTACGCATCATTTCTTCAACCACGCATTATTTTTCTCCTAACATTTGTTCTCCGTTGTTCTATGAAATGAATCCTGAACAGTATCAGAGCAAATTTCAAAGAATATTCTGTGCAATTTTGATGGACATTAAAAGTTTTTTCAAGAAAATGTAGTGTTTGTTATTTTGATTTCTGTAATTTAGAACGGTACTGTATTTCTTCCATACATTTTCACTCTCTGTATCTTACCCACTTTTTTTTACAATCTTTTCTTGCAAACTTATAAGGGAAATGTCCTCAATGGTTTTCGCATTAGATAAAAAAAATGTGCCACTATCATTCACAATACATCCTAGATACTTTAAACTTCAAACATATTCAATGGTAACACCAAGGATTCTAATATTAAATCATATCCTCAGGCCCCGAAAACACCATCACCTTATTCTTTTCACACATATAATGTCAAACGGTTCGATCAATATTTCCAAATCCGGCTTATTTCCAAGCATTAACACAAAGTCATCAAGTATTGAGATAACCGAAAATGAAATTAGTTTTTATATTACGAAAGTAAAAGTTTCTAAAGCACCGGGTTTTGCTAATATCTATTCGGCCTAACTTAAAGAATTTCAAAGCGGACGGTTAGGAAGCATGAAGACTAATCCTGGAAATTTCCGGCCCATCTCACATACTTCAGTCGTTGAAAAACTCTTGGCATCAATTGTTCGAGATGGGATCGTGGAGCATCAGGAGATAAACGTAAATAAGTGACACACTATACGGCTTTCGAGAACGCTCATTGTCGTAGAATGGACTCTCGACGATATACCATATATAACTATTCGTTGAGGGAACTTCTTTAATTATCTTTAGAGTGCGTTAAATGTCTGGCGGGCCGATATTATGTATCTTCGATATGCTTAAGAAGTGGAACTGAGCTCAAGGATAATAATATTGCTATCATTAATAAAATAGAGTTTTATTAATAATAACTATCAACAAACACAAAACGGAAAATATTGACATAAACAGAGAATGGAAAGGGTAGTGGAGGGCTCGGGCTAATCCGAGGATTAAAGGATTTAAAAAGGGTAAAACAAATATAGAGTTAAAGGGATGGGATGGTTCGCTAAACCATTTAAAGCACAGGATAGAATTGACAAAAGGGTTAAGTACTCAAAGGTGACGTTTGGCTTACGTAACTTTATACTAGTGGTGCAGTGGAAGGCGACGTGAAGGAATTTTCGGTCCGCTGGCGAGTTCCAGCCGCAGGGGGGGAATAAAAGGATCCTGACGTGGCGTCTTGGGAATGAGAACCGTTTCTCGACGAGCGGCTTGAAGAACAATGGCTGTTCTACGTTGTTCTCTTCTAAACAACGGGGGGGGGGTGAGAACCGTCTCTTGTCTACGGGCTCAAGAACAATGGCTGTTCTAATGTTGTTCTCCTCTGAACAACAAGGGAGAAGGGTGAGAACCGTTTCTTGGCGAAGGACTCAAAAGAACAATGGCTGTTCTACGTTGTTCTCTTCTGAACAACAGGGGAAGGGGTGAGAACCGTTTTTTGTCAACGGGCTCGAACGAACAATGGCTGTTCTAACGTTGTTCTCTTTCTGAACAACGAGGGGGAAGCCTTGAGGACTTGGCGTCACGAAAGGCTCGAACCTTGGCACTCAAGGGATATTGTCCTTCTTCTGGACAAGTGATGGTGAATCTCGAGGTCGAGGTCCCTTGGCGCACAAAGTGAGAGAGGGTCGTGGTGATGTTTCGCGACGAAAATCTGGATCTCCAATCTGATCTTAGTGGTAAAGTTTCCATCTAAATAGTCGAGACACTCCCTTGGCGTGGGGGACAATGGAGTGGAAACTTCGAGGGAATGCACAGCCGAGGCTGGGAACAATGCCTTATCTGCCCATAAGCCTAACTCAATCTGGTGAGGTCGGCGTATGGGGGCGAACGGGGGGAAGATAAACCTCCTTGTTTAAACATTGACTCAGGTTGCTGCGATAAGGCGCCAAGCTTCAAAGCGAAGATGCACGTGGGAGCATCGTGGTTTTAAATAATATGTGATAGGAGTTGAAACTAACGCTGCCTCAACCCGTTCTATCACACTCATCTCTAATTTACTTGATGTCTTTAATGAAATTATCATAATGTTTGCCAAGATAAATATATAGTTGATGTGGATTTCAAAAAATCTTCTAATAGTTTTCACCAACCTAAACACTTACAGAATAGGGGGCAGTGTACAAAAGTACATTAAAGATTGACTGTACGAAAAAAGCATAGACCGAGAGTTGTGGTCAATGTAAAAAGTTCTGCATGGATCTGTTGTCAGCCTCTTAATATTATATTATATATATATATATATATATATATATATATATATATATATATATATATATATATATATATATATATATATATATATATTATCGTAGAATTAGGCAGTTATCGCCTATTTCTCGATTACTTCGTTGGTTCGGGGAAGGACTACGACAGCACAAAATAATAATGGAATTGAATTTCGTTGAGTGCGCAGATTTTTTGTTATTCGAATACTATAAATATGGTTGGCCTGGATTGGTCTTATTTAATTAGGCGTTGGTGGTTGGAGGACTTAAACAAGAATTGCAAAAATAATCTTTAATTACACAATAAAACATATAATACAAATAATTACACTCTCTAGTTATTAATTAATTCAGCAATGGGAAAATTATCAATTATTACCAATAATTATTCATGCCGCAAGGGCTCAATACTCTGAGTACTAACCCGATAGGGTTTAGGAAGAAACTACGAATGGAATCCTAGCCTTAGGGGCTCAATAATTCACTTTAGTTATCCAAGATGACTCTAGAGGAGAGTACTTGACGAGTCCTAGTTGGAGGACGTCGCACTGCCTCCACGAGGAAAGGAAAGGGGTAAATATCTTACTATTGGGGGGGTGGGTGTCACAAGTAGACGCTTGAGGAAAATTTTCCAAGTAGACACTCAAAAGGGAAAGATTTTCCCGTAGACGCTCGGGGGGTGGGGGGAGGGACCCCTGTGGTGCTAAGACTGTGCGCTTCTTCTGGACGGGTCCTTCGATCCTGACGCCCTCGTTCCAAATAAGATCCTAGCTGCGGGCCGGTATGACATCGTGTTCTATCGCTCGAGGATATGCGCCGTCAGTGGATGATTCCACAGACGTCTTAAAAGAGGCCGCCGAATACTTTCTGTATTTTTCGGACTTGGCTCACTCGGGAGCAACGTAGAGACAGCTTACCACCACGACCTGGGGTCTTCTCCAGGGAGGTGGGGATGTCTTCGGGACTCTTCTTTGGGCGGATTCTGACGGAATATTTCCACGATTAATTTTGTGACGGGGAATATATAGGTGTTCGCCGGAACTCCTATATTTGCTAACCGAAGCAATTAATCCCTGCCTCACCGCCTCGATGTTTGTAGATCGGCGGCGGAGTTTTGATGGTCCAACTGAACCGAAGAAATTCTCGGCTAATCTCGCCGGAAGTTTAGCGACGGGCGTAGGGCATTGCTCTTCCCGATAACTCTAGTTTCACACGACTCCTTTAAACAAAATCTTACTCGATCTCTCTTTCTTCGATATATATATATATATATATATATATATATATATATATATATATATATATATATATATATATATATATATATATATATATATATATATATATATATATATATACACGTTTTGGCAAACATTTACCTGATTGCCTAAAGTAATATTTTTAAAAAATCTCCAAGTCATGTCCCAATTCTGAAAATATAAACCTCTTTTTTTGAACAAACCTAACTCGCTAGTACTTTCAATTAAATTTACTCTTGAATTAGAACAGAACGCAACATTTCCTTTCCTAGATTTATTAATACACCGCACTCCTTTTGGTTTCAAATTCTTTATCTATCGTAAGCCGACTAATTCTTACTCCTATATTCGCTTTTACTCCTCGCATCATATTAAAGTTAAAAGGTCTGTTTTTATCACTATGCTTCTTCGTGCGCTTTGCGTTGGTTAGCCCTGAATTTTTTACACTAAAATTTCTATTTTTTTTAGTCGCGTGCGACTCGATATCTCACTATGTCGGTCGGTCAGTCAGTCCCCGTTTTGCTTTTATTTTGTTTTGGTAATACTATTGTAACTATTGGGCTTATTCTAACGAAATTTGGAACCCTTATTTTGTTTTATTTTATATTTTCTTTCGAATGATATAATTGACAAGGTCCTCCCTAAGTTAGCCGGGGAATTATTTGGCAATACCATTATACCTATTCTGCCAATTCTAACGAATTTTGAAACCCTTATGTTGTTTTACATTCTCTTTCGAGTAATATAATTACCAAGGTCGTCCCAAGGTTAGTCGGGGAATTATTAAAAGTTTTGAAGGTCGTAAGGTCATAAATCAGAATAAGTGAGAGCACGTGACTTTGGTCAGCAGACCTTGTTGATATAGGACGCAATCTTTGGTATCTTATCCATTTCCTTGATAGATGTCTTGCACCTCACCTCCTTTTAATAATAAGAATACTCTCGTTCTTCCTTTTAGTACAGTTTTTGCTAAGCTTACTCATATTTTTAAATCATTACGCATTTCTATTGTATTTAACTATAAAAATACTATGTATAAATTTTCACTGCTGAATGCTCCTTTCACCATTGAGACTGTATATTGCGTTAACTGTATAGATTGTTCTAAATGTTACTTTAGGCAATCTGATAAATGTTTGGCGAAACGTATATCTCAACCCAAATATAATGTCCAACGTGGAGAAGAGAGTTAATTTTATATACATGTCACAACTTAACCATAACATCCATTATAACAGCTAAAATCATGTGTCATCCTAAAGATACAATTGCGCGTAATGTTTTTGAATCGACATTCATCAATTCATTTCCTAATTTTAATTTAAGTCTTGGCTTTTATAAACTCGATTGCTATATCATAAATTGCATTCACATAATAAGGAGATAAAATAATTAATACAAAGCAGTTAAAGCAGAGTTTCATCTATATCGGATCTTTCAAACAACACTAAATGATGTCATTGTATGTACTTGCCAAGAGGTGAAAATAATTTAGGGATGTCCTTGTTAAAAGAATCCCTCATTATTCATCCCTTTCCTTTGTCCCTTTGTCCTTTTGTATATATGGTAAAAGAAATAGCTTATAATATATAATTCCTTCGAAATGATTTTCATTCTAAATTCCCAAGTTTAATGTTATTTATGAAGACAACTTTTAAATTTCTTATATATATATTTGCATACGGATAAATTTGCATCACCTTTTTCTTTCGGTACTAAAGTAATTGAAATAGTTATATAAGAGAAGACGATTCCTTGAAAAAATGCAGCAGTTGCTCCCATTTAGACTTTTATTTGCATATCTAAAAAAACGTATAGATTTCCAGAAATAGACAGGCATTCTAGACCAAATAACTTGCTGTAATTGTTGGGGTTTTTTATTTGTATGAGAGGTGTAAATACTAATCCTTCCTACGTTATAGAATTACATGAAATTTGTTTTTTGATCCTATATAAAATATTATTTTCCGAAGATCCAGTGTGAGTACAGCCACTTTTGCCCTCATAGACCATCACTCGATGGGCTGAAAAAGAAAAAAAAAATCCGGAGGTCCTTGAAGACGGGTATCCAACCTGAAACGTCGGCTCTTTTTTAACAAACTTCTGTTATGGTAATTGTGACTGCAGCCTTGTTATTTGGCCTAAAAATGCGTCTACGACTGGAATCACGTGACCCTCACGCCTTGTTACGTTATGTCATATATGCTCAAAATATCCCATGAAAAATAATACATAAACAAGGCCGAGTTTTCGTGTACAATGAGCAATGTATGTACAGGAGGGCGTAGTATCGTAGCCAATTTTAAGGCATATTTCAGATTTTGTAGAGCAGACCATTCAAAATTTGGAAATGAAGACAAATGAAATCTGAAAAAATCGTAACACCCCTTTTTTGGGGGGGAGGTTGCTTAAAAAATATCTTTTCCCTAGGGTAAGGCTGGTTGTATTTAGTTATTAAAGGGTAATTTTCGTAAAGAAAGAAAATTTGCACTTTAACTCCTTATGTATCTAAAGTTTAGGCAATTTTCGATTGAGGAATTCCTTGTTTGTAAACTACTCGGAGGGAATTATAAATTAATCGATGTATGACGAATTTTACGAGATATCTACAGAGGATTTCCGATGGAGGGATATGGCTTAACCTTTTTGAATGTATGTTATAGATTCCCTCATCACATGTATTAATCCTTTTGTTTACTAACGGGGCTTTCTATTATTCATTTTCAGGGCTCACCACTTCCAGAACCTGCTCATAATGAACTACTAACCACAAAACAGGTTGGAAGATATATTCAGTATGTAAAAGACAATCAATACAAGAGGAACAAGGATGTTTTTCCTGAAGTAATTGAGGCCCTTACTTAGAATCAGAATAAAGCCCAGTATTCGAGTTCAGCCGATCAAGAATGTTAAAACCAAATTGCTCCGATTGGTGGAAGAAGCGTCTGTGGTATCAAAACAAGGAATGAATGACACTAAGAGTAAAAGGTTTATCCCATCATTGGGTCAACTTTTTGATGTAGCAGGCTGCTAGTGTGCTGATTTCTTGGATTGCAAGTGTGAAAAGATCATGGAAGTCCCAGGTCGAGAGCATGAATTTCTTATTGACTAAAGAACTGGGCGCCACATGAAAATTGGAGGAGTGGATGTAAAAACAAGTCAAATGATTAAAAAAGGAAAATCAAGGAAGATGGAATTCAGGAAAGAAGAGTCACAACAAGAGAATAGGGAAGAGAAAACTACAATTTCAGACGAAGCTTTGGATGAAGAAACTTCAGCTTCTGACATTTCGGATGATGAATGGAAGAAAGTCTTTGCGAGAACAGAAAACAACATCATACCAGTAGCAACAATTGCCATGAAAGCAGATCGGTAGTCTGTATCAAAAATAACTGCTGCTGCTGCTGCTGTTATTAGTAGTGCAGCCCTATTCGACTATGGTATGATCAATTCAGAAGACCGTTCCCATGTAATTAACTATCACAGTCTGGAGAGCACGACAGAAGTTAAGGAGGAATTTCACCGAATCTGAATGTTTGGGAGATAAGAAAATTACTGCTTTTTTGATGGGAGGAGAAGAAAGGGAACAAATGGTATGGAGCAAAGGAAATTTAAAATCCCTATGCGCTTGTTAGAGAACCTGGTACTTTCTATTTAAATCATCTAACTAGTGAAAGAGGAACGGGTTCAGGTATTGCAAACGAACTGATGAAATGATTCATTTAAAATAACATTAAAGATGAGATAAAGGTAATAGGAGGTGAGAGCGCGGCAACTAATACTGGCTACAAGAACGGAGCCATAAAAGGGCTGGAATGTCACTTACAGGGGATCATCTGCAGCTTGCATCTGAATGAGCTTCCTTTGAGGCACCTGTGCATGAAATATAGTGGTCCAACAGAAAGTGGAACTCAATAGAAAGGACCACTTGGTAAAGCCTTAACCACCTGTCAAACTCTACTAGTATTACCAAATGGCTCTCAATGTATTGCTAAAGGAGCTCCTCTTCCAGATGTGAATGAGCTTAGTTGGGACCAAGCTTACCTGTACAGAATTATCAGTGCTTTTAGAAGTTGTGTAATTGACGATGATCTCCTACATATGAAACCAAGGCCAATATCTCATGCAAGATGGTTCACCACTACCAGCAGAATATGCTTGACTTTATGTGGCAATAGAAAAACCTAATAATGTCCTCATAGAGTTTGTCGTGTGTCATTATGGGCCCATCTGGTTTCACAACAAATTCTCTGCGAAATGCATGGAGGGATCTAAACATCTCCTGGAACAGATCAATCTTCTGCAAATACTCCAACCTGCCAGTGGAGCCATAGCATAGCAAACAATCCAAAAGAACTCGTACTGGGCCCATCCTGAGAACGTCCTTTTGGCAATGCTGGCAGAGGTTGATCAGAAGAACGGGAAATTAGCTATTGACAGAATCAAGAAGATCCGAGAAGTTACTGTGTTCATACACAGAGATACTTGATTTCAGGCCACCAAAAATAGATAAGAATGTGAAGAACCTAACAAATCTACTTCTCCCTGAAGAGGAGTGCAGGTTTGAGCCACCACTTGCAATGCATCTATCTAATGCGGACTTGCAAAATATTGTTGACGAGCCACTCTCTATTGACATTTCATGCCATTCTCAAGGTGTGGAGCGGTGTGTGCGAATGGTGGTGGAAGCTTCTAGGGAAGTTTATGGAAAAGAAGCAAGAGGTGGCTACATTCGAGCGGTACTAAAATCCCGTGATTTCATGCCATCTTTTGAGACAAAGCATGATTTTAATGTATCAGGTAGAAAATAAAAGTTGAAATCCTCACTTGTTTGTCATTATCCTTCAGTTTAAACTCAACTCTAATGTTTTTAGAAACACTTATAACAACAAACCAACAACTCTGATGGTGTATATCTTTGTGGCTCGAAAATTTTTAAAAAAGAAGAAATTTTGAGCTAAAAAAAGGGGGTGTTCCAAATATTTCTCCCCCAAAAATTTTACCTTTGAAATATTGGTACTCAAGTGTACAAAACATGAAATGTGCAGGTTGATTTGCTGGAATTTGTTTATCAATGCTACGGCCTAATGAGCAATATATGCACAATGAAAAATCCATGTACAATGAACAATGTATGTACAATTATCAATGTATGTACAGGGAAAAATGTATGTACAATGAACAATGTATGTACAGTGTACAATGAGCAATGTATGTACAGTGAACAATGTATGTGCATTGAGCAATGTATGTAAAATAAACAAAGTAAGTACAGTGTACAATGAGCAATGTATGTACAGTGAACAATGTATGTAAATACAATGTATATACAATTGTATATACAATGTATATACAATGTATATACAATTAACAACAGAAAGAAAAACACGGTTTTAAGGGGGGAATATGACGTCACTAGAACAGACCGACGAACGAACAAATGAACATTTAAAGCAAAAATAAACGTCAAAATATATACACGCAGAAAATATAAGAAATTATTCAATAAACTAAATTTATACTGAGATTTTTTTATTAATTATGAAGTTGCTTAATTTAAATAATCCTTCACAAATTGAAATTAATTTATAGAGAAATTTATAATGGCCGATTCAACTAAATTTATTTTAATAACATTAGGCAAGAAAGTAAATGATTTCGTGTTAGACGAATCTATTTGATGATTGAAGATAGATTGGTGGATGAGAAGAGAATTGGAATTTTGACTAGTCCGGCAAATGTATTTATGCTGTATAATTCCTTTTTTTTCCATCCCTCTTGTGGCCTGTCCTAGGTAAAAACTACAACACGTTTTATAAATACAGGAATCTTCATCAAGGGAAGAATTTCTAAGTAACAGGGTTTTTTTTAAAGTGGAATTATTGCCAAAAACAAAACAACATGTTTAAAATATTTCAATAACTTAAAAACATGTGATATTTGTAATGAAGAAAACGCCCTTGTTGGTATGTTTCTTTTTTCTTAATAAAAAAAGGATATTCTCTGCTTCATCAAGTAAGTGAATATTCTCAGTTGAATTACAAAAGTGTCCTTTTGTTTCTCACCCACAAAATATATCAGGTCATGTCAAAGAGATGGCCACTGAAACAGTCGAGGCCAGATCGACCGAAGCGAGCCAACGAGAAGCGTGTTGACCCAAAGTGACACACGCCAGATTGTTCATTGACACGCGAGCGTTAATTTATTTTTGTTTTGAATCTATTCATCAACTCCCATTTAAACCTGACGATGTGGATGCAAGCTGTTGATGAATGCTAGCAAGATAAAATACTTCATAATTATTATTACTTAAAACTAAGAAACTAGACCCAACGAGAAAATTTCCCTAGGAAAATTAGTAAGGAAAGATCGGTATATAGCACTTTCACTAATTAAGGTAGGCAAATTTCTAATTATGATGTTATGGCAAAAAATAGATTAGCCGACATCATGTCAGACACATTGTTAGTTGGAATCACATCATATTGTATTATATAACATTTTGAAGGAATTTTTTTCTGAATTAAAACATGATATGGACATTTCATATTAATCATTTTGAAAAAAAATATGATTAATTTAAATAACATTCAGGGGTGAGGCTTATATGTCTGAAATCAAGGAACGCGGTAGAAAAACTAGAGGCCTAACGACATTTAGCAATCGCCTTTTGAATTAGAATCTAATGTTCAGCTTTCGAATTAGGAATATTACGAGTTTATTTAAAAATCGCTAGGGGGTGGGGGTGCAAACCCTCAGAATTAAGTGGAGGTATGGGGCAAAGCCCCCCATTTCGAAATTGCATTAAAAATTATATGTAATACAATATGATGCGATTGCAATAATTTAACAAAAACAAAACACAAACACTTTTATCGAATTTACACAAGAAAAAACATCCTCAATTAAAAAAAACACTTGTTTTTAAGCATAAATATATATGGATCATCAGAAAAATCGAGGGGGGGGGCATTTTCCAAAAAAAATAAATAAATAAATAAATATATATATATATATATATATATATATATATATATATATATATATATATATATATCATCACTTCACTAACTATAATTTAAGAAGGGGATTTTTTTGAGCATTTGAATAATAATTTCATCTTAGATTGGTTATGACTTATGTTTTTTTTATCAAAGTTATATTTAATAATTCTTTAATAATATAAAAAAAACAAAATGGTGAAGTTCAGAAATAAATATAAGTATCGAAATTTTGTGAATTTTTTAAAACTTAAAGAATTACAAATGGTGAAGTTCAGAAAATTTATTTTTATATATCTTCTATAATTATATTTTACCAACGTGATATTTTAAAAGGAGGGAAATTTAGTTTAGAGTTCATCTTAAAATTATTATAATTGGCGAAGTTCAGAAAATTTATAAAAATTTAACCATGGCTGCTTTTTTTTAGATTTTAAATTTTAATCTTAGTAGCGAAGCGCAAGCCAGGAGTGGCGAAGCCATTGCCTGATATATATATATATATATATATATATATATATATATATATATATATATATATTTATATATGAATGCAATGTCCCGCAGGAAAAATTGAAATGGTGTTTCCGAGTACTTTCGAACTTTATTAAGTTTCTTATCAAGGATAACTACAAGAAATAATATTATATTAGAGGTATATATATGAAATAAAAGTATGAAAGACCGACTCAAAAACAAGAAATGACCAATGAGGAAGACGGAATGGGGACGGTAATGTGAATCTTTACCTTTCCCCTTCCGTCTTCCTCTAATATAATATTATTTCTTGTAGTTATCCTTTATAAGAAACTTAATAAAGTTCGAAAGTACTCGGAAACACCATTTCATTTTTTCATGCGGGACATTGCATTCATATATATATATAAATATATATATATATATATATATATATATATATATATATATATATATATATATATATATATATATATATATATATATATATATATATATATATATATATATATATGACTTGGACTTGGATATAAAAAGTGTGTTGAAAAGGAAAAATACACACACACATATGAGAATGCAACTGCACTCACGTATGCATCTATGCATATGATAGTGGAAGCCAAATAGGTAGGGATAGATTTCCCTGATGAAAAGGATAGAGAGTGGATGGGGGGGGGGAGAAAATCCCTGGTGATAGGGAATCGCAGGCGAATTTGAGTTTGGTGTTATCACTCAGTGCTTTTATCAAAAATACTTGGTGTTTTTCGTATTCTTCTTGATTTTGATGTTTGCTTTGTTGATGTTACTGTCTTTTTGTTGATTCTGTTTTATGTTCTTTATTTTGTTGTTTGTGATCATTGGGTTATTTTTTTGTTGTGTGTGTTGTTTCTTCTTCGTGTAGCGTTCAAGCCTTTGTAGGCGTTTTCTTGTCTCTCTCGTGTTCTTCTCCTTGTATGTTTTATGGGGTTTCCTTCTAAGGGTTGTGTCTTTGGTTGGTTATTGACGTTGTTTTTTATTTTGTTTTGTTGTGGTAAAGTCCTATGTGTACATCGGTATTTCTTGTCTTTCGGTCTGCGCTTTGCTGCTGGTGAAGTGTAGTCTCCTACGGTTTCTGTCATCAGGTCGAATGTCTATGTGTCTTCGTCTAGTCTCGTCTGACATGAGTCGTGGTATTTTCTCCCAGATCTTGCGAGCTCTACTCTGCAGTTCCAAATTGACCGGAGTCATTTGGATCATGCGGTGTAGGTCCCTCTGCCTTCTTCTTACTCTCCTCCTGGTGTTCGTGATTAGGAGTACGCCTTTGTTTTGTACTCTTTGGAGGAGTTTTATTTTGTTCCTAGAACTAGTGCAGATAGGTATCGGTGGATACAGCAGTTTAGATCTTACGAACGCGTTGTAGATATTTTTCTTGTTGGCCGTGTTCAGATTTTTGAATCTGAACAGCTTAGACAGCTCGGCCTTCACGCTCGCTGCCGTCTTAGTGACGTGGCTGCCGTATCCAGTTTTACTTATCCTTAGTCCTAGGACTGTCCCGTCCGAGATGTATGGAATACGGGCGTCGTCAGTTACGATGTCGGCCTGTCTCATACGGAAGAATGGGATCACCTTGAACTTTTGGGTGTTCGTGGCGATCTTCCATCTCCTCTCGAACCTGTTGACATTGTCAATCTCACTGGCGGTTATTTGTGCCATGAGTTCGGGACTTTTGAAGGGGGCAGTCGTGATCTGGGTGATATCGTCGGCGAACTGAACGTACAGGGAGTCTTCCCTGATCGGATTTGGTAGATCGAGGGTATAGATGATATACAGCAGGGGGCTTAGGCACCCACCCTGCGGTACGCCTGCAGTCAGTTCGAAGTTAGGTCCCGCGTGATCGAAAATTTGGATGTAAGCTATTCTGTCAGTCACATAGTCACATAGAATCTTTTCTATTCTTGGGTTAAGTCCAAGTCTAAGTATTTTGAACTGGAGCCCAGTCCTCCATACTTTGTCGAATGCCTTCTTAACGTCTCTGAGCACCAGGTCCGCGTACCTTTTCTGGCTCGCGATCTTTGCCAGTTTTTCCGTGATCACGGCCAGGGCCGTGTCAGTCCCCCGGCCCCTTCGAAATCCATGTTGGTGTTCGTTATGGAGGTTATTCGCCTCCATAAAATCATGGACTCTGTTGGTAAGGATCTTTTCAAAGACCTTGCCAGCTACTTCGAGGAGGGAAATGGGCCTGAAACTCGCTGGATTGTCCGGTGGTTTCCCTGATTTGGGAATGAAGATCATTTTGGCGATCTTCCATTCGTCAGGGAAATAGCCCACGTTCAGGCACGCGTTCATAACATTGACCAGCCCCTCTATGATGTTACGGGGGGCGTTCAGCCAGTTAAGCTTGGTCAGGTTTGTTTGCCTGGTGCTCTCTGTTTGAAGGCACGTAGCGTCGATAGGATTTCGTCTTCGGTTATTTCTCGACCGTCACCAGTCATGTCTCTGTCTGCTGTCGTGTTGTTGAATGGGTATGTCCTGGCTACTATTGGTCTCAATTGGTCGTGGATTTGGTCTTCGAAGTCCTGGTCAAAGAGTTTATTTTCCTCTGGTGTGATGGAGAACACATCTTTCCAGAAGGTCCTGAACACTTCTTCCGTTTCCATTGGGGTCATTTTCGCCCCATCGTCCTTCTTGAGGAGTGTGTCTCTGTCGGGTGGCTTACCCTTCAGCCTTGAAAGGGTGTTCCAAAAGGTTCGGGGGTCCACTTCTTCATCCATTTTGTCAACGGAGTCGTTCCAAAGAGCCTCCTGTTGTTCCATTATGTGTCTATTTATCTCGGTCCTTAGTACTCTTAGGCGTCTGCTTTTTAGTCTGTCAGTGCCGGTTTGACTGATCTCTTCAAATAGTCTCTTGTATTCGTCCGTTAAGTCGTATAACTCCTGAGTCCATCTTAGTGCTGGTAGCGTTTTGTATGATGTTCTGGGTATTGCTGCGCGGTCCGCATCCACCATTGCCTTCGTTAGCCTAGCCAGTTTCTGGTCGATTTCTTCCAGGGTGGCTTCTTCGAGTGGTAAAGGTCTGAATTCGCTGAGAAGGGTGCGGTACTCTTTCCAGTTCGTTCTGGCAAAGCACTTCCTCATCCTGACGGGTATTTGAATGGGGCTTAAGGATATCTTAATTAGTGTAGATATATGATCGCTTGGGATTAGAGGGCCGGGTTGCAGGAAGTAATTGTAGGGAAATTGCGAGCTGGTCAGGATGACATCCGGCTTCGTCGCGCAGGTTTCGGTGACATAGGTGGGGAAGTCTGGCCCAATGCGGGCAACAATACCCCCGCCGATAAGGTGTCTCAAGTTCCTCCCTTTCTTATTTAGAACTCCGGATTCCGAGCATCTGGCGTTGACATCACCCCCGAACAGGACTGTTCTCCCATGTGCACAAAGTTGGAAGAAGTTGTGCATCGGGATATAGTCCCTTCTTGGAAGTTGGTACCCAGTGGACACTACCAGTGGCCCCAGGGTGGTCTGGACCTCGATTGCCAGATATGACTCGTCTAAATCTGGGAGAGACCTGAACTGAATGCCCTTCTTGACGGCGATGGCAGCGCCATCGAAACGCTCCTGGCTCTGGTTCTTTGACACGATGATGTAATTAAAAATTTTCATCTTTAATTGTGTCGAGTTATGTCCGTGCTCTGATATCAAAACGATATCAGGGTCACATTGTCTGATAATGTTTCCGTAAGTCACTTGTTTACCGTTCCAGCCGTCAGAGTTGATTTGCAATACCGTTAAGTCCTTTTTTAGTCTGTCCATCGTCTGTCAATTAGTCAGTCCTATTTACGAGCTTTTGGGGGGTGGAGGGGCTGGCTGGAGGAGATCGGGATCTACCGGATCTCTTCTTGTTAAACTCAGAGGCCGTCAGTGTAACGAAGGCCTCTTTGTTCAGCCGGACCATTCCCAGAATGAGGGCCTCTTCGACAACCCTCTCGGGAACGTCCTCGCTATACTCCCATTTATTACGACCCGTCGTCACGCCGTCACTCACGTCCTTGGGCGTATTGACTTCCGGGAAGGGTGCATCAATTGTGGTGTAGATTTTTAGGTGGATTCTCTTGCCGTGATAGGCATGATTATCTTCTCTGGAGGATGAGGCTGACCTCGTCCCCTTACGGTTTGGCGATCTCTTGCTGCGGCTGCAGTGGCGGGATTTCGTCTTCTTGACAGCCCCCGTAGAGGGGTTTGGGGTTGCCGGTTCCTCAAATTCTTTTGTGGAGAGGTTTGATGTTGAGGAGGGGGACAATGGTGGATTGTGGGTTAACTTTGTGAGATGTGATCAGTTGTTCTGGGGCGCTTGGTTTAGGGATTTGGGGGGGGGGCTGCATTTTGATGCGTAGCACTTCCTCGGATGGGGGGTTCTCCGGAAACCACATCTCGTCCATTCCATTCTTCAGAAGCATCTGATTAAGTTCTTTCTTGAAGGAGCCAGGCCTTGTAAGATTAGCTATGTGTGCATAGTATATGCAACACATGATCTTCGTTGACTGCTCATTCTCTACCTTAAGAAAGGTAGGATGAGCAGAGGCCTCCTTCACGGCCGCCTTTGCCACTTTGGCATAAGACAGATATATATATATATATATATATATATCAAACCTCTGGATACAACATATTTATCCACGTTATACTTTATTGACGGGTCAAACTTCCTAAAATGAGCACCAAAAAAGGGTGTCAGATGTAATACAGAGAACTATGCTGCAGCTGACATCTGGAGCATCACGTGTCCATCTGCCCTAATATCAGCGGCTATATCTGCCTTAATTTTTACTCTACTTGGACTCTACGCCTCCCCTACATGTTCACATCCCTAATTCTACCCTTTTCTTTGCCTTGCCCTTTTCTCTCCTCACAAACCTTTGGACGAGATGCTAACGTTAGTTTTGTTTCTTGCTTTAATAATAAAAATACCAATAAAGATAATGATTATGATAATGATGATAATGCTGATAATAATGATACTACTACTACTACTAATAGTAATACTAATGATAATGGTCCTAACCTTCTGAGCTGACTTCTCCACTATGAACTTCCTCTAGGAAACAATTGCTTGGATTGAATCTTGCTTTTTGGATAGTAATGATAAATCACAGTTTCATGTGCGGTTAAAAATCGGCCGAAAAACTCATCCTTTAATTTCCATTAAAAGCGCTAAAGAGAGAGAGGCCGACTATTTAACTCAGCGGGTCCTCACGCAACGCTTTTGAGACTCGAGGTGAAAGCTTACTCATACCAAGTTTTTCATTCAAGATTGAAAATGGTGACTCTTGTGAAATTCTAACTTACTTCACTGCATCCATTGTAATTCGCCGATCTTCTTCCACCACATACACTAGTTTTTTTTTTCCTCTGTTTAAATAGGTCTTCTTTATCTTATGTTTTCTTTAAGGCCGTGGTTCTTAACCTTTTTACTTCCATGCCCTATATATGAATTCATCCTTACCTCCATGCCCCTCCCTTTGCATCAAATTAAGAGTCTCTTTCAGATTTAGAAGAAAAATGAAAAAGTTGTTTTTTAATCTCTTTGTTGAGTATGAGCCCCAAGTTAATAACCACTGGTATTAGGTATATCTACCGTCTTTAAAGCGATTTATCCTAACGAACGTTTTAGATGGGAAAGAATCTTCAGATACTTCGTTCAAACCTTTCATATTTTTCGTGGTTTTCTTTCAGGCTGAGTCAAAAAATCGTTAGATCAAATTCGAAACTGCTCGTTTTAAGGGATCAAAAATGATCTTTTTAAGCACACAACGCCGCGCTAAATTGCGTTGAAAAAAATTAAGTTATCAGCAGATAAGTGATTTACTAGAAAAATGAAGTATTAGTTTAGAGAGCAACTAACTTTAGCTTAATCTCGTGTACGTTCTGTTATGTTCTTGCCATCTGTCGTTCAGGAAACATACCTAAGAAATCTCTCATGCCTCTGTTTGTATACGAGCTGAGCACAAAGCTGCACGACCAAGAGAGTCTTTCAATTGAAGCCACTGCAGCGATTATCGGTGCTACAAAAGTGTAGTTTATAATATTCTGTCAACCTCTGACAGAACAGGTTTATATAAGGCTGAAAATTCAACCGGTAGGTTAAGAATACCCTAGCCATAAGCCAAAATGGGAAGAAGGACCATTAGTGATATTTTGGCCATCAATGTCTCCAAGCAGAGTGTACCATGACGGCTGAAGGAAGACAATCTTCAAGCTCACACAACCTCGTTCAAGCAATTGATCAATCGAAACAACAAAATAGCTTGTGTTGTATTCGTTACTGAACACGTTACATGGACGGATGACCAATGGAGACAAGTCCACTTCAGTTACGAATCTAAGTTCCATTAGTTGGGCTCCGATGGCAAGAGTTTCGTTCGTCGCTTAGCAGGCGAAAGATTGTATATCAATTGCAAGCAAAAAGGAGTGAAGTTTAAGATAAGTGTCATGGACTGGTGTATCATTTTCTGCAGATGGCACTTGGTGAATGGTAGACTTACGGAGCACAGTGAATGCACAAGTAAACAAAAAATTACTGGGGCAGTATGCTTAGTCACATCTGCAAGCCTACGAAGTCCAACCTGCAATTTTCATGCAGGAGAACACCCCCTGCCTTTCGGCCAAGTCGGTAAGGACCTTCCTGGAAATCACTGTTACGCACTGGGCTGCACAGCGTCGGGACATTAATCAATTGAAAATGTTTGGAAGACATTAGGTGAGAGGTCTAAAGGGAGGAATGTGAAAACAGTTCAAGAACCATGGGAAATTATTCAAGATGATTGGAGCAAGATACTGTTCAAGTGTCAACAATTGGTTCGTTCCTATGGCAGATGTTAAAGCATCATCGAGAATAAAGGCTGCCACAGTAAATACTAATTATTTATAACTTGTAAAAATGTTTTTCACTGATAATTTAATCTTTATTTTCCGAATTAAAATTTGTTTCCGTCGTTGTTCGAATCATTATGGGCACTTCAAATTGTCTAGTAAATTTAAGCTTAACTGCTGATAACTTTTGTTTTATTCATCTGAATCTGCATAACATGTATTTATACGTAGTTTATACAAATTGGTTATCGTATACCAATTTTGGAAATCTTATATTTCCTCTGGCGAAAGTTATGGAAGAAATATAGGCATTCTTATCTTTTGGGACAGCCCTATCTATACCTAATGTTTTTTTCATGAAACCTTTTGACTTGCATTAAATGTTAAAAAATTTCCTATTTTTTTTCGTAATTTAACCTTAAACTATTTCCATACAAAGCTTACTTTTCGTCTACCTTCTTCTGTTTTCTATACTCATTTTTACATTTAACGATATTTATGCTTTTTCATTGAATGAGTCGAACCTTTGTCTCTCACCTCATACCAGGCGTCCCAAACTCCAAAACAGCAGTTCGTCTGCCGTAGACTTTATGACATCTAAAGACCCTCTATTTTCCCAATGTTTCCCGCCAAATTTGATTCGCGTCACCTAAAGACCCTCTATTTTCCCAATGTTTCCCGCCAAATTTGATTCGCGTCTCTTTTGCCCATCAAGATTAGTGGAGGGGGCGAGGGCTGTGATCAGATATTTTAGGGGGACGAGTAACCCCAATGATTGCCCATTATTTCTTCAAACCAAGTAGAACTTTAATTTTGGCTCGAGTTTTGGGGTGATGATTCGACATTTGCATACTTTGAGTAGGAGAACTGAGCCGTCACAGTTCAAACGGCCGCAGTTTCGTGCCTTCCCAGCCGCAATGCTTGCAAGAGGATCTGCCGGGCATCTCTCAAAGTTTCTCTGGGAGATGCCCTTGTTGGCTTATGCTTGGAATTAAAAAAACAATCTGAAACCTTCATAGATTTGAGATAAACTCCGGAGCTTTTATGATTAATCTATAACAAAATATACGAGGGGCGGTCAATAAGTTTTGCGAACGGTAGGACAAAACAGGGAAAGGGGGATAGTTGTTTGTGGGGGTGTTAGGACAAGTTATGACAAGTCAGGACCTGCAGCCGCACGCTCCTGCCTCGTCTATTTAAGAAGCAGTAGCTGATCGCAGATCGTCAGTCACAAATTTTTCCACAATGGAGAAGGTTGAGCACCGCGCAGTGATCAATTTTTTGACGAAGGAAGGCAAGAATGCAAAAGAGATCCATGAACGCATGGTTGCAGTGTACACCGACACCGCCCCTTTCTATGCAACCATTGCTCGCTGAAATAGGAAGTTCCGCCATGGTCGTGAGTCCCTTGAAGGTGACCCCCGTCCAGGACGCCCGTCAGACGTGACCAACGAGGACAATGTGGCCCGTGTGGAGAGGATGATCCTCGAAAATCGACGGATGAAGGTCGAAGAAATCGAGCGAGAACTTGGAATATCACATGGAAGTGTTATCAACATCATCCACGACAATTTGTCCATGACCAAGGTCTCTGCCCGTTGGGTCCCTAGAAACCTCACGCCCCATGATCGACTTCAACGTCATCAAAGTCCACAAGGTCAGAGTTGCACAAGCTGCCCTGCATGAGTGCGGATTCGAGGAGCTCAACCATCCCCCCTACAGTCCAGATATGGCCCCTAGCGACTACTTTTTATTCCGCCAGCTCAAGGCTGCACTGCGTGGACACCGGTTTGGGGACGATGAAGATGTCCAGCTCGCCGTCCAGGGGTTGATTGAACAGCAGTCGGGAAATTTCTGGTTGTCGGGAATTCGAAGCCTCAGGGACAAGTGGCGCAAGTGCATTGAAGTCGAAGGTAGTTATCTTGAAAAATAATAAAACACTTTTCCTCATATCTTGTTTTTTTTATATCCGAATTGCAAAACTTATTGACCGCCCCTCGTAAATATGCATAACTGAATAGATAAATGAATGGATAAATGAGATATAATAAGAATTACAAAAGTTCAAGTTGCAGCAAATATAACTCGTAGATGCGAGGAACAAACAAAAATTGTCAAGTCAATAATAGTCTATTGAATATTAATTGCGTGTTTTTTTTGTTGCTTAAAACTAAGCGAAAACCAACGATGGCATATCCATCAAAAAATGTATATAAAGAGAAATCTATAAAGAAATGGGGTGGAATTTTTGAAAATGAAAATGTGCCGAAAATCTAAAGCAGCAGTTCCACCTGCGTTGAGGCCAGATTTCACATGCAGCATGGCTACTTGAATTCTCGTTTCGGAGGTCATTGAAGAAATCGTTGCTATTCTCCCGAGTGCAGTAGAGGGAATACCAAAGTGGAGAGTAATCTCAGATTGGTAGAGGATGGTTGGCAGTTGACTTGAAAGGTGATATTCAGCCGTGGGTAGGTGTGTTGGAAAGATAAAAGCTTCACATGCAAAGGTTGACGAGGACAGTGACAGTCTGGGAAAGACTTATATGTCGTAGCTTCGCTGTGAATAGTCATTTGTCGAGGGAGACAGCTTTAAGTCAATGAAAACGCCTTCTGTCTAAGTCAAAGATACTTCCTGTGTATGTACTGGTGGTGAAGGAGTTGACCATAACAAGAATGTCGTGTCGAGAAAGCCTAGGAAAATAAGTATAAAAATGGAGTCTATTATAGTAATCTGCCCCCATTGTGGTTGCGTCCCTGTCATCTGCTGGTAGTATCTCGGGGTCCCCTTGTTGTCTGCTGGTATTATTTCTGGTCTCCTTGTTGCCGACTGATTTTATCTCTGGGTCTCCCGTCAGTCTGCTAGTCGTATCTTTACTCTCCTTGATATCCGTTGGTGGTCTCTCTTTTCTCCTTTGTGTAGTGCGCAACGATTTAGGGCGGAATGAAATTCCCGCTCATGCTGAGTGAGGCATCGCTCGAGAAGGGTGACGTGTTGTTCTCTTCGTAATCCGTACCTCAGTTCGTGAGTGGAGTGGCAAGAGTCGAGTTGCTTTGAGGCGTGCTTTACAAAACTATTATTTTATTCTATGGCAGGAGATAATTCAATCATCGCCCCCCTTCCTCTCTCTCTCTCTCTCTCTCTCCTAATTAAACAACTATATTTAGTTGTTTAAAATGCCCCCGCAAGAGAGTGCCAGGGATAGTATGAGCAACCGGCTGCAACTGACATCTAAAGCAGTCCGCCAGACTCCCAGCAGCCTCAACTCCCACAAAAGGATCTTTATTTTTGTGGGAGTTAGGCAGAGTATGAGGGGTTGGGCCCCATCTTGATCCTGAGCTATACAGGTAATCTCCTCTTTAGGACCACTTGGGTTATTTCCCAGGGGGTAAAATACCTCTGTAAACGTGATCCTGCCAAAGCATAAGCCCCCCCCCCCATCATCACCCAAGCTACAGGCACTGTCCTGTTAGAACAAAAGGATCATTAAAAGTGAGGGGAAGATCGGAGGAAAGAACACCAATCAAACCTTTACAATCACGGACAAGCCAAGAGCCAGTTGCCAAATACAATCTTGAACATTCCCTCTATCTCCTGGCGAGGGGACGGTGCCCACAAACACCACTTTTATGGGGAGAACTGAATGACCTCTCTTCTAAGTTACTTGAGGGGAGCTTCCCCTCGGTTGTTATCTGAAGGCAGTTTAATCCATCAGAGAGTTACTGTGTGCCTGAACACGATCGCCATTAAAACCAGAATTCTCTCTATTTTTCTATCTGTGGGATACAAAGTTGAGCCACAGTGGGTAGGAACTTGAGTCAAATCTCGACGTCTGTTATATGCAGTAGCGAGCCAGGATACGGATCCCACTGGTAACCTGTAAGTCCCTACTGAGATGAGCACCATACGGTGGTAAACTTGGAGGGAAACATCTACCTAAGACCCTATAAGTAAATTGGTAGTATAAACACTACCGTAAGGATCACATTCTATTATCTAGTATTCGAGTTAATCTATGCAGGAACACTCGTTTTATGTATCTAAAGTTCCCTCCCTCTCACTGGTAACTTAAGAGCCTCAGGGGTCAATATTGACTACTTTGCATTAATTAACTTGAGTCCCAATACTTCGTTGAGCCGTCCCGCAGAGGCAGACAGGCCGCAGAGGGAAGGAAAGGGAGGCGGAGGGGGCCTAAAATAGAAGAGGAGGCAGGCCCCAGAGGGTAGGGGAAGGAGGCGGAGGGGTCCTAAAAGGAAAGAGGAGACAGGCCGCAGAGCGAAGGGAAGGGAGGCGGTAGGAGCCAAAAAGGAAAGAGGAGACAGGCCGCAGTGGGAAAGGGAGGGGGCAGGGGAATCTAAAAGGAAAGAGAAGATAGGCCGCAGAGGAAAAGAGAGAGCGGGGGGAAATAGAAGAGGAGACGGGCCCCAGAGGGAAGGGAAGGGAGGCTGAGGGGCTTAAAAGGGAAGAGGAGACAAGCTGCAGAGGGAAGAGGAGGGAGGCGAAGCGGGCCTAAAAGTAAAAAAAGGAGACAGGCTGAAGAAGAAAGGGGGAAGAGGCGGAGGGGGCCTAAAATAGAAGAGGAGGCAGGCCGCAGAGGGAAAGGGCGGGAGGCGGAGTGGGCCTAAAATAGAAGAGGAGGCAGGCCCCAGAGGGTAGGGGAAGGAGTCGAAGGGGTCCTAAAAGGAAATAGGAGAGCGGCTGCAGAGGGAAAGGGAGGGAGGCGGAGGGGCCCTAAAATGGAAGAGGAGACAAGTCGCAGAGGGAAGGGGAGGAAGGTGGAGTCTGCCTAGAAGGAAATAGGAGACAGGCCGCAGAGGAGAAGGAAGGGGGCCTAAATGGGAAGAGGAGACAGGCCGAAGAGGGAAAGATGGGAGGGGACCGGAGAGGCGCCGAATTGATATGTCGAGAGCGTCGGCCGTGGAACTTCCAATGCCTTCAGGTTTGCCGCCGCCAATTCACGACCCCTCGTCCCTCTCGTTCTTTTGTACTTGACCGTGAAGCTTTCGTAATCCCCTCTTCCATTATATGTGCGGAATCTGTAGAATCCTTGTGATCCAGGATCCACCCTATGACTGCCCATACACTTTCTGATCCTTTTTTGCGGCTGCCCCTCCCCCCCTCCTCCTTTCTCTCTAGTGTTGTATCCTCATTGGTCACACTAAATGTCCTTATCGCTTTCCCCTCCCCTTATCTTCAACTGAGACACGTGGTATAGTGCCAACGTCCTGTAGTCCTACCCCTCAGATTACAGGTTCCACACCTCTATTTATCACTTCTGGGGCCCTCTAAAAAGGAGAGAGGGCATAAACCTCCAGCGTCGAGGGAAGTAAACTCCCACGTTACTAATCTCCTCTGAACAAAAGAACACGAATTTAGTTTTCGTTCATCGTGGGAAAAAAACACGTACATAGAAATAATTATAATACGCACAGTTCACACAAATGTGTGCGAAATGCAAGAATATGCAGAAACGTGTGTAGAATGTAATAAAAGCCCCCGAATGCATCAAATTGGTGTGTAGAACTTGATAAAAGACGCCCTGGGACTATCACAGGCTCACACAAACAACAATGCATGCATGTACACCAGGACGATCTCTCAGGCTGTCATACACACACTTACATATGTATCCACATAAATATATGCATTAGGCATCCAACACTCGCAAATAAACACGTTAGCCAATTAGAATAGGAGACGAAGTCATGATGATAGTTAGTTCTCTCTCTCTTTCTTTCTCTCTTTCTTCTCTTCTCTTTCACACATACATACAACAACCCATAACAAGGTAAGCAAAGATACACAGTCAATGATTGCATTGTTACGTTTTAATTTTTTAATAAAAAAATAGAAAGGTGTTTTTCAGAACGATTTGAGGGGCGACGAAGGACAAAGAGGAATACAACAGGAATAGAGGATAGTGAAAAAATGACGCATTGCAATCACACACCTCGTTAACCTGACATAATAGGAACGGTAGGCCGTAATATAAATCCAAAGAACAAGTACGTACAATAAACACCAATTACTTACATCTACGAACTTAATTCACCTTCCTTTGAAGAGTGAGTAGGAAATAAGTGGGAATTCAAGGTCAACCAAGGATGAGAAAATCGGCCAAAGTGACAGAGACGCTTAAGATAACAAGTAGGGTGGTTTAAGTCTTTGTTTTCTGCGTTTACCAAATTAACGTCATTGAGAATAAAGACTGGACAGCCCACTTTGGGACAACGGCTCATTGAGACCCCTTAAGATAACAATTTTAGACGGATGACGAGAGCAACCGAGGCGCCACCCTGCTGCCAACATTCCTCAATGCACTGCATTTACAGGATCGAGTCCAGGTTCGCGCTTCAAAGTCATCCCCAATCGAGACTTGTCAAAAGCTTAATCATGCAATTACAATTTAATATCAAAATTTCAAGTTGTACAATTCATAACCCCACACAAAACCTCTTTAAGTTTATCATTTTAAGGGACTAGGTTGTAATGTGGAACCACAATTTCAAGTCACTTTGACTCTAAATATATATTGATTTAATGGTTATATATATATATATATATATATATATATATATATATATATATATATATATATATATATATATATATATATATATATATATATATATATATATATATATATATATATATATATATATATATATATATATATATATATATATATATATATATATATATATATATATATATATATATATATAAGAGTTACGCTAAAACTTCCCCCTTTATACCCTATTAAGTACAAAACCCAACCCATCAGTTCTTACACTCCCATACACCCACATTACCACCAAGTTACTCTCATATAGACCTCACTGGTGCATTCCACAATCAAAACCTACTAGGCAACATGTCAATGATGCTCTTAACTTCTCCCATCTCTTTTTTCCATGTACATGGCAAAAAGAGATGGGATGTACATCCTTGGGCTGAAAGAACGTGTTTGCTATGCACAAGTTTCTTTTAGCACAGGAACCTAGTACTCTCTTTCTCTCTCTCACGTGTAGCAAAGGCTACAGTTATCCCCTTTCTCATTCTGTCACCTATTCCTTCATTCATATCTCCTACAACCATCAACCAATACACATTCCCAATTCCCTCCACCACTCGTACCAAGTCATTCGAGAAGCGCTCTTTCTCATCTTCACTTATATCATTATAGATTCCTTACACTACATATACTACGCAGAGATTAGCCCTTGCAAATTGAGGTTTCACTCCTATGATTCTCGAATTCACTCTTCCACACCCTATGATTGCATCATATCACTCACTCAAAAGCACTGCCACATCCTATTTTCTCCTACCAACCTGATCCACACCTGATTGAACTCCATTCACGCTATCTCACGCAAATTCTTCATTCCCTTTCATATTTGTCTCGCATAGAGAAAGCATCAGGAATTTCTGTTTTAAACACATTCGAGTTCTATTACCCTCTTTCCCACATCACGCGTGTCCCTCAGATTCTACTCACTCGTTTCTCACACTGACGCGGATTACCGAGCCTGACTGGATGGGGTACGCGATCACCCCACCCACTACCACTGTTGCGTATTGTAAGAATAAAACTTTGGGTGCGCGTCTTGCCAGTCCAGCGGCCCCTTGTCCGGGATTAGTCGTCTTCCGCAACAGGCGCCCAAGGAAGGTATGGGCATTCTTCCTGCCCCAACCAACCGAAACTTCCCGTCCCCGTATACTCGACCTTGCTAATAAAATCATACGTCAACGCACTCAAAAGAGCAGAGACATACATGCGCGTGAGTATAAACATTCATACGCATATACACATACACCCGAAAATTAATGAGGTTGATATAAGCCTAGCACACATGAGAGGGGGGAGAAAGGCTGTCTTGTCAACCCCCTTAATCCCTTCCCCTAACATCATACAGTGTGACACATTCGCCCAGGCGACGCCCGTTTCAACAATGCCTCCCTCTGGGCCTGTCAGTAGGAAAAGGTGTACCCGAGTCCGATGATCGCGGAGTTACAGGAAACCCACGCCCCCTCCCCACCCCCTACATATGCACACACTAGCGAGAATCTTTCCCACAACTCAGCTATCAAACTACACATAATTTGGGGCAAAGTCCAATTAAACGTCACTGCGTGCCCTTCTTTCATACTAATGCCAATTGGAGTCAACTTCTGTGACCTATTTTCCTGAGAAATTTCCCAATTATTTCAAATAGTATGTGAGGGTGTGATTTAGTTTCCAAATCATTGGTGTCAACAAAAACAATATGCAAACTCACGGTGACATTATAGGAAAGAAAAAGGTTGCCAAATAAAGCATAGGGAAGATCTCAAAATACAACCCCTCTCCTCTACCAAATAAGCGGAACTGGTGGTTGAAAGATACATACATCTAAACTACCATCCATTCGCCTTAGGAATAGTGAAATACAACGACGGAATTTATAAAATGGCCCTATCCGAATTCCAGGTCTTTAGAAACACCAACGTAGGTTAATCCACCGCTGAGGAGTGACTCTAGCTCTTTATGCCTTGAATTTTTTTTAATGCAAAACCTAATAATTGCATTTATCTTTTTTTATTAAGTGGTAAAATAGTTAGTGGCAAACGGCGAGCACATCTGATGCAACCCTTGTGTGAAACTAAACAGAAAATGTGTTGTACTCGTCACACTCTCTTGCTAGATTCCACGCATGTAATTTCTCTAGCTATAAGCCTTCATTTTCTATGTGACGAATTCGTCACATACATGTAGAAAGGGCTAGAAAGAAACTAACTCATAAATAAGTTAACACCATGAGCACAAACTAATAGACATACGCACATAGAAAATAGAACAACCAACCGAACAAATAAATAAATACCTTCGCCTTGTTCAGATACATTTCAATCTCGTCATAAGGATCTGGCTCCGCTGGCCCCTGGGACCATTCCCTCGATTCCCGGGGAACTCCCATAGGGGCACGAAGGGAGGATGGCTCTCGTCCCTCCATTTCTTGTCCTCGGGGGTCAGGCACGACCGGGACCTAACCGGTGTGGATGCCAAATTCCGGTGTCCATTTGAGAGTCAATGGAAACTTGTCGATTCGCCTGAAAAAAAACAACAAAATTGGGTGAATTGAAGATGCTTGTTCTGGGATTTTCGATCAATGAGGAGGAAATAGGAGGTGCCCGAAAATGTTTGGGTGGTTGTGGTGCAGAAACAAGTTTCGCCACTTGTTTTAACCTCTAATACCCCCGCAAAGGGTTCTCAGATGTCGCACGGGTAACGACGCTGCAGGTAACAGCTGGAATATTGCGTGCCTCCATCTTTGCGATTTTACAGGTTTTGCCTAACAAACTTAAATTCGTCGCATTTTGCATTGTGGTCCTCCCGCAGGAGCTGCCCCCCGAACAGGGCCTATCCAGTTTGAAACCCTCCATCTCCCATTTTGAGTACGATGTTCTAATGCCACCTCTACTAGACGGTGCATGTGTACCTTGTGGGTCATTTGTGCTGCTTTGTACTGAAATTTGTCCGTACTTATGAAGATTTGCTCGACATAAAGGACATGTTTTTAGGGGGGTGTTCGTACTCATGAATTTTATATTTTGTGAGACTCGGGGAGGCCTAGTATCTAAGAAATTTGCATTTGAAGGATGTTTCTGGCCCCAGTCCCCCTAAATGGGACCAACCTTATTGTTGCTTACTTGTGTTATGTACTTTCTGATATATATATATATATATATATATATATATATATATATATATATATATATAGGTGGGCACTAAATACATTTAAAGTATTTAAATACTAAATATTAAATACATGAAAAAAATGTATTTAGATACATTTTTAAATACATTTCAAATACATGATATTAGTGACAATCGATAAGGACCATCGGTATCACAACCATAAAATATCCATTAAAATGAAATTGTATTTTTATAATTACTAATGTAGGGTTTGATGACAATTGGACTTAGCTACTACAAAAAAATAGAAAGTTTCATAGAATAAAATTTCAGTTAGCTATTTATATCAGCATTACATTTAAGTAATATCAGTTGCTGAAATGTTTCGTCAGATAAAGAATTCTGTTTTGGAGATTAGATCAATCCTCCTAAAGAGAAGAGCCGTTCCACAGGAGCTGACGACGGAAGGGTGGTGTTGTATTTAATAAATAACTTTTTTTATGTTTTGATATCTATCTAAACTTTGAATCCTGAAGGTAACTGAACAATTCTAAATCTGCGGTTGATCGTGTTTGAATGGGATTTGTAAATCCAAAATAATCGTCACTGTCCTATACACTCCTGGATGATTCAGCTTCGGGTCCTTCTGCTAAATTCTCAATCACTTGAATCATAATATTTTTAACAGAGTCTTGGTGGCTTGAACTGCCCCATGAAATACTGATATCTAACCAGCGGAGTTTGAAGAATGGATGGCTTGTTGATGCAATAATGGCATCTGTAACGCTGGCTTCATTTGCTAAAATCAAATAAAATTGGTAGCGCTTTCCAAATCCCTTAGTGACTGCACTTAGAAGAGGTTGACAAAATTTCAGAGAACGTGACTAAAGGCTCTTCAGTTTTTTCTCCAAGGTGAGCAAGGTAGGGAGCAATTTTACATAAAATAGTTTTTTTCTCCCTGTAGGTGATCAATTGTCACTGCAATAGGATCCAAAACTGAGACCTACTCTTCAAGAAATTTAATTTCTTGACTTCTGAACACTGGAAGTTCAAGGGACGTCCTGAGTTGATGTAATTTGTCCTTGTGTTTTAAAAGTAATAACAATGCATCAAACAGAGAGTTCCACTTTGTTATGCAAGGCACCTTTAATGAGCAGTTGATAACACTTTATAGGAGCCAAAACTGAAACCTACTCTTTAAGAAATTTAATTTCTTGACTTCTGAACATTGGAAGTTCAAGGGACGTCCTGAGTTGATGAAATTTGTCCTTGTGTTTTAAAAGTAATAACAATGCATCAAACAGAGAGTTCCACTTTGTTATGCAAGGCACTTTTAATGAGCAGTTGATAACACTTTAGATAATCTCTGCTGATTTTGGACGACCACTTTTGTTCCATAATGCTGAGCATTTTCCGATCGCAGCATGATTGATATTTGCAAAAGGAGATATTTTCAGTGTCTGTTTTGCATCAGTTGTGGCGACGAGACTGAGTGTGTGTGAAGCACAGCGCACATGCTTAGGTAGGCTGAAGCTGCATGGGTCAGACGAAAGGTCTTCTTCCTGATCTAAGGCACTTTTCATTAAGAAACTATCCTCCAGCTCATGCTCACTCTGGTCTTCTTCATCTACTTGGATTCTTCTTCTGAATCTATGCACACATTTGCAGCAGTGACTGCAATCTCTTAAACGCTTTAACAAAATTAGAGCTGTTATCAGTGATGGTGCTCTTGATTTTCTGCGAGGAGATATCGTATTCATTGATGATATTCTCCATATGTTCAGCAATCTTGATGTAGTTATATTCTCCTTTGAAGCGACAGCATGCCAATACTCCATTGTGAAGGACAAGAGCAGCTTCCTCAAGCTGAAAAATAAATGAAATAACAGTCCAATGTTTGTCTCAAATGTTTCCATAAATATTACATATTAATACTCGTATAATCGAGATAAATTCCACCAACAAATAGGTCTGTTTTCAGCCAAGAGCTGATAACTCCCTAACTGTAAAGACAATTTCAATTTCATATTTCCTAAAAAGCAAAATCTTAACATACCCAATAAACTGAAATGCCCCCAAAACTACGGTGACCACGAGTTGACCAAATATCTGCATTAAGACATAAGTAAGAGGTGCTGTCACTTTCTCTTCTTCTATAAGATTTCGGCCTATCGTCCGCCTTGAAATGACGTCAACGGAAGAATTTAGACCTGCGGTAGTGGAATGTGTGATTATTGTGAGTGAAATTGATTTTCACAGTGAAATGAGAATATATGGTATGCATATAAAATTTTATATATAAAATGTAACTATATGAATATCCTATAGCTATATAGGACTGGTACATTAATTCATAAATATATTATTAGTCCTTTACTTTAACACCGCTCTATGAAGGACCATCGTCTAATACTGAACATTTTCTTTTTTAATCTTTTCTTTGAACTGTAGTTATCCGCTTTTTGCACCAAAGCAGGATGCTTTCTCTGTTGATAAATGTACATGATCAGATAATTGAAGGACATTAGTTTCACGTTGCCATAATTCACGTTAAATTCAATCAGCATATACTAAAAATAAAGGTGTTGCAAAAGGAAGCAGGTAGGTTCGTGCAAGGTAAACCTACGCTACTTAACATTATCGTTAGCTACTAGCAATTTTGCCATTTTTTAAAAATAAGAAATAGTGAAACTTGTTAATTCAATTAAGTATCATATCATTAGCTTTAATAAATTCTTACTTTCAAACGAATGCGTAGATTGGAAGAAGCATTGCTCGCTCAGAGATTACGCCATTGCATGATGTACATACACACTTCACTTTTTTTTCGTCGGAAGATTTTACTCTAAAAAATTACCATCTAGTAAAGGATGATTATAATTACATTATTCTTTATCTTCCTCATCTTTATCATTGTCTAATCTCCATTTCACACTCTTTCGAAGAAGCTGAACTCTCTTACTATACAACCGAACACAACTGTGATCATCTGTCAATTGAATTTGAACTGATGCAAGCAATCTTTCCTCACCGGCTCACGCAGTCAAGCGTTTGTGTCATACAAGTTGCAACAAGCTAAAACATGCATTACACGTTCTTAACAGATATATAAACCTATTATCATTAAAGTATTTAAATACTGCCCACCTCTTTATATATATATATATATATATATATATATATATATATATATATATATATATATATATATATATATATATATATATATATATATATATATATATATATATATATATGATAGTGAAACCACTGTATAGGAGCCAAAAGTTTAATTTACGAGACTAGTTTCAGTATGTAGTTTATCATACCCTCTTCAGTCGTATACTGAGAATACAATTGTTGCAAAAGTCTATAAATAGCGTACAGATCAGAAGAAACAAAAATAAAAAAAAACAAAGAAACACAAAACGGGGGAAAAAGGTCATTAATCAGGAAAATATGGTCAAAGGGTAAAACTAAGAAGTTTTGGGCCTGAAACTTAGGGATATTAACATTAGTTTACATTAAATTACCTCATTTACTTAGGCCTCTGAACATAAATGTTATTTTTAAGTACGAGACTACAATTTATCGCATCCTTGTAAAAAATTCACCCCCTCAACATGGCATTGTTTATTCGATAGGCTGCAACAACTGCCAAAAATATTATTATGGACAAACCGGGAAAGAACTAGATGTCCGGGTTAAGCAACATCAAGCCAATGTACGTAATCACAGTGAACAATCTGCATTTATTTACATATGTACAATCTTAACCATAACATTAACTGGAACAGGGCTACACCAGTCATAAAATGCAGTAATTATATTTCGAGAAATATATTAGAATGTATCTCCATCAACGCGTTCCTAAATTGCAACATTAGTCATGGTTTGTTCATGCTAGACCCCATTATCACTAGATACATAAAATCTCAAATAAAGTTGCTTCAGGATTTTTTCCCCCTTAATTAAGGTTCAGAGGTGGGTAGTCCAATCTCCCCTTCCCCTATTTAAGGCAATGTATGTCCTGCCCCTTATTCATTCCTTGAAAAGGTCTTTAAGAATAAAGACGAAAGCGCTCGAAATCGTTTTTCACTTTTTCGTTTTGGGTGTATCTGCAAAACTTTGACTCACGTGCACATTGTGAGCTTTTTCATATATATATATATATATATATATATATATATATATATATATATATATATATATATATATATATATATATATATATATATATATATATATATATCATGAGCGAGAGAGAATGATGCAAATAAAGCAATCAAGTCGCAAGGGAAGAGAAGATAAACGAAATATATTTCCTTCGGAAAACTAAATCTTCCTAATTACGAAAGAAATTCCGCGCAGAGGTTGGGATCGAACCAAGCACACTGAGGGAGCGAACAACCATTTTTAACTCAAGTAAAGTCACCCCTTAGACCACTCGGCTTTAATTTATATATATATATATATATATATATATATATATATATATATATATATATATATATATATATATATATATATATATATATATATAAATATATATATATATATATATATATATATATATATATATATATATATATATATATATATATATATATAATATATATATATATATATATATATATATATATATATATATATATATATATATATATATATATATATATATATATATATATATATATATATATCCAAGAGCGATAAAGACAATCCAACAACCTTGAGCCAACCTTCGGAAACACCGAGAAATCTCATTTGCGACACAAATTAATGATAAAACGATAATTGATTTAATTAATTTCGAATGGCAGCATCCTATGACCGAGAATTCATTAAAAGAAATATAAGAGCGAGTGCTGAAAATAATACTGATAATGAAATTACAATAATTATAAGAACTGATGATAATAAATAAAATAAAGGAATTTCATTATTTTCGCCTTGGGGTATTTCGAGTCCTTTCACATTTCAGGGCATAACAAAATGCCAATAATAAATCGACCGACTTCGCATCCAGTCTAGGTTGTTAACTCAAAACTTAAAAGCGAAAACCAACGAGGGTATCTGTGCCAGAAAGTCTGTAAGGAAAGATCTGTAAAGAAGTGGTGAAGTTGGGAGAAGAGAAAATATGTGGACGATATATCTTCAGGTTCTGCTCATTGGAGCTGGGAAGGCGCACCATCATTCAGGAGTCAGCTGCGGCATGGTTGCCCATACCACGCCTAAAAAAAGTTGAGGGGGGGGGGCGGATTTAACCAACGAAAAGACTTTTGACAGTGAAGAAGAGAGAGAGGAAAATACCGATGAAAGAAAAAAGATAGAGAAATAGCAATAATAGCAGTGATAATTGTGATTTTATGTATAGCGCACTTCAAAGGGAGTTCATTCCACTTTCTCAGAGCAAATGCAGAGAAAGCTCGATTACCCATACCGCGCAAACGACTACGAAGCACAAGCAGTAGGGAAACATAGCCATAAGGTAGGTTTCTCAGGGGCTGGGACAGAACAATTATATTAATTTACGGTTTGATAGGAACAAGTTCGCAAACATTTCAGGGTCTTTAGACAGGAACAAGGTAATTAAACCAGACATTTCCCCCTACTGGAAAATTCTTTATCCAGAGACCAAATGTACAACTAAGAAAATCTCAATAAATACTGATGATATGCGAAAACTCATGTAATATTGGAAGTCAGAGGCATAAAATACATATACAAACATGAAAATTACACACAAACAAAATCATTGTTAGTGGATTTTCTCTGTCAAAAGTTATGGAAGATGATTTAGTAGAAATACAGGTGGTCTGTTTTTTGGGGGACGGCTCTGTAAATCCTCTATATTATTTGGCCCCTCACAGCCTCAACGCCCGCGTATGCGTTCGCTCCCGTCCCCGTTACTCAAAGGAGGATTTGAGGCTATCTTTCACACATTTTCACATCATCCACCTCCACCCGTATTTATAAATGTCTACTTACAAAGTTTCAGCGGGAAATGCCGTCGTGGATTTTCTTTTTAAATAACAAACTTATCATCACAACTTTTCCCTCCTCTTACACGAAGCTGTTTACGTTGAACACAAATCAGACTCGTAACCATGGTTACAAGCTGGATTTGGCTCCATTCCAGACTAGTATTTGCGGAAATTACTTCGCGTATAAGATCTGCGGTACATGAAATCGTCGAGGTGGTGAAATAGTATATCTATAAAACAGTTCCAATCTAGAATGAATGATGTAATACATGAATATGTATAGAACGTAGGGTCAAGTAGATTATAAGAGTAAGTTAAATAGGTTTCAGCTATTCTATTAAAATTCCCTGATTGTCCTTTTTCACATCACAATCAGGCATCTTTTACGCTTTCTGTACCCGCAAAAGCGGGTGAGCGGGTGTTAGGGGGGAGCCTTCATGCTTTTTCTCATGCTACGTGTTAGGCTTTTCCCCAAAATAGTACCTCCTCTGTATGGTCAGCAAATTCCTTTGAGGTATTACTATTCCTTATGACTCCTTGTGATTCCTTATCTACCTCTTCCGTTCATTCAATCCCCTCTTGAGCAAAAATGGTCTCGTTCATATTCGTTTTTCTCAAATCAACCATTAAATAAAACAAAAATGCCTCTTAACTTTCGTCTGTAAGCAAATATGACTGAAAAAATGTCAATTTTACAAAGCATCTTTTACATTCCAAAACGACCTATTGGAATACAGAAGTACTGTCACATATACACGCAAAACACCTGTCAGTATCCATAATTATAATATGGAAAAGCACATACATATACCTACGACCTAAGAATTACCGGTAAAACACACACACGCCATTAATAATTATATTGATATTTCATACCAACAACGTCTCATGTATAAGGATGTAGTTCGATCTACCTTCTAAATATATACATATACTCCATACATACTCGTATACAGCCTCATTTTAATATATGTAAACATACAAAGCAGAAACTGAGAGGAAATTGAAGAATTGACCAATTGCAATAACTGATAGTTCATTAACCTCCAAACAACCTTGTGCATGGTATTATGTACCATAAAAACAAGCGCATATTAAACCTGAAAGAGAAACATGTATCTCCCATCCCCTACAAACATTTCCAATTTGTATATACGAACTGAACCCAAACATATGAACATCACAAATATACTAAATGAACCTGATTTACAAACCAATTAAAAACACAACCTATTTTGTAACTTCCAAAAGAAACAATTATATTAGCCCCGACAAATTATTTAACCTGATATACGAACTTACTACACGAATTAACCTAAATACACGAACAAAGTAAAAATGTACGAACATAAACCATTTTATAATCTTAATTAGACACAAATACTATATCTCCCCCTAAAAAAAATATATACCTAAGATATACTAAATGAACCCACTTACATTAAAGACTAAAATGTACGAACTAAATCCGAACAGAACCAAAATATTCTAGTATAACCTAACAACAACCCTATATTTAAAACACTAACTTACGAGGAAACCCAAATCTACGAAAAAAAAACCACACGATCAACTAAACCTCAAACACGAACCCGAATATAGAAACACATTCGTGCATCCAACCCCTTCCTAGCGCCGCCTCCCTAACGCCTCCCTAACGACTGACGTCACGTGGGTAAAAGCTGATACACCGGCGAGTAAACTGGGGACGAGCCATTCACATTAACGTAAGGGTATTCTTAAGGGGGCCGGGCCATTCACATTAATGTAAGGGTATTCTTAAGGTGGGCATTGACCTTTTTAGAAATGTAAGAGGCATTCGAGAGGCCCCATGCATCGGGCCAATTTGTGACCTTAGAGAGGCTATTAAGGCTATAAAACAGCCCATTATCGCCCAATTCGTGGTTGGCGGAATAAAAAAACAAGAAGAAAGGCGAAAATGATGAAAGAAATAATGGTGATAGACGAATAATAGATAAAAGAGAGAATGAGACGAGGATGGCAGATAGGAAACGCGAATATAGTGAAAGGGAGGAAAGACAGGAAACCAACGAGAGAATGATATACAAAGCGAACGAAAACATGAAGGAGGAAACATTATGAGATGAAAAGAGCAATAAAGTAAGAGAAGAAAGAAAGAAAGCAAAAGCAGTGTAACATAAGCAAGAAGAGGGGGTATTAATATTAGTAATAGTCAACCTGCCGGTATTGGGGCCTGTAGGGCACGCAGTCCTCCAGGTGTCAGCTGCAGCATGGTTCCCATAGAGCACCTGACACCCGCTTCCGTTAGTAGTCGTATAGTTCGCATAAAAAGATACGAACTTTAACCTAACGAAACATTATTCCGTTTCAGAAAATATAAATTAATGGGAAAAAGAAACAAAATGAAACAACAAAGACGATAAGAAAGACAACCGGTTAGCGAAACACAAGATGCAAACAAACAAACGGAAACTCGAGAAATGTAGTATTTGATTCGACCCAAACTAAAGGAGACTCTCCGACTTCCTTTGACGCGTTGCATCGACAGGCGAGAAACGGCGCTCATAAATCCCCTTTTTATTTCGCGACCGGCGGCGATCAATCACCGGAAGGACGAACGCTCAAGGGAGAAAACGTCCACCCGCTTCGCTAATCTGACGACGACTCGGAGGTTCGAGACGTTGTCAAGCGGCGATCTTCTAGCAATATCACCCTCCTGGGGTGTTGGGGTGGCGATGCCCTTGTCGGTTGCCGCTAGTAGAGATTGTAAAATGAAAAAGAGGAGGGCTCACGTTAAAAAAAAGGGGTACCAATTTCCAAAGGCGTTTTATTATATTCGAAAGGGTTGTGCGGTATCCCGGGTGCCTTACACACTAAAGGGTCAAGTTAGGCTGTGTATCGTAGAATTAAAATTCACTTCTCCTAATTTTACCACATTATTGACGACTCTATTGCCATAGGCTTTGAGGTGAGTGATTAATGGATTGGCTGAATGAATATTACAGAATTGGGGCCCAGTGAAGAACCTAAGGTCCATTCGAGGCGATTTCAGACAATAGGGGAAAGGTGGATATCAGAGGTGAAGGAGGATAAGTAAAAAAGAGAAAAAAAGATATAGATAAAGAGTTAGTTTCACTACTCTTATTTCTTTGTAAGGTCATATTTTAAAGTAATACAGGGTGACCCAGAAAAACGTGCCCCAACTTTCGAAAGGCCTCACTTCTTAATTTTCTGCAAGGATTGAATGAAGATTTGGTGATAACTAGTTTATTTTGTTTCAAAACATCATATCAAAATATGAGTCTTTGGACTTTTCGTCTTTATTCTAGAGCACGTGTTCGAGATGACCTCCATTTAGCTCTGTGCATTTCTTGAGGCGCAGCACAAAGTTGTCCATGACGTCCTTACAAACCGACCGACTAATGGCTCTGATCTACTTCCTGATGGCTTCCTTGAGTTCGGTGATGGTCTTGGATCTCCCTGCGTACACTTGGTCTTTAAGGTAGCCTGAGAAAGAAATCTGGGGGGGCTAAGGTCTAGGCTGTGAGGTGCCCACTCCAAATCAGTGTTGAGACTGATCACACGGCCACCAAAGTTCTCTTATATCCAATCTCGGGACAGGTTTGAGGTGTTAGAGCTTGCTCCATCTTGCTTGAACCAGAACTTCCCCATAAGCGACAGGAACAAGGTCTGCAGCTCCCTCTTGATGGTTTTTAGGACCTCTCCATACCGCTCTTTGGTGACTGTCACTGTCGCGACAGATTCCTAGAAAAGGAATGGTCCGATGATACCTCTAGCTGAGATTGCAGTCCATACCGTCCACTTAGGTGAGCTTAGGGGATTGGTGGCTACCTCATTTGGTCTGGAGGTTCCCCAAAAGACATTTGTCTTCGAATTACCTTTCCTTCAAGATGGAAGTGAGCTTCATCTGAGGTCCAAAAGAAGTTAAGGAAAGTTGGTGTCTCCTGAATCTTCTCCAGTATCTTGACTGACATAGCCTTTCTCTGCTCCTTGTCTGAGGCTGTAATGGTCTGCTTCGTCTGTATTCTGTATGGGTAGGCCTTTACATCCATTACTAGCACTCTCCTGCAAGTCTCACGGGATATAGTGAGGGAATGACTTCGCTTGCGCACATAGCGTTTTGGACTCTGCTGAACTGACTCTCTCACACTCTCGACCAGCTCAGCTGTACGTTTCTTGGGGATTCCTAAATGGCTTGGACGGTTGTCACTGGCTGTATTGAGGTTCTCCAAAGTCCCATAGTTCTCGAAGTGGTCCACTTAGTCATGAATTCTGCTCTTGGAGGGGGCTTTTTCACATTCGAAGTGCTGCACGAAAGTGTCCTGCACTTTCTTAACGAGCCTGTCTTGTAGTAATATTTGACCCAGTATATTCTTTGCTGGAGCTCCCATTGAGATCTAGTTGTGTTCACAGGCGTTGCTTCTGTCATGTTCTGCCAAGTTAAGGTGATTAGTGAATGAATGAAGGATATATCACATAGAGGGTGTGCAGGCCCGTTTTTGGAGGGTCACCATGATTTATCAGCTCTATTATTAAACATATTTACTCTAGGTCTTTGGACATCATCCATCTTTCTGATCAATTGACTATTCTATGAGGACTTTTTGAAACTTTTTACAGTAACTATGATAGTTTTGCTCAAGTTACTAGTTTTAGTGTTATTAGAAAATTTTGAAATTTTAAATAGAAATTCGTAGGAGAGAAACACTTCTCGATATTCTGAATTTTTGTCTAACTTGTGCATTTCCTCTAAATTTTAGCATATTTTAAAAAATCATCTCTCCAGCTTGTTTTTCGTTTTCTTTTTGGTGGTCTTTTATCAAGTGGAGTCCAATTGGTAATTTTTTCTGGTCCATCTATCGTCTTGGAATCTTATCACATGGCCTTCCCAGCTCCATTCAAAGTTTTTTTTATAGCTTCCACAATATCCTGAAATTTGGTTAGTTCACGTATCCAATTAGCTGATTTTCTGTCACGTCAAGTTATCCCCATCCTAATGCGTCCATGTGCTCTTTGTGCTCTTCTAAGTTTTAGTGTAATCTTTTTGGTCAGGTTCCAAGTTTCTGTTGCATAGGTCATAGTTGGGATTATTCATTCATGATATACTTTCCTTTTCAGGCACATGGACATTTTTCTTTTTCCAGGAACATGGACATTTTGATTTTGAAGATGTTGCTTGCCTTTCCGAATGCTTTCCAGCCTAGAGTGATTCTGCGTTGGATTTCCCGTTCTTTTTCCGGTCACATTTGAATCTGTTGACCCAGATAGATATATTTGTCTACCATTTAAATTTGGTTGTTGCCAATTGCGATGTCTATCATGTTAATCTCTGGTTGATTTATCATGACTTTTGTTTTTCCAATATTTATTTTTAGGCTAAGTCTGTTGCTTTCATTTTAAAATTCTTGGAGCCTTGTTTGAATATCTTGTAAGTTATCAACTATGAGTACGATATCATCTACGAACCTCAGATGATTGAGGTAATCTCCATCGATCTTAATGCCTTCGTTTTGCTAGTTTAGCCCCCTGAAGATTTTTTATAGATAGGACGTGAATAATTCGAAGGTCCCTGATTCCATATGCAATCTAATGTAGGATCTGCAATTTTGGTATATGTGTTCTATATTATTTATGTAGACCGGATCTATACCCTGAATCTTCAAGGTTCTTATGACCGCTGGTGTTTCTATTGAATCAAATGCTTTGTGCTAGTCTATAAATATCAAGTACATATAGAGGTATATTGTACTCTGAAATTTTCTCAATGAGCTAGCTGGTGGAAAATAGTACTCTGAAATTTTCTCAATGAGCTAGCTGGTGGAAAATAGTACTCTGAAATTTTCTCAATGAGCTAGCTGGTGGAAAATAGTACTCTGAAAATTTATCAATGAGCTAGCTGGTGAAAAATAGTACTCTGAAATTTTCTCAATGAACTAGCTGGTGAAAAATAGTACTCTGAAATTTTCTCAATGAGCTAGCTGGTGGAAAATAGTACTCTGAAATTTTCTCAATGAGCTAGCTGGTGGAAAATAGTACTCTGAAATTTTCTCAATGAGCTAGCTGGGGGAAAATAATACTCTGAAATTTTCTCAATGAGCTAGCTGGTGAAAAATAGTACTCTAAAAATTTCTCAATGAGCTAGCTGGTTGAAAATATGTATTTGTCAATCGTTTAGAAGACTTTTCTGAAGCCAGTTTGTTCTCTTGGTTGTTGGTCATATAGCTATTTTTTCAATATTTTAGTAATGACTCTCGTGAAGAGTTTATAGATGCAAGATAGAAGGCTGATTGGTATGTAGTTTGTAAAGTTCGTTGGATCACATTGTTTGTGAAGAAGGATTATTATTGTAATATGTTAGTCATCCGGAATCTTGCTTGTTTTAGATATTTAATGAAGAGGCAAGCGAGTTTGTTCACGATGACATCTCCAGAATCTTTCAGCGAGTTCGAAGTGATTTTTTTCTGAACTGGTGCTTTGTGGCTCTTCATTTAATTAATTGCAATTTCAATTTCTGGTTTGAGAACCGCCACGACATTATTGAGTGTTGTTTGTTGGCTGTAGTTGGATGGTGTTGTTTGAGTACAACCTTTCTTAGTACCCATTAGAACTTTTATCTATTCTTTCTCGATCCTCGAATATTTTACCCTCTTTAATAGCTACTCTGTAAGATTTTCCTATTCTTAAGTCTCCTTTTGGCCATTGTATACCCCTTTCCTTCTTTGATGGTGTTTTTAACGGTAGTTGTATTACATTTTCTGATGTCAGCTATCTGTTTCTTTTTAATGATTTTGTTTAGTTCTGCTATTCAATAGGACAAGGAACAGGAGTTTTTTTAAAGGCAAGAGAAAGGGACATTGTAATACACAAAGATCAAGGAGAGCAAAGGACAGCATCCGTTATTGAGCAAAAAGAGAGAGAGAGAAGTGACACACAAAAACAAGAGAGAAGAGATCCTGCTGGAGGTGACCCAGAGAAAAATCATTGCCCGACAAGGACTCGAACCTCAGACCTCTGGTTATCTAGACCATGGCTCTACCGACTGAGCTAATGGGACACGTAAACAATTGCAACATATTTCATTAATTTAAGTTTTTTGTTCGTAACTCCAAATTTCTGTATAAAGTAAACCACATTTCAGAGGATAAAATTTATTAAGACGGGACTAGTTTCGATATAAAGTTTTTCATATCGAATTCAGACATAAAATGAGAAAAACTGAAATCATAAATATAGTGATGTAATATTTAATTCATGTCACGATATTAAAATTTTTAACAAAAAGCTATCGTGTTATCCTTTTTAAGAGCGTTTCGAATTTGTGACCCATGTTTTTTTTCAAGATGAAATTACAACATAACCTACACGTTTATAGAATTAAAGTATCAATTATATTTTATTAATGGAAGCTTAAATAAAGCTAGGTTAATATTCTACCTATCACAACAAAAAAAAATTCAAATGCAAAAAAGAATTGTTTATTCCTTCCATATTCTCTCCTATTTAAAAGATTAAAATCGATTGTGCATAACAACCTGACAACAATCAAATACCCTTCAACCATCAGGAAATCTTTCCTTTCCACCATAAACATAGCAAAAAAGGCTGGTGTATATTTAATCCCGTGTAAAAACAATAAGTAACTCTCCTTTATTCTATATTGTAAAAAGAAACGGGGAGCTCATTAGATAAACGCATTAATGTACATAAAGGAGATGTTAAGAGAGCAAGTAATGCCTCAAGCTTTTTTAATCATGTTAAAAACGCTAACCATGTAATAGATTTCCCTTGGGCCCAAATAATTTACAATCATAACGATTTTAATAAAATGAAAATTACTGAATCATTATTAATAAAAGAAGTTCCAAATTTAAATCCCTCGGAAGGTCTGTTTAAATGTAGCGCCATTGTCTTAAACCTAATCCTAAAAGATGTTGTTAATGACCAAGTTAACGCTACCATATTAATGTCGGTGGTGCGTTGCTCTATATATTGAGATGAAGCTACTCTAAGTTTTGCGATGGAAACCTGTGGCCGAATCATTACGGCCACTACTGTATATATATATATATATATATATATATATATATATATATATATATATATATATATATATATGAGTAAGAGATACCACACTAACTTGATAATATGGTCTATTAAGAGAAACCATAATTATGAATCGGAATTTATTTAAACCTAACTAGTTTAAATAAAATCCGATTCATAATTGTGGTTTCTCCTCCTCATATATATATATATATATATATATATATATATATATATATATATATATATATATATATATATATATATATATATATATATATATATATACAGGGTGGAGCGTGGGAACTTTCTCTTTTAAAAATGACTCCTCTAAAAAATTACGCCTCTAGGGCAAAAGCGCCCTGCTCCTTCGACCACAGCATGTTTGCGACTAAAACGAGTGTGGACACAAACTACCCATCCAGTTCTTCCTCACTCCACTGCGACCATCCTTAACCACGACTCCTTCTTTCCAAATAAGGAAGTTTCTACACCCTGCCCTATATACACATATATATATATATATATATATATATATATATATATATATATATATATATATATATATATATATATATATATATACAAGCCGCTTTTCTCTTCCTTAACAGGAAGAGCTTGGTTACACAGGCACCCCTGCGGGGGGGTGGCCTATGGCCTTATTTGCTAATCTTAACCGCTTTTTTTAATTCCCCTTTATAGACTCTTTATTTTAACACCCTGAACACCCTTTTCTTCTTCTTCTTCTTCTTCTTTTTAACTATTTCAATCCTTCGAATTCCAAAACACCCGAAGTCATTTGTCAACTAAACAAAAAAAAACATTTATAAATTTTCAAAATATCCCCATCTTAAATTATAGAGTTATGGATATATATATATATATATATATATATATATATATATATATATATATATATATATATATATATATATAAAAAATCTTTATTTTTTATTATTTAAATACTTAATTGTACTCCACCAAATTTTCACAATTTCTTACATTATCTTACCCACTCAGCTCGTAATATTTCATATATTTTTTGTTGTATTTGTACTTCTTTATACTTTCACGGTGTCAGCCACTCCATAGTGGTGGTCTTCATTTTTCCAAACCATTTCTTGGTGTGGCTGGATGTATGGCATTGGGATGTATGTTCTGCTGAAATATAACTTCATTTCTTGTGGTGTTAACATAGTGGTATAAGTTAGTTCATTCTTTCTTGGCATAAAAACATATCTCCTGGTCCTGGTGAAGACATGCAGCCCATACCATGATAAAACCACCTCTATGCTTCACAGTTGGTACTACATAAGCAGGGTGAAATGCTTCTCCAACTCTTTCGTATCACAAAAATAACCCTAGAAGCCCATAAAATCTGCCAAATTGTTACCAAAAAGTTAAAATTTTGAATAATATTTTTCCATTGAACTTAAAGTTTCCTTCTAACTGCTCTGGATGATATTTTTGAACCTGAAGCTTTATTGAATTCTCTAGCAAGTTAAGAATTTTTTTAGTCAACCCTGTAGTGAAACCCGAATGGTAGATCTGTCTTCTGTAGGTGTTGTAAGGCGTTTTTTTGCTCTTTCTCTTTCTTGATATCGTTTTATGATGCTTTGGAAAACATATCTTCAACATCTTATTTTATTTTAGCAATTTCTACTTGTGACAACCCTTGGCTATAAAGAAGTTGAATTTGTGCTCTCTGGGCTTCCATAAGTTATTTAGTTTTAGTTATATGAATACACAATTGCTATAAATTTAAGCTGAAACATATGAAATATTGGTTAAATTCTGATTTTAGAAAACCACACAACAATACATACGCAAAGAAAGACTATTTTCATCGCCTCTTCTGATATTCTATCTATGTTGATTTATGCGGTGAGATAAAGTTTTACCAGTTTCTTCATAATAAGGTGAGAGAAAACATAGCCTTCTACAGAACAGAAACAACTTGTCTTTTTGGTATTATTACAAACTATCAAGTTATATAGGGTAGAATAACATTAAAAAATGACCGAAATATTTAAATGTTATAAGAGGCCTGGAAGTAAGGAAGAGTGGGAAAAAGCTACAAAAGAAATTTTTATAATTAAATGGACTCGGAACTTCTGTTTTGTAGATTGTATTTTTTAACATCATTTAAACAGGTGACTAGACAATGGTGAGCGTAAGAAAAATTGCGATCAATTTAAATATTAGGGTGGAAACACGGTTTCTAAAATTTCCGAGGTGAAGAGACGTAATCCTCTTAGAAACAGGAAGTGAATACGGCGCTTTTAACTTTCTCATTGTGGCCAGAATAATAATGTCCATACGAACTGGAATTAGTTAGTGGGTTTGCGGTAAACGGAATATTTAAAGCATGACGGAGATATGTGAATCAAAAGATCTAGACAAGGTAAGGTTCTGTTATGTTCAAGTTCAAGGGTCAATTTAATAGAATGGACCAGAGAATTAAGGTTATTGTGAAAATTGTAGACATCCTTAGTATTAGGTAATAAAAAAAATGATATCATCAATGTATCTAAGCCAAACAATAGGGAAAATATAGGTGATAAACAAATGCCCTTGGGCAAACCAAACTTTGGCAGGCAAAATTTATCATTAGTCATAAGGGTGAAATTACTAAAGTAAGGAATGGGGTTTAGTTTATTGATTAAATCATAACTAATTTTTATGTGTGATTTAGAAATAGTAACAGCAAGAGGAGGGATGAATAAAGTGAGCCATTTAGATAAGAAATAAGAAACCGAGCCTACAGAACTATAATCGGGCGCGTGGTGTTGTTTGGGTTATGCGTTTTAACCAGACCATAAGAGTAAGGAAGAGAGGCTGTGCTGGATTTAAATTTCGCAATTAAGTGCGAAAAATGTTTGTGGAAGTAATTTTTAACTCGTATAGTGGGACCTTTCGAAAGGGCTTCTTAAGCGGCATCGTCATTTAACAATTTCATTTTATAAAAATAAGTGGATTTATCCAAAATAACAACCGCACTGTATTTATCTGGTTTATTAATGTGTATTGATGAGTTGTTGCTACAAATACTTTGTTCAATCAATTTAGAATAGGGTTGTTGCTGCACTTGAAGGATATCCTTCCTTAAGATTTGATTTTCCGTTGCATCACCTGTGGTGACGTCAGCTATGTCGGTGCAACTGAACGTTCACTGCATAGTCGTTTCTCGCAGCACGCGAGAGTGTCGTCTCGTACGGGGTTTCCTTTAAGTAAATGTGATCCTTCTCTCATCTACGACCATCTCAAACCTGTGTAACCTACCAATAATTGTGACAATTTTAAAGTTTTGCGCAAGCTTAATTCCTAAATTGATTTAACTCTCTCCTTATGAAAAACAACAATTGCCAAAACTCCTCGAATCTAAAGTCAACAAACATAGTTTACGAGTTCATCTACCCCAATAAAGACCGCAAGCTTTATAATAACTCAAAATATATTGGTATGAATTTCTTGCTTATTAAGGTATTAGTATTGAATTGGCCGTCGGAAGTATTCAAGTTGCGAATTTCTTTTATAAGTCCCGATTCAATTAAGCGTCGATGTATATAATTGTGAGACTTATAAACTATTTGACGGCCAATTAAATACTAATACCAAAATAAGCAAGAAATTCATACTTCCCTTTCTCAAAAATGCCGACAGATTCTCGCATTATTCCACCTTAGCGCCACTGATTTGTGTATTTGTAGGTTAAGCAACTTCTATATCTCTCTTGTTCACTAGCGACTGACAATGACGGATGTCTGATCCGAAACCTGGTTTCGCATATAAAATTAGTCCTATTACTAGTCATATATATATATATATATATATATATATATATATAATAGGGCTTTCGGTAAATCTTATTAGCATCTTCACTCCAGTGCTATAATTAAAAAGACACGTATTAAAAAATTCAATACATATTCAACTGAATGTTAAATTCAAGGAACGAAAGATCAAATGCAATACAATAAGCAAATTCCCACCATATACATTCAAAAGTGAGTAAGCTAAGATATGACAAGAGGATAAGCAAAAGTGAATACAATCAGTCGTTTGCGTCTGATACACAGCCAGCTGTGATTTGAGGATTACCTAAAGTACCTAATAGAAGACCCCGTGCACTCCAATTTTATCACCACTAAACTGGTTTAACTGTAATCCTTCAAAGAATGTTGCTCCTTATTTAAATCGGATTTCTGCTAATGAATATATTGTTAAGGGTACGTTTTCTTTTAAATAAGAGGTCACTGAGATTGATGTGAGTCAACTAGCTATAGCTAGCTTGATGAAACAACTGGAGATCTACCTTAAATTTCTTGAAAGTCTTTGGTCCCCTATTTTGGGCTTAGGCAATGGCAATATAAGCGAGCCCCTTCCAATTGCTACTAAGGAATGTATTTGGTTAAAGGAATGATAGCTAAGCTCGTTTTAGACCCGTCTTATAGAAGATATATAGATGTTAAATTTTTGGTCTTTGCATCCATAATGTTTTTTTATTACTTAAGGAACCAACAAACATTAAATTTACGTGGGAAACAAGCAAATGGCACACTATCGTTTTTAGATATTAAACTTACGAATCAAAATAGTTGCCTGGCAAGTTCAGTTTACAGAAAACAAACATTCACCAGTCTTGCAATGAAGTTTGATTCGTCTGTTTCGACTTCGTTTAAGAAAATATTAATTTTAAATTTACAAAATCGTGCTTATAAAGTTTGTTCCAATTATAAGATATCTCGTGAAGAGCTGTATTTTCTTTTCAATTATTTTTCGGCTAATGGATTCCCCGCCATTTTATTAATGCTAATATTAGAAAATTCCTCATAAAGTACAGTTTCAAAATATTCGTTCTATATTTAACTTTAATTTTATGGTCCAAATAGTGTGATTTTAAATTAAAAATGGTAAAACTGATATAATTTTCCCCTAAATAAAACCGTATGTAATTTTACCATAGAACATAGGTTAGTTTTTATATAACTCAGGGATATAATTCCTGGCTGTCTGTGTTCCTCGATCGTTTATCTTTGGTCTTGTGATGACGGTACTTCATCGAATGTTGGGCAGACTAAGCACCAACCCAAAACCTGAATCGATGAGCATAGGGATGTCTGTTCGAGTTGTAAAATTTCTCTTTCAACTATATGAGATCATGTCTATGCCACTAATCAATATAATATGAAAACTGAAAGTTATAAAATACGAACTAAATCTCAACCCCATGAATTGCCACTTCTTGTAACAAACTAAATGTTTACTAAGATACCCACCCTCAATGCCTATGTGCTTCTTCATCTCCTAGACATACATAGCTCGATGATTCTTCCTCAATAATTTTACCAAATGTTTCATTCTTTCAAATTGAGTTCTTGGTTTTAGTCTTCCTCAGGTTGTTGTTAGACTAGGTAAATGATTTTTACAATTTTGAGTGTGATGGGAATTTGCTTATTGTATTCTTTCTGGTCTTTAATTTGTTAACAGTTTCTAATCGAGGCAGAGTGTAATATTTTTTTATTGATAAACAGACTAATTTATTTCTGAAATATTAATTTGGGGTAGCCATTGGAGGCAAAGAATTTTGTCAAAAATTCGAATTCCAAATAGAGAGCTGAAAAAGTTGAACATAAGTTGTATGCTCTATGAATTAGTGTATAGGTGGCATTAATTTGGAATAAATTCATAGAAGCTAAAAAAACTTAATCCAAGGTTCGAAGAAGTAGGTTTTCGGTAGCAATTTGACGTGAAGTGGTTGTCTTCTTGGGTAATATTTACGTCAAGAAACGAGATACTATTATTTTTTTTCAAGCTCACAAGAAAACTTAATATTTAAATGTTTCAAATTTAAATAATTCAGGAATAGTGTACAATGTGACTTATGGCGAAATAATAAGTGTCATCTACATAGCGCCTATATAAAACCGGACTAAAATTAATTGGATAATCATCAAGCCAAAGCGTTTCATAATAGCATAAAAATAATTGCTAAGGAAGGACCTAAAGGAAGACCCATTCCAACTCTATCGAGTTGTTTAATTAATCTGTGTTTTATACTCTTTATTTAGCGCTGATGATAGGATTGGTGATAATCCTGAAACGTTTGCAATAAATGTTAAGCGTCTTCGGCTTCTGTCCTGGTCATCCTCTCTCTCTCTCTCTCTCTCCTCCTCTCTCCTCTCTCTCTCTCTCTCTCTCTCTCTCTCTCTCTCTCTCTCTCTCTCTCTCTCTCTCTCTCTCTCTTCTCTCTCTCTCTAGCTCATCGGAGTTTTCAAAATACTTCGAGGGTTCGAAAATGTTAACTACAGGGATATTTTTACACTTGTTGAGAACAGAACGCGCAATCACGGCTTTAAACTTGAACTGAAGCGTTACAACCGCGATGTGTGTGGAAAATTTTTCACCTACAGTACCTGCGATAGTTGGAACGCACTTCCATTGGAAGTTGTCAACAGTGAATCTGTTGATCAGTTCAAGTCAAGACTAGACAGGGTCCTGAAAAATGGCCGTGAAAGGAAGTAAAGCATTTGAGCAGAGATGTGCCCACTTGACTGCTAGTCCAAAGGTACCCTCATTGAATGGACCGTAAGGTCTTCTAGGGTACCTTCTTTTCTTGTTACTCCTTGTTGTTACTGTTACTCTCTCTCTCTCTTTCTATATATATATATATATATATATATATATATATATATATATATATGTGTGTGTGTGTGTGTGTGTGTGTAACAAAACAGATAGAATTTATTCTTTTCATGTCATAGAATATTGTGATTAAAAATAGTTGGGCAAAACAGAAATGATAAAGACATTGAAATATATATATATATATATATATATATATATATATATATATATATATATATATATATATATATATATATATATATATTGATTTATTATAGATAGAAAGCGGCGGAGGTTTTGTTTTTTTTATTTAAAAACAATTTTTACGAATGCAATATAGCTCTAACTTAAAATTAATGCCGTCATTTTTGACAGCACGGATACACTAGTATATTTATATATAAACGGCAATAAAAAAGAAACAAAGCAAGATACAGACAAAAAGGTTAGTCCAGGAACGTACTTCATGTGCCATTATTATTTTATAAAAAAATAATATTAGATAAATGGCTGCCGTGAACTGTCGATGCAGTATTGAAGTGTTTCTCGGAAGTTTTCCATTAACCTGTGGACCATGTTGCGTGGGATGGCAGCGGTGGCCTGCGTTATTGCAGTCTTGAAATATTGAAAATTTCCTGAATAGTGTTGGTATACGCGTGATTTCAGATGCCCCACAGAAAAAGAAATCACAAGGGGACAAATTCGGCAAATGTGGGGCCACTCGATATCACTCCATAAATAGACAGATGACCCGGAAACAATTCTCGGAGACTTCCGAGTGAACGTCGAGAAGTATGTGATGTGGCACCATCTTGCTCGAACCATACATCTTCCGGATCATGATCGTTGAGTAACTTGTTTTGTTGACTTCGGATAGAGAAAATTCGTGATCAATTCACAATAGCGATTTTACGTTACCGTCAGAGTAATAACGTACTATTCAAAAAAATAAGGACCCCACACACCAAAATCACCTACGGCATACCAAACAGTAAGTTTCGGACTGTGAAGTGGTCGCCGGTGGGGTTCCCGTAGGTTAGTACTAGACCAGTACCTAAAATTCCATTTGCTAGCCATCCCCGATAAAGAGAAATGAGCTTCATCACTACTTATCAGAATAGCTGTTAGGGAAATGCTTTGGAAGATGTTCCCACACAAGCTCGCTCGAAAATCTTAGAAAAATTACTGGCAGATTTACCTCAGAACTTGGTAAAGGAGGTAAAGTTTCCCCCAAACTTTACCTCCTTTACCAAGTTCTGAGGTAAATCTGCCAGTAAAGGAGGTAAAGTTTTGGGAAAACTTTCCAAAAGACGCCTACGAAACCCACTATCACGAAAGAGATATACTCGTCACCATTCATTCATCACTACTAATATTCATCTTTCTTTTTAGAGGCCCCACTTATGCAGATGACTGCTTAAGTCCCAAGCCATGCCCCCCTACGTGAACTGCTGCCAGATGTGAGGAGGGATTGCCGATCATATTTTGTCCCAACTATGCCGAGCTGTTGCCACGGCATAATTGGGGGCATTGGAGGAAGCTGGTTTGAGGAGTAGCCCACAGCGGAGAACAATATCAGAAACAATTCCGTACAAGGGACGGACTGCTACCTTCGCTGCTCATCACAGCGGGGACCCTTCCAGGACCATAGAGGAACATACAGCCGTCTCTATGGTATGTTGGGATGCGGTCGCGATTAAAACACCCTCGGGGGGGGGGCGTTGTCAATAAGTCCGCCATACAATCACACCCCTCAAAGGATCCCTCTGGATTCATCTATCCATTGTTATCATTCACCATAAAAGGCAATTCCTTCTTCCGTCGAGGTGGCAGGCAAACGAGGGAGCGGGGGAGGCTCTCTTCTACCCAAGGCAAATAAACCAAAATCAGATAAAAACCTAAAACTCTGAATAACACAGATTGGTAGGTTCACACTAAAATCAAACAAAAAATAAGGTAAGAAAGAAACTAAGTGCACCCCCTCCACAATGGGCTGCACACAAGCCGAAATGGTAAACTCCAGTGCAGTAAGGGTACCGCTGAGAACAATAAGTGGCCTAGAAAAACCGAGTAAGGGGAAGGTGTACGAAGCCTTATTTGGAAGCCTAAATGTGGCAGTTTCGCCTGATCGACTCACCGACAGGATATGTCACTATATGCGAGAAGGAAAAGGACATTGATTCCCTCACAAAGGAAGCTGAGATAAAGATCCTGAGGGCAATGAACCTTCAACCCACTACCCATCCCCAGATCCAGGGACACAGAAGTGTGATATGCCGAAGACTGGACCCGTGAATCGGCCAGCATACAAAGGAAGAAAATAAAGATGAAATAGAGAGGAACCAGCAGTGGGCGAACATAAGCGAAGTAGTAAAATTTAGAAACAGAAGGCACAACACGGAATACAATCACGTGTTCAAATTATATTTGGCGATACCACGATGGCAACTAAGGTGAAGGAGAGTGGACTACTGCTCTTCAATGCCAAAATAAGCCGGGAACAAATCGAGAAATAACCTGCTCTAGATGCAGTGGTAAAAGGCATGGCTGGCGGGAATGCCCTGCAGCAGAAGAAAAATGCCTAAACTGTGGGCAAAAGCACAGGGCAATGGCCATGTCTTGCCCAAAGAAGAAGGAGATACTAAAAAGTAAAGCAGATGAGAAAAAGGCAGAGGGAATTAAGAGAGCCAATACCTCTTATGCCCAAGTGGCAAAAGCCACCCCCGCAAGGACAGTAGAAAGTACCGCTCCAAAGACTTACCTGAAGGTAGGAAATAAAAACTCCACAAAAATCCTCACGTGTATTTTGTACGAACACGTGAGAAACTTCACCAACCCGTGCTAGTTCGCACCCGAGCTTAACACCATGCTCAAAAAGAATGGACTCGATGAAATGTGGTTCCCGGAAAACCTTCCATCGGGGAACGTCCTGCAACTGCAATACGAACCGAGGAAGAATCCCCAGCAACGCCGTTTCCAGCAAGTGAAGAAAGAACGGAAGTAAACGAAAACCAGGAGACAACACAAGCTCCTCAAAAATCCAAAAATAGGGACCCGAGAATAGAGGCCAAAAGAAAACGGGAAATACAGGGGAGAAAAGCAGCAAGAAGAATAAAACAAGCTGAGGGTAACCTCTCAAGCTCCGCATCCTCATCTGAAGACGAAGAAGAACAGGTCCAACCCCAAAAAGAAAGTAAGAGGTCGAAGAGTAGAAGCAGGGGAAAGGCTCTCCAACAAACCACCAAATTTGATGCAGAAGAGCTAAAAATGCAGTTCTACAGAACTGATTTGACCACATTCCCAGCCAACCCCAGCATTAGGGAGATTGTTGAAGGGGTAAAGACAGGCCAATTAAAGTGGACTTACGATGCGCCGGCACAAGAGGCAACAGTAGATGAGGCACTCATGGCAGCAAAGATAAAACTGCACAGGGACTCCTGCCTCACCATAAGTGAAGCAGAGTATGAAAAAATAAGAAATGGCAAAAAGAGACGGGATAAGAAGTAAAAGGGAACACACATACTCAGATAGACTACAAGAACACGAAACAAACAAAACATGGAAAACACAAACAACATACTAAAAATACTCTCACTAAACCTAAACGGAAATATATTCCGTACAGTAGATCCCGACCTGATCCTCATTTCCGAACACGGTGTAGACACAGAAATTAACACAATAAAAATACAAAATTACACTGTGATCACAAAAAAAACATACACAAGAACGGTACGACGGTGCAGCCATCGCGATCAGAAAAAACATCACATACAAAACACTTCCAGACTTAGAAGAATCATTTGTGGCTGTCGAAATCCAAACCCTAGTGGGAGGCCTAACTGTGGCAGTGGCCTATCAGCTGCCCCGCCGAAAGTAGCTGCCGATTCCCAACTTTTTCAACATCTTTGGGCGAGGAAAAATGACATTGATGGGTGGAGACCTAAACGCCAGATGCACAGTGTCTGGTTACGGTAGCACCAACCAAAGGGGAAGGAGTCTGGAACTACTTTTCGAAAGAGATAGATTCCAGAGAGTAGGACCGGATTTCCCGACCTACTTAACACAACGTTCGGCAACCAAACCGGACATAATGTTGGCAAGCCGTAACATGCCCTTTAACATCAGCAACGAGCCCGGACCAGTGGTACCGAGCGACCATATCCCAATACTCTCAACAATCTCGCTTTCACCAATTATCAAGCCCGTCTCACTTAGTAAAAGTTATGCGAAAGCTAACTGGGAGCTATATCAACTAGCTAACCTGGAAAATTTCAATCTCGAAGAGATAGATGAGGAGATAAACTCCATCACTAATCTCCTCATTCAAGCCGATGAGAGATGCGTCCCGAGGATCTCCTATAAAATGCTCCCACAACCTAGTTGGACGAACGAGATGAGGGAAATCGCTCGGGAACATAGGGAAATCTTTGAAGAAATAGGCAAGACAGGCCCAAATCGGGAAAGGACAGCCAGAATTAGACAACTAAGAGAGGAACTAAAACACACAATCACAGAAAAACAGAAGGAAATCTGGAATGACATCATTGGTAGGCTGGACAGGGAAGACAGTCCAGTAAGTTTTTGGAATACAATCCGAAAACTTAGGGGACTGCCCACCAAAGCCAGAACACAAATAAAAGATGGAGATGAAATCATTGAGGATCCGAAGTCTCTCGAAAAAAGATTCAGGACACACTGGAAAAAGATTTTCGCTATAACCCCTGAGGAGGATGACAGCAGTAGTAGTATTGTAGGTGAAGGGTCGAGTGCACACAAACTCGGCCTCCTATGTGCGTATCCAGATACTACACACACACATGAACTCGCACTCAAGTCTCCTCTGCCCCGCCCCGCCCCTCCCCCCCCTAGCATTGGTCACTACCAGCCTTGGTGACATGCAGGTGTCCCACCCCTTTCCTTAATACTTTGAATCGACTCACATCGATATTGTTTACTTGGTTGTTTATCCATCCAGGGTACAGGATTTAATGAAGCAAAGAGATAGTTATCTTTCATTGGCCCTTCGCTCTAAAACGTTTTCCACGATTCCTTTCGATAATGTTTATTTGGATCTTTATATCTCCTCTGTTTTTGATAAATAAGGAGACAAATATTGCTTCTTTTTTTCTCTAAGAGGTCACAATGAAATAAAGAGATAACTATCTTTTGTTTAAACTGGACCGTCTATCAAACCTTATTTTCCAACCTTGACCCCGCTCCCTCACCCAACTTGAATAAACATATTTGTTTTTTCTCAAAGAAGTCACAATGAAGTAAAGAGATAGCTATCTTTTGTTAAACTGGATCATCGACCAATTTTACTCTTGCAACCCTTACCCCACCCCCCACCCCATTTGTAGAGATATAAAAGGGCATTCTAAACCTTCATTTAATTACTATAGATCACAGCTTGTTGGGAAGAAACTTTTCCCTCGTACGATATTTTAATTTTTTTTTTAACTGAGTGTAAGGTAATGAAAGACCTCACAGAAATTTGTGATTTCCTTGAACATTTCAGCGTTTGTCAGTTGACAGCTCCTTTCACAGAGTAAGTGATTTTCTTCTCTTTTTTTAAATGGGTTTTTAAAAAAGTCTAGCTTGATATAATGATTTATTTTACTTTTAAACAGAAATATGCGTATATTTTCTTCAGATTAATAAATTGAAAATAAATATTTAATTTATACTACCCAGGTTACATAATATATATATATATATATATATATATATATATATATATATATATATATATATATATATATATATATATATATATATATATATATATATATATATATATATATATATATATATATATATATATATATATATATATATATATATATATATATATATACAATTTGTCAATACGATACACAATTAATTTTATTGAGTGTACAGGATAAATCTTTTCTTTACATTCTATTAAAAGTATTCTTAACAACGATTTCTTTGTTTCTTTGATAATTATATAAATCAAATTGCCCAATAAAAGATGGATATGATTTACCGTTTGTCATCTGCTGAATGAAATAGATACAAAACAAGCCACATGTGTTTGAAAAGTAACTTTGAACTCTGAATGGATTGACGATAATAATTTGATTCATTTTTACTAAGTTTTTACGAATATAAACATAATTCTGGAACCCTAGACATAGGCTGTCGAAATAATACAAACGTTTTTTGTTAAAAAACAAAGCGATCCAATGCGAACCAGGTCTATGGCTGCTGTCCAGATTAATTATATAAGCTGCTGGCAGTTTTAAAGGTTAACATTGATCAGTGTCTCTCCCAAAACAGCCATGAAAAACTCCTTTTGTAGTTTTATCTCGATACAATAGTTCTTCTTTTTCTACTGCATTCATTTTATTAATAATAAACTAATACGTTCCTAGACTCATCTATCTCAATAACAGACTGAAACTCTGCATATATAACAAGGGAGATCGGTTCTATTAATGGAGATTTAAACTGTAACTGTACTGATAATGTTCCCTGTTGTTAATACAATAAATATTTTTACTTTTTATAAATTGTTCATACGTAAGTCCAATACTCTGCCCACCTCCAATACGCCCTATACCGTTATATAACGAGTAAAAACCCTTGACGCAACTGGGTCTGTATCGTCCGAATAGTCTAATTCAAATGGTCTTTCACCTTATTCCCGTTTATATAGATAATGATGCGATTCACATTATAAGGTTTAAATTCAAACGGTGATGCATCAAAACTACCAGAAAATGCAGAATGATCAACCATTCCTATAACCATGCGTGTAGGTATTCGCCCCATGAAGATATTATCCACACTCCTCATTGATATTCCACTCACAATTGTAAACTTTCGCCTGCGAACTTGTGTGATAGGCTACTTATCGTTTGATTTAAGCAACCTATCTTCCATCTCTTGATAAACTGACGCTGAAAGATGGACTTTTCTAATGTAAAGAAAACTCTCAAATAATTCGATTTAGCTTCTAAACCGGTCTGGCTTCTAAATAGTGTAAATGAATGTGGTGCTCTGGATAACTTCATTTTTATTGAAACTCCATTAATTAACAGCTTATGTTGTGAGAAGAAATTAGCGTTTAGTTTTCCATATACATCAATTAGTTTTTTCTGAGATCTACTATATTTCTTTTCTATACTTCTTTCTTTACTAGAGTAATATCCTGCAGTGGATAGAAAAGTAGATTTTTCTTCTTCAGTATAGTTCAACAGGGTCTCTAAATATGCCCGATAGGGGTAATTATTTCCGATCGAATTTATAGATGTTTCATTTAAATAAATATCAACATTGCTGAACAAAGTGTGAAGAATATTATTTTCCGGAAAAACATTGTCCCCATCTAGAAGTTGGCTTCCGTTTAACTTCACAATTCCTGCTCTATAAACCTCACTAGGGTCTACATAATACTGTCCGTTACCAGATACATAATATTCAACCGGTGTGATTTTTTTTTTTTTTTTTTTTTTTTAAGAGCTCATCTGGCGACTGCCTACTTGGGCATTAGTCGCCGTATTAAAACTGGCCTAGTTCTAGGCTACTTTAAAATAAAATTAAAGAGAGAAAAAAAAAAAACACCCCAAAAGGGGGAAAGGAAGCAAGCTGGTGCGTCGGGGAGAGGTCCTCCCGGCGCAGGAGCGTGCAACTAAAGGGGGAAAAAAAAAAAAAAAAAAAAGTCCACAAGTCAATGTGCACGAATCTGTCCCGAGCACAAGGGCAACCGGTGTGAGGTCGGAAGAGATATTGCTGAGGGAAGAGTAAGACTAATAATTGCTTTCAACGATGGAAGTTTGGGTTGGTGGAACAGTAAACAAATCTAGTTCTGTTTTTGAACAGATATCACTTGTTAGATGAATAGTATTCATTTTACACGTGTAAAATTTACAGCCGTTGATATCTTTATGATAACATCTAAGAAATGTCTGATGGTTTATATTATGAGAAAAAAACATCCCCAGCCTCATCATCATCATTGATTTTCAACTTTCTTCTATTCTTCAACTTCTGATTCATCCATTTTCACTTATTTATTACACCTATTTTTTCTGATTTCCTCTCATTATCCCTCTCAGATTTTAACTTTATTATAATATACTGTTTAGTATCTTAGTATCTTTTGTTATATTATTTTTTACCCTTCCCAGCTGGTCTCTCAGAGCTTGCTTCGAAATCAGCTGAAATAGCCTGCTTTCCTAGATAAGGAGCATCACTCTTTAGATATGGTGCTGCATTTCTGAATAGGGAAGAGAAGAGGGATCCAAGACCATGTCCCCTCTGGGCTCTTAACTCGTTTAAACACGCGTGGTCCATTCAACATTTTTAATTATCGTTTAATGGTTACTCTTAATGTGTAGTTTTATCATCAAATGACCAACAAAGAATGGAAATTTTTCCCCTTCAACCGTTCTTATATAAATATATATTGATATCAAGTCCACAGAGCTTAGATTCAGATAGTGTGGTTTATCAAAATTTATATAGTCTACAAGGTTAGAGTAAATATAACACGATTTCGGATGAGATATAAGAGCAGTAAAATCTATATTGAAAGCTATACAATAATTTAATTTTGGGATATCATTTCTGATAGATCTTTTCATTATAGTGGAAAATTCTTGTGACAGATGAATTAATATATTTTCTTTCCTTTTCACATTGAGCAATGAACCTGAAGTGAGCATTAACATATAATCAGTAGGCATTTTCCGTTGCTATCCGTCAGATTGAAGCATTAAATCTTTAGATGATAATTTCTGTTTCATTTTCAGATTCATTTTCTCTATGAGTGTTTTTTTATTTTTGTAATATCCTAATATCCAGAGTCTATCCATATCTCATAATATGCATTGTCAATTTCTTTTATTTTTGTTACCTTTCCTCTTGCCAATATAGTATTTGATGCATAGTTGTTTATTTCCGCGATTTTCCGATAGACTGTGAATGCCTGTGTAGACTTAGTAACATTATAGATATTCCCTGTAAATTAAAACTCACAAAGACCTACTTCATAATGCCCGTGGTTTGTTATTATGGATTTGTATAACTCGATTCTATAGTCAGACATGTATTTTGAAGGTAATCATCCAGGGAGGACGAAGAAGGAGGGGTGACATAAAAACTCTCTAGCTCCATCCTCATAAATGATATAAAACCTTCCACATCTCCCACCTTTATATAATTTTATGAATGTATTTGCTCAAGATTTTAGGGTGGTATCACATGCCTTGATATATCAGTTAAACGATTCTGGGTACCCTTACCATTTTACTAAATATAGCTTGTTTTTTCGATGCCCTTTCGCTTTAACTATCCTCTTCACTACATACGAGTATTTCTTACGGGAGTAAAATTTTACTTTCTGTAGTTCTTCTTCATAAACCCCACCTTCAATATGTTCTCCATTTAAATCTTCAATATAATACAGGGCTAATACATTTGAAATTTTATATATCTTGTAGATTTCCTCACTCCACCCTATTTCGTACCCTTTTTTAAATTTACTGGAAACGCGTGAGATTCGAACATAATCACCGATCTTATATAGAAACCTCTTTTTTTTACCTTCAGCTCTCTGCTTCGGTAATAGCAAGATCGTGTATAACTTTGAACGGTATGTTCCCAATCATTTTATGTCTAGAATTATTATAAGCCTTTGCAAAATCATCTAATACGTCGATGTACGAGTATTTCCAGGTATTATTAAAAGTAAAGTATTTGAAAAGTCTTCCTTTTATTGTTCTTTGTACACGCTCTACAAGACTAGCTTTGTTTAGAGATTGAACATGATAAATGCCGATATTAAATTCGCTTAATAAACGTTTCATCTTATCTCCTTTAAACTCTCCTCCATCACCAGAACATATATAACCTGGAATCCATCTGGATTCTTCCATAAGATTTCTTACAGCATTTGACACTACTTGGTCCGTCTTCTGCTTTAAAGGAATTAACCAGAGATATTTAGAATATACGTCAATTACAAAGAGTATGTATCGTACACCATAATTAAAACTTTCAAATTTGGACATCACAGTTAAATCTAGTTGCGAGATCTCGTTAGAGCCTTGCGCTTTTACGTGTTTGGTCTTGAATCTATTTCGAACGGGTTTATGTAATGTATAGCTATCCAAACCTGAGAGAAAGCTTTCCGCATCAGATCTTTTGGCGATCTTTTTTACAGATTGGTGTAGTCGATTTACCCCACCAAAGGATGTTGGTAGACTCGGGGATGTAACAATCGACGGTTCATTTCTAACTGAATATCTGACTAGTTTACACTCTTATATAACTATTAAATTAAAAGACATCTTATCTTAAAATTCTAATTTTATTCTAGATCTAGATTAAAATACATAATTTCAATTAGAATTTCATGGATGTTTGCAACCTTATTGCTTTGTATACATTTACTGATTCTCTGAATCAAAAGAGCTGGATTAATCAAATCGGGAAATCGGTATTCGATATGTAACGGGTAAAAATGATCAATGTTTATTTTTAATCCAACCTTATATTTTTTTAAAATTAATATCAGAAGGTTTTTTTATATGATCCATTATTTGAATAAACATATTTGTTAAAGAATTGTGCTCTGATAAAATATTATTTCTATCTTGGGTAAACTTAAACTTTCTTTTTGCAAGTCTTGATGACACAGGTTGGTGACCTTCCACCCTCTGGACTTTCATGGTGAGACTGGTTGATAAATAGATATTCTATTAAATTTTCTTTATACGTAATGGTGACGTAGTCGTAAAGATCCCTGAGGTTCAAATTCTTTCACAAGTTCAATACTGTTCCCCCTCTTGTTGTGAAAATAGTGGAACTCATCAAACGAGATAGTATTTATATACTCAACTTCTGTGATTTGGGGTTTAAGTTTTCGCCATTCATCAAGTCCATCGTTGAACGTAAGATAACAGACATCAACCGCATTCTGTAAGCATTTCCTTTGACGAAAACTTTGATAAAACTTGTCTTCAAGTTTTAGAAAAGTGTTGACTTTATACTCATTGTACAGCGCATTTTTAAATCGTGTAGGAATGAACTCTTCATCACTTTTCCAGTAAATACAGAAATGGATACTTGGAAATAGACTGTTAGGGTTGGCCTCCACTATACACTTTAACTGCTTTACACCGTAGTCCTTCACCAAACGATCAGCATAGGGCAAATTTTCATGTTTTAACCTGTGTATTGCAGCAAACACAAGCCAAAACTCATCCTCACTAAGGAATAGTTTATTGTTATAGCGGGTTCTTCCATAGGTATTTCCAAAGATCACTCTAACATAACCGAATTTTGTTCTAGTAATCTTCAAAAGGCTGAATATATTAATTTTATATTCTTGTTGTATAATTTACTTCACCTAGAATCGAGACATAGCTTCTTACGCGTGAGTATTCCTGTGAATTTGGACAGACAGTGAGACAAAAGCCATTAGGATAGGGTTTCTCTGACGCGGTTTGAATTTTCAGGTTTTTTCTTGTATTAACATAACAATGGAGTTGCCACTTAGCATTTTACAATTATTTGATTGGACCGTCTAGTTGCCATTTCCATCAGTGAAATTGATCAATAATTCAACCAGTTCCCTATTTGGGGTTGTTAGCGATAGTGAGAAATACGACGTGTGTTTGCGCAAACCCTTGAGGTTGAAGTGGAAGAAGCTAATGCACGAGTAATATTTTCTAATTCTTTCGGCGTTGTGAATTTTTTATAATAGATTTCGGGAAATTGGAAGATATTAGCTTTGCTCTTACTTCTTCCCAGGAGAGGGGTGGTGGTCTTTTCCACGTTCTAGTTAAATCATTAAGGAGGTCGATAATGTTAGATTTTGGGAGTCTTTTACCGTCGATTGTAATCACCCCATTATTATCCCAAATGAATCCTTCTGTATTTTTTAATGTCTGATAAATTAACCTACTCCTTTCACGAATATTAGGATCCAGTGTTCCTAGTACTTCATCTGCACATTCGTTTATTTGATCCCTATCATTCTGGTTGACATTAACGGGAGGTGAGTTTACAACTTTATCATATTGTTTTAAATAATGTTCCAACGTGTTCTGATAAAGTATAATACGTTTATCTGGTGGTTTGTGGGAATTATTGAGTATAGTAGTCAATTCTCTCTCCAAAGATAAAAGTCTTTCTTGAGATGGTATTAAGTTTGAGGGTAGCTATCTCTCTCTTTTTCTGGATAAACAATAATTTTTTTCATCTTAGAAGGTTGGAGAGAACAGGTGTTAGAACAGAGAATAAAATTGGTAGAAACGATCCTCCACGCTGATTTATTATTTTTTTTCTTTAGACGTATATGACCTGGCTTCCGAGCTAACATACGTATCAACCCTTTGAATCGTGATATCTTTTGTTTATGTGATGCTGTCATCGGAACATTACCTTTTATTAGATTAAGACACATTTCACATACACATTTGAAGAAAAAATCACTATCCATGCTTCCTATGATTGATTTTTTCATCTTTTTAGAAAGTGTAGGGAACGCATGGAAGAGATACGCCTATCTTTTCATTTTATGATTTATTCTAAAAGATATACATTTCGATTTCGTTTGGAAATATACCCGTCCGTAAGGCAAATCGTACAGTGTTTCTCAGGCTGAAGTCGAAGAGCAAAGCATTATTTGTCCAGCAAATATATTTATCTTGGAGATGTCTCTCCTCTGGTTAAATAAAACTAAATTGTGACAATTTAAGGCTATATCGCGCATATAAGAATTTTTATAAAATAGATTTTGAGCCACTAGGAATATGGAGATATTCTTATGGTGGGAGGTACGAGTAACTGTAAATATCTCTGATATATTTGCATCTATCTTCTGCCTTAAGTTATCTAAAATAAGGAGTGTATGGTTTTTTTCCATCTAGAGATGAAACATCGTACAGCCCTTCATGAAACATCACTTCGTTTTTAAATTCTTCATAATCTTTCTGCCACACAGTATAACACCAGATGATTCTATCAACACGTTGAGTAAACATCTTATCTCTATTCCGGAGTATACGATATAAGAAGTGGGGCTTTCCGCTAGACGTCGGCCCAATGATCGATGAAGTACATGGGGATACAAATTTGAACTTTTTGACACTCCCTTCACTCATACTTTTCTTATGTACAATGAATGATACAGCTTCTTTCGGATAACTATAAACAAAAGCCTCTCTCTAAAAAAATCATTTATCATACCTCCTTCACTCATACTTTCCTTTTGTATAATGAATGAGCCAACATCTTTCAGATAACTATATACAAAATGTTTTCTTTCTTTATAGATATCAGAATCGGAAAAGATGTTTACTCCCCCCGCAAAAAGGCGAAAGATCCATCAAAAGAATCCAACCCACTCCTCTTTATCCAACATCTCATCGAGCGAAGGTGTCGTCGGTGTGGAGTTCGAGTACGTATTTGTCAATCATGCTTTCCTTCTGTATAATGAAAACGTAAACTTTTTTCAGATAAATATATACATCATTTTTTGCCCCTTTTTTTAGATTATCAAACGAGCAGAAGAAAGAAAATTGTTCTTGTGCAAAAATTACGCCAATACGAGGAAACAGATATGGAAATCTTCTGATTATTATATATCATGTAATCGTAGAGAATCCAGAAGAAGCTGGTCTTGGTAGAGTAGTGCGTAAGCTTTCACGACGTATGTTAAATCTCCAATGGATTCGAGATGGTGATTATCGTGTAAATATAAGTTTTCAAATTATGGATGTATCCGGTGATACAATACATTTACACATTCCTTTCGTTCAACTACGTGAGTCGACACTATTCGGTTATATAATGAGACGATTCGAGACAGCATTCCAATCTGCGGACACAATCGAGTTTAGTACCTTCAATCTCACAGTTCGTGTTTACAGGATTCCTGCAGGGCATGCTGTAATACCATCCAATAATATATATAGAGGTTATATAAATTCTAAAGGTTGCGCATTTGTTTCTTCAGTCCTCGCGTAAAAAATGAAGGAGAATGTTCGCGCAAAAAAACTTTTGGCTTCCAACAATAATAAAAGTCTCAAGAGTGTGCAAGAAAATGCAATCTTGGGTACGAAGAGCTTGTCACTGTAGTTAAATTTTCCTTAATAGAACGAGAGCAGAGATGTAGGATCCTCATATTTACGGCTACAGGCGATGAACGGAAATTCAAATTACTAAATCGACCAACTTATCCTGAAAAAACAGCCCCACTCCTATTCATTGGTCTTGAAGGTGAAACTTACTATCCAATTCACCACATTAGTGATACATATGTTAAAAACAAGAAACTTCCTTTTAATCACGGTATGTGTTTTTCCTGCTTTACGTTCCATGACAACGTAACAGTCCATCTATGCGAATAATCTGCAAACAGTTGATGTCCTCAAAGTAAACATAACGAACACCATCCACCATCCATGAGAGAAATCGAAATAACAAGTGTTTTGTGTCAAATATAGCGATGTTCACTATTCTCTCCCCATCATTCACAATGTTAGAATGCAATATGCAGAAAAATCTATCCTCCCACGTATTGTAACAATCGGATAGACATCCTACAAAGAAAAACTGGTCCATAGGCTCGTTTTTTAATTTTTCACCGATGATTAAATCTTCTAAATCCATAAACTGGAAATTTTCAATCACTTCTTTTCCGTTATTATAGTTGAAAGGTGGTTGGACTGACCCACTATAGAGAAATTCAATCCGATCAATTGGGTGTTCATGAATAAGTCGCCGAAGATGATCGAAGAAATAAACCGTAGATGAATAGTCTGGGCTAAATTTATAATCCGATCCACACACATCTTCATTTGCAAAATATTTACTAATTCTAGGTACGGTACGGCGTGGATGGAGGATCATCTTAGAACGTGTGGCACACAAATATGTGTAACGACAAATTATTTAAACAGATGGCAACTAGACGGACCAATCAAAGAATTGTAAAAGGTTAAATGGCAACTCTACGGTTATGTTAATACAAGAAAAATCCTGAAAATTCAAAACGCTTTCAAGTGTGTATGTGTGTGTTGATTACAATCGACGGTAAAAGAGTCCCACAATCTAACATTATCGATGGGGGAGGGGTGAAAATTCAAAACGCTTTCAAGTGTGTGTGTATGTGTGTGTGTGTGCTTGTGTGTGGATTCTGAATCCTTCGAAAAGGTCACTGACCAAAGTATTGGGGAGGGGGAGGGGGGAGGGGCACCTGTATGTCACCAAGGCTGGTAGTGACCAATGCTGGGGGAGAGGGGCGGGGGAGAGGAGCCTTGAGTGCGAGTCCATGTGCATTTGTACGCACATAGGAGGCCGAGTTTGTGTGCACTCGACCCTTCACCTACAATACTACTATTAACGACGACTTCGACCAGGAATTCGAAGACCAACTGCTCGAGGACCTCACCTCGGCACAGTGATACATAGAGCCCACTCCCACCCTCAAGTATCTCAGGAAAGGGAAATGGTTGGCCACGGGTGCTCAATAACCTTCGAAAAGACCATGAACACCATAAGGTCCTTCAAGCAAAGGGTACCAGGCTGGTATGGGCTCACGAAAACCAACCTCGTGAATGCCCCAAGGCAAATAATACAGGGACTGGTTAACACCATGAATGCCGCCCTGAATACAGGCTACTTTCCTGATGGGTACAAGATGGCTAAAATCATCTTCATCCCGAAAGGAAATAAGCTCCAAGACCAGGTGGCTAACTATCGCCCGAGCTCTCTTTTGGAGATGTACGGCAAGATATTTGAAAATATCATAGCTAATAGGCTACAAGCTCAATTGAGCGAGTTAGGAGCGCATAACCCCCAACAACACGGGTTCCGCCAAAAAAGTGGCACAGATACAGCCCTGGCGCTCCTAACAAAAAAAGTAGCTTATTGCCGAGCGAATGGGTACTATGTAGATATTGTGTTGATGTACGTGCAGAAGGCGCAATAGCGGAACTCAATGACATCAACCGGTACGAGAGACGTTGGAAGATTAGAACTAATAGGGACAAGTTCAAAATCGTCCCACTGAGCCGCACGTTGACGTGGCCCATCATCATCGATGGGAGCAGATACGACTACTCCACTGAAGGCACTGTCCAGGGCCTAAAGATCTCCAACCACAGATATTCGAGAAACTACACGGAGAGGCGAAACCTGGCAAAGAGAGAAATCTCCAAGCTATACAGGTTTAGAGATCTTAGCTCGACCAACAATAGGAAGATATACCTGATGTACGTCCGGGCTAAGCTCATTTACCCCGCAGTAGTGACTCAAGCGGCCAGCAAAACTTCAATGAGAAAACTACAACGCGTACAGAACTCCGCATCCCTAATAATTAATAAAGCCAGAAGGCGTGACCAACATCGGCAGAGGGATCTCCATAGAAGGAAAAAACTGGACCCTATTAACATCTTCACGCAGAAATTTGGAAGAAGGGTCTGGTCAACCCTTACGAATGTTGTAATTCCTGAATTACCGGGCAACTGGTGGCAGACTTAATATACCTGCACAACTACGAGAGAGTCTCACGTCGTAGTCAGTTCCCAAGTTCTAAGTTCTGCTCACAGGAAAACATTTCATCAA